>CM054059.1:405619955-405976431 GCA_028641055.1 Alopecurus myosuroides | reverse complement strand
CCAACTTTTTGGGAATTATTTCCCCTCGCCCCAGGCCCACCAGCCAGTGGCAGTGGCTGCCACGCGTGCTGCCACTCAGCGCCACGCTGGCCAGGGCCCGCTGGCAGTGGACCAGGTTAGGCCACTGCGCAGTGTAGCTAGTTTCTGTCCAGTTTTTCTTTTTAATTTAAATCCTTTTATCTTACAGATTAGTCCCTAGATTTAAATTGCAAATAACTTCTAATTTCCAAATCCAAATAATGCAAATGAAATATGTTTGCTGCACCAAATTTAATTCTCTACATGATTACATCATTTGTTTTCTGTTTTGAATATTTCAAATGTATTCAAATTTCAAATTCAAACAAATTATCTTAATTTTGGTTAATTCCATAACTAATTCAAATTTAATTCAAATAACACAAATAAAATATGTTTTCCATGCCATTTTAAACCACCTTTTCAAATATAAAATTTGTTTCATGTTTTGAATAATTAAAATTGGTTAAATAATTTAAACCTTGTTTAAATCATTTAAAATTGCTAAATTCATAACTTGCTCAAATTAAATTATTTTTGAACTTATAAAATATGTTTTCAAACCAGAATAACATAAACTTTTCAAATATGAATTTTGTTTAATGTTTTGAACAAATAAAAATTCAAATAAATTCATACTTGAATTAAATCCTTTTAAATCTTGTTTAAACTTGTTTAATTCATAATTAATTCATCATAATTCCTTTTTCAATATTTGAAACATGTAATCCACCTAAAATTTTGTGTTCTTTCCAAATATGAACTTTGTTATCTATTTTGAACAATTAAAATTGGTGAAAACAACAAATTATTGTGTAACACCTTTAAGGAACCAAAATTCCATAACTTAATGAATAAAATTCCAAACTTGGTAAACCTTATTTCAAATTGTTGCTATTGTTGTTATCTTTCTGTTTTCCTCATCCATGCATCATACTAATCCACTTTCACCTGTTGATTAGTTGTAAAACAATTATTCCAACCTTATTTCATGGGCTTTCCATATGCAATCCCAAATTGCATGTGGGTCCATTTAATTATGTTATGTTACCATGTCAACTAGTTTATTTTTGATGCATCAATTAAATGGTCATGCATCATCCCATGATTGTGCATTATGCCATGTTATTGATTGTTTCTCTCTCTGCGTTGTTTGTTTGATTCTTCTCGAATAGACGACGACGTTGAGACAGACGAGGCTTACGACACCCCTTCTGAGGATCTAGCTCAGTACCAGGCTGCTGAGTTTGCAGGCAAGTATTCACTCACATGAACCATTGTGTTCCTTTCCACATTGGCTACCAATACTTTCCGTTGTCTATTCTGCTAGCCTTATGAATCGTTGCTTCTATTACGAACCTATCCCATGTTATCCTTTAACCCTGATATAGCCTCACCTCCACACCTATAATCCCATTGCTTGTTGCCCGTGTCTTACTAGCATGCTTAGGGTTGTTTCTGCTCGAGTCTGTTACCCGTTACTTTCTGTTACTATATTTTCTATTATGTTCTGGGGCTCGATGTTAAACAACAACCTGTTAATTTTGAGGTAATAATAATTTGCTGATAAGGCACCGGCAGGAGGCCCGGCGTGGTTTTGAGGCCTGCTAGTGTCGACCCTAATTAGGAAAAGGGTCTTGTCTACTGATCCATGATGAGCGCACTATCCGCATGTGGGAAGCGTGTATGGGCGCCCCCCTCAATTTGATTCGACTCGCATCTCGTCCAAATCGCCACACTTAGTTCGGGCTTTCCATTTGATGCACTCATATGCAGGTACGAACCCGAGGCCAGGGTGGAACTTTTGTAGTCGGCATTTAGGGCGGCGTGGTCTTAGAGTGCTATGAGGGTCCCCCTTTTCTTCGTGGGGGCTCGATTAGCCGCGCACGCACAGCACGTGGTTCTTTGGGCTTGATGCGAAGAAGAGTTGAGTTGTGTTGAGTGCCCCGCTTGGTGGGAGGCATTCCATCTGGCGGGTTATTCTTACGTGTACGGCCAAATTGGTGCACCCCTGCAGGGTTAAATCTTCTCGAGAAGCCGTGTTTTCCGCGGTTATGGATGACTTGGTGAAAGTACTGGCTAACAAGTACTCAGAACAACTTACACCTAACTAATGATAACTTGACTAGTAACAGTCTTATTGACACAATAACTTGACCCATCATTAATCCAACTGTGTGAGTTATCCTCGGATTGCTTCTTTGGATAAGGGGCGAGATCCAGGATGGGTTTGTTTGGAGATAGTTGTAGTTGGTTACGATACGCTATCTTATCTCCTTTCTGTTAGCCGGAAGTTGTAGTATGTTTCTGTAGTTGGTTAGTGCAGCCCGCTGCCGGATCTTTTGTATCACCCCTTTCTTCCGTTGAACCCAAAGCATCTGTGCTTGTTGTTGACGGGTACACTTTGGTGAATTGTGAGTCTTGCTTGCCAGTACGTTTATGTACTGACCCCTTTGGGGCTGTGGTTTCCGCAGACTATGCTTACGAGGATCCCCGTGATGGCTACTACGTGGAGTTTGACGAGGCTGCTGACGAGTAGATAGCGGACCCGGGCAGGATCCGAGACATCGTGGATGGGCTCCGTCTTTTCGTTTTTCGGCCTCTTAGGCCTATTCGGATCTTGTCTGTACTCAGACACTTTGGATGCTTCCGCTGTGATGTAATGACGATATGTTGGGACATGTGTCCTCTGGATGATTGTATTTGCTATCTCTGCTCTAGTGAGAGCTATTTGCAACTTATTTCAATCTTTTGTGTCTTAGAGATATGTTGTGATATCAGTTGTTCTAATGCTGTTGACGTACCATGTGTATATGTTATGAAGTACGTCAACGGAAGTGTCCTGATTTCTATGGGATGGTTTACGCAGACGATGGATAGTAGAGAATGGTTGCCACACGTTTACGTGTTGGCCTGCTCATATTGAGATGCGGGTGCCGGTATGCCCCGTAAGCCATTTTTTTCTACTGTTTAGCGGACTGTGAGTATCCTCTAGAAGTCCGGGTGCGACATCCTTCTCGCTTGATGGGGCCTCGATGATGTCCTTCTTGTGGCGCCGTCTTGATGTGGAAGGAGCCAATCTTGACGTTGCCAACTTGTCGGATTTCTTGTCGTTGCACCATCTTGAGGTTGAAGAGAGTTGTCTTGTGTTGGCCTTGGCATTCTCCTTGAAGTTCCTTGGTCTTGAGCATGAACCATAGGACATATGATGTCTTGGCAATCGAAGCTTGGAGAGGAAGTTCTTGTAGGTGAGCTCGTCCATGTCGGAGTCGAAGTAGTTGTAGCGCTCCATCTCCCTCGTGCTTGTGGAGTCATTGTCGGTGTAGTACTCCTCCATGTTTGTGGATGCGTTGTCGGTGTAGCACGGCTCCATCTCTTCATCCAAGATTGTGGTGTCGTAGTTGTAGTAGTGGTTCATGTCGTTGGAGCTCATGGAGTCGAAGTTGTCGTGGTTGGTGTGGTGCTCCGTCATGTCGATGATGCTTGGGGAGGAGTAGTCGGTGTAGATCTCGACGTCGTGGTCGTAATAGTGGTGGTGATCCACCATGTCATGCTCGTAGTAGTGTTCGTCCACCATGTCGTGCTCGTTGTAGTTGTTGTCGTTGTTGTAGTCGTAGTGGTCCATCATGTACTCGTCATGGTCATCATGGCCTTCATATGCTCCGCTTTCGCTACACATGGTTACTCACAAGCACAAGTGTGTATATAGAGTGTGAAGACCTAAGAGCTCAAACCTCACCTTTTAGCAAATATTGGAACTAGTGGACCATGCCAAGAGAAACCGATAACAAAAAGAATGAAGTGACTTGAGTTCGAAAGATCCAAAAACACGCTCCAAAACACACACGGCTTATGGGTGGATAGGTATGTAAAGTGGATAGCAAATGCAACAACCGGAAACCAAGATATTGGAATGGCAAGTAGAGAACCACAATGATCACAAAGCAACAACAAGTCGATCTCCAAAAGGTATGGAAACGCACGCACGGAGATAAATGGGACTAGTGCAACCAAAATGTGAGCTAAGGAACCAAATGATCCTAGCGAAGACTATAAAGCTCGTGTTGCATGTAACATCCCAAGTATGAAAAACACCATTAGAATGTTTGCTTCTTGTTAATTTATGTTTTGCATCATGTCATCATAAGCATTGCATTTGTTTTCCCTTGTTTTTCCATTTGAATTGCAAACCAAATTTCAAATCCTTGTTTCATACTTGGTCTGTTACAATTTTTTTCAAATGAAACATTCAAATCAAAACATTCATTTGTTTCCATTAAACTTGAAAGTTCAAACTATTAACTTGCTTCTTTTCAATAATTCAATTAATACCAAATTCACTCAAATTCATTTGAATTTACAAACAGCAACAAAACTTAAAATTTGGAAAACAGAAAGTTGCACAACTGGGCTTTTGTAATAAATAAATTATACAAATTATCCCCACAATTTTTCAAACCCCAAAACCCTATTTAAATTTTAAATCACAATTTCAAATCTTTTGGCAATTTCAAATTTATGGAAATAAGCCACATACTTTTGAATCTTACTGTTTTGGTAATTCAATAAAAAATTATTGCAAAAATAAGCACCAAATCCTATTTCCTTTTCTCTTTTCTTTCCTACAAAAAAGAAAAGGTGAACAAAAAAAACAGAAACAGAAAACAGAAAAACAAAAAAAAAGGGGGAGAGGGCAGGCCAGCCAAGTTGGCTGAGCCCACCACACCCCCCAGGCCCAGCCCACCTTCTCCCCATCCCCTACCTCTGTACGGCAGGACATCGAAGATGTCCACGTCGAACAGGCAGAGGATGGGACGGCCAGCAGAGCGCCTCCTCCTCCTTAAAACCTCGCCCGAGGACTCCTCCTAGCTGCCCTAGCTTTCCTCCTCCCTTCTCCATCACCGCGCCGTCGTTTTTCTTCCTCCTCCCTCCTCTGCTTCTCCCTGTTCTGAACCACCGCACACCACCGCGGCAGCAACCGGCGATCGCCGTTGCCATGGCACTCCTCCGCGCAGGCTGAGCGCAGGAATCGCTTCCCCGTGCCTCCGTCTTCCTCCTCGACAACGCAGTGGTGCCTGGGAGGCCTCGGATCACCGCCGCCGTCTCCGTCCACGTCGCTGGCCACCGCCACCTCACCGAGCACGCCCTGCTCCTCCTTCCTCTCCCCGGTGAGCACCTCCCCTCGTTCTTTCCCTCTCGGCATCTTCGTATCACCCGCACGCATCCCTTGCACACACGCACACGCAGCAGCACCGCGGCGCTCGTCGCCGGCGTCCACCGCTCCGCCACTGTCAACAGGTTCAGAAAGACTGAAACTTTCTTTCAGTTTCAGTTAAAACAGCGAAGCCCACCTCAAAACCACGCGCACATCTCCTCTGTCACGAATCGATCCGCACCGCAGTGGCTAGATCCAACGGTGCGCAGCGCGAGGGCGCGGGTTCGATCCCCCGCAGCGCGGAATAAACCCAACTTTTTGCGCGATTTGCCACGCATGCACGCAGGGCCCACCTGCCATTGGCAGTGGGTGCCACGCCAGTTTCCACACGCGCGCCACACAAGCATCAGCTGGGCACTGGCCCACTGCCAGTGACCCAGGGGCTGCTCTGCCGCGTAGAAAAATGTTCCAGGGACAATTTCTGAAACTTCTTTTTCGCATCCAAGCCCCTGGACCAAATCTGAACTTTTTAAAATCACAGAATAGCCCCTACAATTCAAATTCAAATAACCTTTGCATTTCAAATCCAAATTTAATAAATAAAATATGTTTTCCATACCAAATTTAATTCTCTACATGTTTAAACCATTTGTATACTGTTTTGAACTTTTCAAATGCTTTCAAAAATTCAAATTCAAATAACTCATTCAAATTTGGTCAAATTCATAACTAATTCAAATTTAATTCAAATGGCACATGTAAAATATGTTTTCCATGCAAAAGTGAACAAGCTTTCCAAACATAAACTTTGTTTCCTGTTTTGGATAATTAAAATTGGTTAAATAATTCAAATCTTGTTTAAATCATTTAAAATTGCTAAATTCATAACTTGGTCAAACTAAATTCTTTTTCAACAAATGAAATATGTATTCCACCTAAAGTTTTGTGTTCTTCCCAACTATGAACTTTGTTATCTATTTTGAACATTTAAAATTGGTGAAAACAATAAATGCTTGTGCAACTCATTTTGGAAGCCAAATTTCATAACTTAATAAATAAAATTCCAAACTTGGTAAACAACATATCAAATTGAAGCTATTGTTGTTTTCTCATTGTTTTCTTCATCCATGCATCATGCTAATCAACTTTCACATGATGATTATTTGTAGATCACTTAATTCAACTTTAATTCTTGGGCCTTTCTATATGCAACCCAAATTGCATATGGGCCCATTTAAATATGTTTACCATGTCAACTAGCTTATCTTTGATGCATCAATTAAATTGTCATGCATCATCCCATGATTGTGCATTATGCCATGTTATTGATTGTTTGTCTCTCTGCGTTGTTTGTTTGCTTCTTCTCGAATAGACGACGACGTTGAGACAGACGAGGTTTACGACACTACTTCAGAGGAGTTAGCCCAGTACCAGGCTACTGAGTTTGCAGGCAAGTATTCACTCACATGAACCATTGTGTCCTTTCCACACTGGATATCGATACTTTCCGTTGTCTATCCTGCTAGCCTTAAGATTCGTTGCTTGTGTTCCGATCCTATCACATGTTACCCTGTAACCCTGATATAGCCTATCCTCCACACCTATAACCCCGTTGCTTGTTGCCTGTGTCTTACTAGCATGCTTAGGGTTGTTTATGCTCGAGTCTGATGTCCGTTATTTCTGTTACCAAATTTATTATGTTCTGGGGGCTCGATGTTAAACAACAACCTGTTAATGTTTGAGGTAATGCTAATTTGATGATAAGGCACCGGCAGGAGGCCGGGTATGGTTTTGAGGCCTGCTAGTGTCGAAGTCAGGAAAAGTTCTTGTCCTCTAGATCCATGATGAGCGCGCTAACCGCATGTGGGAAGCGTGTATGGGCGCCCCCCTCAACTTTGATTTGATTCGCATCTCGTCCAAATCGCCTCATTTAGTTCGGGTTTTCCATTTGCCGCATGCATATGCAGGTGCGAACCCTTGGCGCCAGGGTGGTAACTTTTGTAGTCGGCATTTAGGGAGACACGTTCTTAGAGTGCTATGAGGGTCCCCTTTTCTTCGTGGGGCTTGATTAGCCGTGCGCTCAACTGCACGGGGTTTTTTGGGCTTGATGCGAAAAAGAGTTGGGTTGTGTTGAGTACCTCGCTTGGTGGGTTGATCCCCCGTCTGGCGGGATATTCTTACGTGTACGGCCAAATTGGTGCATCCCTGCAGGGTTAAATCTTCTCGAGAAGCCGTGTTGTCCGCGGTTATGGATGACTTGGTAATAGGGCTGGCTAACAAGGATTAGACAACTTACACCTAATTGATAATAACTTGACTAGCAATAGTCTTATTGATACAATAAATTGAATCTTCACTAATCCAACTGTGTGAGTTATCCTCGGATTGCTTCTTTGGATAAGGGGCGAGATCCAGGATGGGTTTGTTTGAGGTTAGTGGTAGTTGGTTCCGATGCGCTATCTTATCCCTTTCTGTTAGCCGGATGTTGTAGCGTGTCTCTGTAGTTGGTTAGGCAGCCCGCTGCCGCACTTTTGTATCACCTATCTTCCGTTGAACCCAAAGCATCTGTACTTGGTGTTGCCGGGTACACTTTGGTATCTTGTGCGTCTTGCTTGCCAGTACTCGCCTGTACTGACCCCTTTGGGGCTGCGTGTTCTGCAGACTACGTTTCCGAGGATCCCCATGGTGGCTACTACGTGGAGTATGACGAGGCTGCTGACGAGTAGATAGCGGACCCGGGCAGGATCCGAGACATCGTGGATGGGCTCCGTCTTTTCGTTTCCGGCCTCTTAGGCCTTTTTTGATCTTGTCTGTACTCAGACACTTTGGATGCTTCCGCTGTGATGTGATGATGACTTGTTGGGACATGTGTCCTCTGGATGATTGTATTTGCTATCTCTGCTCTAGTGAGAGCCATTTGCCACTTATTTCTATTTCTTTGTGTCTTAGAGATTTGTTGTGATATCACTTGTTCAAATGCCGTTGACGTACCATGTGTGTATGTTATGAAGTACGTCAATGGACGTAGTCGGATTTCTATGGGATGGTTTGCGCAGACGATGAATAGTAGAGGATGGTTGTCACACGTTTACGTGTTGGCCTACTCATATTGAGATGCGGGTGCCGGTATGCCCCGTAAGCCTTTTAACTACTGTTTAGCGGGCTGTGAGTATCCCCTAGAAGTCCGGGTGCGACAAATGGTATCAGAGCCTGTCTGCCTGTAGGATCCCTTTTACTGGTCGCAGTTGAGTCTAGAAACTATTTTGTAGCTATATAGGAAAAATGAAACGTGAGAGTAGGAATTATGTTCTTTTATTTCTTTCCCCACCCACCCTCCCTTTTTCTGGTAAGGAAGTGCAACGTTGTTTTCTCTTCTCATCTAAACTTTCAAGTTAGGATTTCACGTATCCTGGTTTCTCTAGGATGGTTATATCTACTAGACCATAGGAATGGAGGTGGTTGTGACATGATTTATCATGTTGCCTACTCATGATTGAGAAC
The DNA here is from genome assembly GCA_028641055.1 of Alopecurus myosuroides. NCBI lineage: Eukaryota > Viridiplantae > Streptophyta > Magnoliopsida > Poales > Poaceae > Alopecurus > Alopecurus myosuroides. Next base: position 405,967,757 of record CM054059.1, on the reverse strand, counting down.
GGAGGCGTGTAAGCCCCGGAAGCAGATCCTCGATTCCTTAAGCAATAGATATTTATCCTTTAGAAGCCCGGATGGGTTTTCCGTAGTACCTCAGGAGTGTTTGGTCTCGTGTTTCCCGAATGTTGCTTCGATATCCTGTTCTTCTCAACATCCTTTTCGTCCGTTGAAACTTTGTTGTTGCTTGCCACTTCAGTTCTTCTACCGGCGCCTAATCAAAACTACCCCGATCATCTGCAGATGGATCTCAGGTTCTACCCGCAGGTGGTTCGTATGACTCGTTGCGAGAGCACTGCCGGTTATCCGGAGATGCTGAGAGACATGGTCACTTTTCTGGGGTTCCGTTGGGCACCAGAGTACCAGGTCTACGAGCAGCAGCGAGAGTTTTACCAGACCTACTACCAGGCTATCGTCTACATTCTGTCAGATGATGGCATGAGCGTAGTCCACCGCTACGAGGCAGTGGGTTCCACGGTGGATATGGCTGTGCAGCAGGCAGCTTATGTGAGCCTCACCGTCCTTCGTGCTGACTACTGGGGATTTGACGATTCTATCTATCGCCACATCCCCCGTGGTTACATCACTTCAGAGGGAGCTCACTTTACTCTCTACGACAACTTGGATGTTTACGAGCATGATAACTCCAGGTGAAGGGTTCGTTGCATAGAAAACAAAAAAAATTCCTACGCGAGAGACACCCGAAAGGCCAAGATCTAATCTAGGAGACGAAGTGCAACGGGCAACGAGAGGGTTAAGGAGAACACATACCCTCGAAGACTCAAAGTGGTACGAGATCAAATCTCGTTGTTGGCGTAGTCGTACTCACACCGATCCCGATAGCGAGAAGATGGGCACCGCAATCCGGCGGTGCATCCGTGATCGGTCACACGTACGGTTGATGACGACCTCCGTTCCCTCGTTCCAGCGGGGCGCGGAAGTAGAGGATCCCTCGGAACTCCAGCAGCACGACGGCGTGGTGTGGTGGAGAAAAACATTGCTCAGGGCTTCGCCAAGCGCACGAACAAGTGGTGGAGCAGCGGCAGGAGGGAGGAAGAGATGACACAAGTGTGTGTGTGGGGGAGAGGGAGCTCTCACCCCTCCTTTTATAGGAGGGGATGGCAGCCACGAATTTTTGGCTGCCTCCACCTCTCCCTCATCATGTGAGTGGAGTCTCCACTCAACCCACTCATTCTTCCATGAATTCCCACTCAAAATCCCAAGGGTTTTCTTTAATAAATAAATAAAACAATTTTATTTCTTTATTTTAATATTTGTTAATTCCATTAACAAACATTAACATATAACCCCTTGAGTTAGTTGTTAAATCTATTAACAACCATTTGATAAGAATCCCCTTGAACTATTTCAAAATTACTCGAAACAATTTCGGTGACTATTTCAATATTCCCCGAAACAATTTCGGTGCTGTCCAAACTTTTCTCCGATATTCCGTATCCTCTCAAATGCGTCATCGAACCTTAAGTGTGTCACCCTACGGTTCGCGAATAAGATAGACATGATCGAGACTCCTCTCCGATCAATAATCAACAGCGGGATCTGGAGATCCGTGATGACTCCTATATATTCAACGATGACTCTCGTGATCGTGTGAACCAACAACGCCGTGAACTATTCCCTTTGTCTCGCGATATTTTACTTGTCCGAGATTCGATCATTGGTATCAACCATACCTTGTTCAATCTCGTTACCGACAAGTACTCTTTTCTCGTTCCCGTGATATAACATCCTTTGTGATCATATCACGTGCTTGCAAGCGGTTTCGATGTGATATCACCGAGAGGGCCCAGAGTATATCTCTCCGTCATTTGGATGGACAAATCCCACTCTTGATCCATGATCCTCAACTAATACTTTCCGAATACTCAACGACACCTTTATAGTCACCCTGTTACGGTGTGACGTTTGATGCCATCAAAGCACTCTTCCGGTATCAGTGATTGACATGATCTCATGGTATAAGGAATAAGTTACTTCGTGTGTTTGATATAACAATGTAAACTAAATGACTTGATCGCATTGCTATATTCTCTTTGGGTATATGTTCATCACATCATTCTTCTAATGACATGACCCCGTTATTAATAACATCCAATGTTCATGATCAGGAAACCTTGATCATCTATTAATCAACGAGCTAGTTAAAAGAGAGGCTTTACTAGGAACCATTGTTTGTTTATTAAGCACACATGTATCAACGTTTCCGGTTAATACAATTCTAGCATGAGAAATAAACATTCATCATAAACAAGGAATAAGATAATAACCATTTTATTATTGCCTCTCGGGCATATTCCCTTCAGTCTCCCACTTGCACTAGAGTCAATAATCTAGTCTGTAAGCACTTAACACATATGGCGTTCCAGTGTTATTACCATGCTTCGCATGTGGTAAACATTATCAAAAAGATCTGAACTGTTCAGGTCCTATTGTATTTGCATGTTCTTTGCGTCTACACGCATCACTCATTCTCTAATGAGATGGCTTTGTATATATATATGGTCAATTTGTGAAAACTTAATTCCTCAGCTTAAACTGATGTCACTAACATTGTGAAAATGTAGCTTCATAGTGTTAGCATTCTTGGAAATTCACCAAGTTCCGGTGGTACCTTAATTCCTCAGCTTAAACTGATGTTACTAACATTGTGAAAATGTAGCTTCATAGTTTCAGCATTCTTGGAAATTCACCAAGTTCAATAAAGAACTACTTGACACAAAATAAGTTATAATCAGTTGTCAACACAACGATATACTTTAGCCTTTGTTGTAGTATCTGTCACAATATTTCAATTTTGAAACTCTTTCAAATCCAGCATGGAACTTTCTTCCATCCTATTGTGCTACCCTTCATCACACATTTTAATTGAGATAAAACTTCTTGAATAAATGACAAGACTATTAGTGTAACATATTACAACTAATATTTTGTCATTACTACATAGGAAAACATATCCTTAGCATTTCTAAAATGACATAAGGATCTCTCCCACTGTTGTCTAATCATCATATGAATTATCCTGCTATAACATATTATAGCATAGGACTCATCTGGTTGTGTACATAGCATGGAAACATGACTTAGAAATCTTAATTTCAATGATGCTCATCATGTGTCAAAACACATGAATCTTGCTCAATTATTTTCCATGTGACAAGAACTCCTTCTTATCATTTTTATATTGACTTACTTCAATATTTCATCTATGTAATTTGGCTTCAATCATATCAGGCGCTTCAATCCATCTCTTATAGATATCGAAGCCCAATATCTTCTAAGCCTTTCATCAATATGAAATCGAAAATCTTAACCGTGTTAATTTAAAATACATATTTTCCAATCAACCATATGTCATCTACATAAAGTATTGGAAATATGTCATAGCGCTCCCACTTAATTTCTTGTAACTTTACAAGCATCTTTATCGTTCATGATGGAATCAAACTCTTTTGATAACTTCATTAAGGTAAAGATTTCAACTTCGTTATGCTCACTTCAACCATTGAAGTGTGCATACCTTTCTAGAAACCTTTTGAATTTTACAAAAACTCTCAGACTGTGTCAAGTACACATCCTTGATCAAACTTCCTCGAGAGGAGAGTTGGTTTTGTTATTCAACTTCCATATCATAATATGTAACCTTTTGCTAGAACTATCCGCAAAGACTAAAGCATCACTACGGAAGATCAAAATCTTGTAGTAGTTAACTCTTTGAACTTCGTCGAAAACAACTTTTCGATAAGTACAATTTTAATAAGATGTAAAATCCATGTCTTTGTCGCTATATAGACCCTTTTGCTATCGCTAGGCATCATGCCTATCGAAAGGACTACCAAGTCACATACTTGATATTCATACAAGGATACTATGGCGGATATAATGACTCATAGTCAATTTTACGAAGCCAGGGCCCATCATTTGCTTCCTTTATAAGGTCCAGGTCCTTTTGTTGTCAAAACAACACTTTACACTTTAAACCACAAGTTGTTCTAAGTACAAAGTTTTTGGACTTTTCTGGTACAGTTTGCAAACTCATTTGAAGTATCTACAACATTTGTAGTGTCTTCTACTTAGTCAAAATAGTAAACCCCAGAATAACTTCCAGTGCTGCGCTACTCTTGACATGATAACGAAGATTCTCTAATCTCGTTGAGTTTGTACTGTGCTCCCACTCACTTGTTTCGCAAGAACTACTTTCTCGAGAAATCAACCCTTTCTGACAAACAACATTTGTGTTTTGGTTCGGTGATAGGAGAAGTACCCAATGTTTTATTTGGGATAACCTTATAAACATACATTTATCCTATTTTGGTTGTAAACATTTTACACATGCTATGCATACCAAAACTTAAGAAAGTGACAATTCGGGTCACTACCCAAACCATATCTTATATGTTGTCAATTTCAACGGATCATGATGGTGCTCTTTTCAGTGGAAAAACGGTTGTCACTAATGTATAAACTACAAAATTATAATGGCATTTTTTTATATTAATCTTACCATGTCAAACAAGGTTTGATTTTGTCTCTTGAATACTCCAATCTAATGTGGGGTATTCGTGAAGCATAAGTTGTAGAACAATTCTGCAACTTCTCAGATGTTTTGCTAAACTTGTAACTCAAAATTTATTCTTTATGATCGAATCATAAATACTTGATTATCTTGTTACAATGATTTTTACTTCATATTAACAACCTTTTGAACCAATTCAAAATGTCAAACTCCGTTCCCTTTAAATAGATATACTCACATATCTACTCAAAACATCGACAAAATTTTATGAAGGAAAAAATTAATCCACCATACATGACTACACATAATGGACTATATACATCAATATGTATAATCTCCACTAAATTAGTCCTCCATTCTACTTTGGCCTATGAACGGAATTCTAGTCATCTTTTGGAAGAGGTCTCACAAGCGTCAATTTATTCAAAACAAAATGACTCTGGAAGTTCATCAATATGGAGTTCCTTCATGTTTTCCTTTCCGATATGAACTAAAATGGTGGTGTCACAATTTAAGTGAAACTCTTCCACGTCTTGCAACGTTTAGCTTTTAGTTTTATAGATGTTTACTTTACCAACACGATTTATACTAACATATCCATCAATTATGGAATATGGTTATAGTTTGAACAATCTCATTTGTTCTCACAAAAGACTAGAACAAAATAACAACTTATTAAGTTCTTAAAATAAATCTTGAATGTTTGGTTCGATACTACAATGAACACAATAACACTTTATTTATGTTCTTGTCATAATCGATTCCACATCTATTACTAGTTCCTTTTAGGCCCTTGTATTTCTTGCATTGCGTTGCTTTGTATGACAACTCATACCAACCAATGTGGTATCAAAATACCCAAAAATATTTTGTTAACTAGTAATACATCTATAACTTGTATATCAAGCATATACTCCCGAGCTGGACTTTCCAGTTATCTTCTTTTTCTGCCATATATCTTTTTGTAATTCTATTTTCAATATTCCCTTTCCTTTATAGAAGAATCATTCAACATCAAACAATGCTAGTCGTACTAGCTCATTTTCTTTGGCGTGTTAGTCATATACTATCACCCATTGAGTCATACTTTGAGTTTGATTTGTTCTACTAATATCACCATATTATAGCATTCTTCTATATTCCACTCTTAGCAATTTCCAAGTAAGGTAAACTACTTTACCCATACTTCTAATCCATCCCATCATAACAATTTTATGATTAACCTACTATAGCTCGAAGGAAGGAATTTAGAGGATAATTTTTAGCGCCCAACTTCTTGGAATATTCAAACTCCTAGCGTCTTCAATCATTGCATATATTCAGATAATATAAGCAAACATTGTCATGCTAAATTTGCATATATTCAGATAATATAAGCAAATATTGTCACGCTAAATTATACTCAGTCATGTTGCCAAAAAATAAGTTTCTAGATATCATTATATCTTTCACTTGATTGTTTCTGAAAACAACTCTTTTCAGTTCCTAAATCACCTTGATCAACAAAACATTCTTTTGAAGATAAAGTAATAAGGAAGCAACCATGACTCTGGATTCTAAGTAGGAATTATTTGCTCTCTATATTAATCAATCATTAACCATATGGAGCTAGGTAGGAAATACCAAAAATCTACAATAGGACTCAATTTTAAATTTCACTAATACGGTACCAATCTTAAAAGGTATTTACCAGATCATAACAGTTATATCTCAATTAACAATCTAAGTGTAAGGTAGTTATGTGGATGCCAATGACTACTACAAGTTGTGCAAATTCACTTTGATTTGTTGTTCATGATAAATAAGTTCAAGTTAATTCAAAATTAAACCATGAACTCCCACTCAAAAACAACATCCCTCTTAGTCGTCTTTAGTGATTGCACGAACCAAATTCACTACAACAAAACCGATCATCACGTGAGATGATGTAGCTTCAAAGGCGAACATCGACATGTTCATCATATCATCCATATGACTCATGCTTTACCTTTCGGTTACGTGTTCCGAGGCCATGTCTGTACATGCTAGGCTCGCCAAGTAGAACCGTAGTATTGCGTGTGTTTCAAGGCCATGTCTGTACATGCTAGGCTTGAAAACACCCGTTGTATGCGAACGTTGAGTCTATCACACCCGATCATCACGTGGTGTCTCGAAACGACGAACTTTCTTAACGGTGCATACTTAAGGAAGAACACATTATTATCTTGATATTAAGTGAGAGGGATCATCTTATAATGCTACCGTCGCTATCTAAGCAAAACAAGATTCAAAAAAGGATTAACATCACAAACATCACATGTAAGGATAACGTGATATGATATGGTCCTCCTTGCACTTGACCTCCATCATGTGCATCATGGTATGATCTCCATCATTCCACCGGCGTGGTACCAAGTACCATGGCACCCAATATTGATTGTCCATCAAGAAGAAGACAATCATATGGATACCTTACGGTATATCAATAATTTACAAAATAGATCATCTCATAATCAAATTTGTAATATTGACCATATCACATCACATGCCCAACAAAAACTAGTTAGACGCTTCTAATTTATTTTTGCATATTTTACGTGGCTTAGGGCTTTCGATGATAGAACCGTTCATACCTACGAACATCAACCACAACGTTGATAAACACATTTTTAGCTACCCTTCGTAGATTAGATCTTAACTATAGTAGGAGAAACGGACACCCCCTCAGTCACAAGTGAGACAATTCTCGCGTACATGGTACACGTAAACTTAGTCCGGGGCAGCTTCATCCTACTATGCCACTAAGATCATAAAATACTCAAGGAGGCAATAACATGATCATCAACGCCCACATACACCTATGTGTTCTACCCGTACAAAACATCTACGCATAGATCCGGCTCTGATACCACTGAAGGGTTCGTTGCATAGAAAACAAAAAAAATTCCTACGCGAGAGACACCCGAAAGGCCAAGATCTAATCTAGGAGACGAAGTGCAACGGGCAACGAGAGGGTTAAGGAGAACACATACCCTCGAAGACTCAAAGTGGTACGAGATCAAATCTCGTTGTTGGCGTAGTCGTACTCACACCGATCCCGATAGCGAGAAGATGGGCACCGCAATCCGGCGGTGCATCCGTGATCGGTCACACGTACGGTTGATGATGACCTCCGTTCCCTCGTTCCAGCGGGGCGCGGAAGTAGAGGATCCCTCGGAACTCCAGCAGCACGACGGCGTGGTGTGGTGGAGAAAAACATTGCTCAGGGCTTCGCCAAGCGCACGAACAAGTGGTGGAGCAGCGGCAGGAGGGAGGAAGAGATGACACAAGTGTGTGGGGGGGGGGGAGAGGGAGCTCTCACCCCTCCTTTTATAGGAGGGGATGGCAGCCACGAATTTTTGGCTGCCTCCACCTCTCCCTCATCATGTGAGTGGAGTCTCCACTCAACCCACTCATTCTTCCATGAATTCCCACTCAAAATCCCAAGGGTTTTCTTTAATAAATAAATAAAACAATTTTATTTCTTTATTTTAATATTTGTTAATTCCATTAACAAACATTAACATATAACCCCTTGAGTTAGTTGTTAAATCTATTAACAACCATTTGATAAGAATCCCCTTGAACTATTTCAAAATTACTCGAAACAATTTCGGTGACTATTTCAATATTCCCCGAAACAATTTCGGTGCTGTCCAAACTTTTCTCCGATATTCCGTATCCTCTCAAATGCGTCATCGAACCTTAAGTGTGTCACCCTACGGTTCGCGAATAAGATAGACATGATCGAGACTCCTCTCCGATCAATAATCAACAGCGGGATCTGGAGATCCGTGATGACTCCTATATATTCAACGATGACTCTCGTGATCGTGTGAACCAACAACGCCGTGAACTATTCCCTTTGTCTCGCGATATTTTACTTGTCCGAGATTCGATCATTGGTATCAACCATACCTTGTTCAATCTCGTTACCGACAAGTACTCTTTTCTCGTTCCCGTGATATAACATCCTTTGTGATCATATCACGTGCTTGCAAGCGGTTTCGATGTGATATCACCGAGAGGGCCCAGAGTATATCTCTCCGTCATTTGGATGGACAAATCCCACTCTTGATCCATGATCCTCAACTAATACTTTCCGAATACTCAACGACACCTTTATAGTCACCCTGTTACGGTGTGACGTTTGATGCCATCAAAGCACTCTTCCGGTATCAGTGATTGACATGATCTCATGGTATAAGGAATAAGTTACTTCGTGTGTTTGATATAACAATGTAAACTAAATGACTTGATCGCATTGCTATATTCTCTTTGGGTATATGTTCATCACATCATTCTTCTAATGACATGACCCCGTTATTAATAACATCCAATGTTCATGATCAGGAAACCTTGATCATCTATTAATCAATGAGCTAGTTAAAAGAGAGGCTTTACTAGGAACCATTGTTTGTTTATTAAGCACACATGTATCAACGTTTCCGGTTAATACAATTCTAGCATGAGAAATAAACATTCATCATAAACAAGGAATAAAATAATAACCATTTTATTATTGCCTCTCGGGCATATTCCCTTCACCAGGCTGCACACCACCGCTCAGTTTGTGAGGCACAGTGACGCAGTTGCCCGCACACTATCTCAGGAGTTGGCTTCAGTCAGAGAGCAGCTTTACCTTGCTTTGACTCGTCTGGCGACTTACACCACAGACTTTGTTGGAGACGAGCGCTTTGCACGTTTCGATCAGCCAGTGGGGCGTCGTCTGCCAGATGCTGGAGGTTACGAGCCGATCAGAGGTCCACTCCTTAACCTTGGTGCTGGTTACACTGGGATTCCACGCTTTGGAGCACAGGGAGTCGACGCTATGTACTTCACCACGCCTAGAGTCGGTCTCAGACCACGTCAGATCTACGTGGATCGTCGTTCCACCTACTTTCGTGGGCGTGCTCCTCACCGTACCTCTCGCCGTACTCCTAGCCGCCGTCCTGCGTGATGAGCATGGGAGTACCGATGTATCCATTCTTAGCTATGTTTAGTTATCCTTTGGCATTCGAACCATTTATGGTGTATTGGATATTCTGATGTATTTGAACATGTGATGGTGAACCTTGTGGTTGTCTATTCATGCGTCGGAATAATCTCTCTTTCGGTTGCCAAGTCTATCCTTCGCTATTGTTGTGCTAAAATGCATTTCCATTCAGGATGCCGCCAACAAGGAACAACGCGCCTGAGCCACCGCCAATCGCGGAGCTGTTGACTCAGATGACCCAAGTCATGACGCAGATGGCCCAGTTTCAGACTAATCAGCACATCAACCAGACAGCTCCACGGGTCAGCATCAAGGAGTTTCTCAGTCTGGGCCCAAGAGCTTTCGTGGCCACACGCGAGCCTCTGGACGCTGATGACTGGATCCGTGAGATAGCTAAGGCTCTGGAGATTGCTCACGTAGCTGAAGAAGACAAGGTCAAGTATGCCTCCTATCTGCTGAAGGGTCAGGCAGCTACTTGGTGGGAGAACTTCCAGGCCATGAGAACTGGGATACCAGTCACGTGGGGTTGTTTCAAGGAAGCCTTCCTGAAGCACCACATTCCAGATGGTCTCATGGAAAGGATGCGTGAAGAATTTTGCTCACTCAAGCAGGGCAAGTTGGACGTCATCGAGTATCAGAGTGAGTTCAATCGCCTCGCTCGTTACGCTGGTGATGAGGTGTCCACTGAGGCTAAGAAGATGGCAAGGTTCCGCAGAGGTTTTAACCCGGAACTCAAGTATGCCCTCACCAATATCAAGGCCAACATCTTTGAGGATCTCGTTAACACCGTGCTCAATGAAGAAAATGGGCGCAAGGCGTTCGAGGAGTCTCGCAAGCACTCGCGTGAGGGTGGTTCCTCCTCCAACATGACCACCCCTCCGCAGAAGCGCCGCATCTGGGTGCCAAATGGTGCTGTCACTCGGGCTCCATACGCCCAAACTTCTCCAGGCTTCACTCCCCGCCCACCCAACCCTGCTCAGATGCATGATCAAAGGGCTTCGATGGGGCAGCCAAGGCCAGGGCCTCCTCGTGTCGTCACTTGCTACAAGTGCAAGCAGACGGGGCACTACGCCGACAAGTGCACGAAGAGGCAGCTACCTCCACCACCACCTCGTCCTAAGACAAACCAGGCAATGGTGCACGCTCCCCCTCCTAAGGCCTTCAACTCCAACAACAGGCCTGTCGGGAGGACCGCAAGGGTGAACCATGTCAAGATCGACAAATCTGAGGAAGCTCCTGACGTCGTTCTCGGTATATTTCCCGTAAACTCTATTCCAGCTAAGCATCACATTATTTTGTGTCAAAGACCTTTGCCACAACAAACAACCTAATATTGGTTCCACTAAGCAATCAGATCACTGTTCACTCCCCGGGATCTCAAATGTTGACTTCCAAGATAAGCAAGGACAATCAAATCCTAATTGGAGGCCACATATTCCTTCCTTCCCTCATGTTGCTGGGAAGTTCTGACATTGATGTCATTCATGGTATGGATTGGCTGAAGGCCAATAAAGCAAGAATTGACTGTGCTCAAAAGTCAATAACTCTGTTCCACCCTTCTGGCCAGATAATCTATTCTCCACATGAATCAAGTTCAAGCCAGCTATACACCCTCAATGCAAAACCTCTACCTTCACTTCAAAATGTTCCGGTGGTTTGCGATTTCCCTGACGTCTTTCCAGAAGAGTTGCCAGGAATGCCTTTGGACAGAGCTGTTGAGTTCGTGATCGAACTTGAACCAGGTACTGCTCCAATCTCTAAGCATCCCTGCAAGATAGGAACTCCCGAGCTGAAGTTGTTGAAGGAACAAATTGATATGTACATGAAAAAAGGTTACATTCAACCTAGTTCCTCGGCTTGGGGTTGCCCAACTCTGTTCGTTGCAAACAAGGATCACACAAAGAGACTCGTTGTTGACTATCGTCCTCTTAACGAGAAAACAATCAAAAACAAGTATCCAATTCCTCGTATCGATGACCTTTTTGATCAACTTGCTGGAGCCTCAATATTCTCCAAGTTGGACTTGAGAATGGGTTACCATCAAATAAAGATCAGAAAAGAGGATATTCCAAAGACAGCCTTCACCACTCGCTACGGTCTATATGAATTCACCGTCATGTCCTTTGGTCTCACCAATGCACCGGCGACCTTCTCTCGACTCATGAATTCTGTCTTCCATGAATACCTCGACAAGTTCGTTGTGGTATATCTTGATGACATTCTTGTCTACTCAAAATCTGAGGAAGAGCATGAAGAACATCTTCGTCTAACTCTCATGAAGCTTCGCGAAAATCGTCTTTATGCCAAATTCTCCAAATGTGAGTTCTGGATTTCAGAAGTTGCTTACCTTGGTCATGTCATCTCTGCCAAGGGCATAGCCATTGATCCAGAAAAGGTTAAAGCAATTGTTGATTGGAAACCTCCAAAGACGGTGAAGCAAGTAAGAAGTTTTCTTGGCTTGGCTAGCTATTGTCGTCGCTTCGTCCAAAACTTCTCCAAGATTGCCAAACCTCTCACTGACCTCACAAAGAAGGACAAGAAGTTCGTTTGGTCTCCACAATGTGATGAAAGTTTCAATCTCCTGAAGACTAAACTCACTTCTACACCAGTTCTGGTTGGCCCAGATCCTACCAAACCTTTCCAAATATTCTGTGATGCTTCTCTCCAAGGTCTAGGTGCAGTTCTTATGCAAGAACGTCAAGTTGTGGCTTATGCTTCACGTCAGTTGAATACACATGAGCTCAATTATCCCACTCATGACCTTGAACTTGCAGCAGTTGTGTTTGCCCTCAAGAAATGGAGACAATACTTGTTGGGTAATCGCACTGAAATCTTTTCCGATCATAAGAGTCTGAAGTACATCTTCACTCAACCAGATCTAAACCTCGGGCAAAGGAGATGGATTGAAAAGATCAAAGACTTTGATCTTACCATTTCTTACACTCCAGGCAAGGCTAATGTTATGGCCGATGCTCTCAGTCGCTAGTCGTATTGCAATAATCTCATGATCATGGAAAGCCAACCTCCTCTTCATGAAGAATTCCAGAATCTCAACCTTGGTCTTGTTCCTCAAGGCTATCTTGCAAACTTGACGGCCAGTCCAACTCTCGAGGACAAGATTCGTTCTGAACAACTTCGTGATGCTGAAATCAAGAAGATTGTAGAACATATCAAAGGAGGCAATGAGAAATTTAAGTCCTTCTCAGTGAATGACAAGGGAGCTGTGTTCTTCGAAGGACGCATTGCAGTTCCTCAGATTCAAAGTCTCAAAGATGTCATTCTCAAGGAGGCTCATGAAACTCCTCTCTCCATCCACCCTGGAAGTACAAAGATGTACCAGGATCTTAAGACACTGTATTGGTGGCCTGGCATGAAACGTGAAATTGCTCAATACGTTTCTAAATGCGACGTTTGTCAACGTGTTAAGGCAGTCCATCAGAAAACAGCCGGTCTTCTCCAACCTCTGAAAATTCCTGAGTGGAAGTGGGACATGATTGAAATGGACTTCGTCACTGGTTTTCCAAAGTACAAGAAGGGCAACGATGCAATCTTCGTTGTTATTGATCGTCTCACTAAAGTAGCTCACTTCTTTGCTGTCAAAGAAACAATCTCAGCTAGCCAGTTAGCAGAACTCTACACAGCAAAGACTGTTCCTCTTCATGGTGTTCCATTGGAAATAAGCTTAGACCGTGGAAGCATATTCACTTCTCATTTCTGGAAAAGCTTTCAAGAAGCATTGGGCACCAAACTTCTGTTCAGCACAGCTTATCACCCTCAGTCTCAAGGGTAAGTCGAAAGAGTCAATCAGATTCTCGAGGATATGCTCAGAGCATGTGGTCTCTCCTTTGGCATGAAATGGGAGGATTGACTTCCATATGCTGAATTCTCCTACAACAACAGCTTCCAGGCAAGCCTAGGCATGGCACCATTTGAAGCTCTCGATGGCCGCAGATGCAGGAGTCCAATCAATTGGTCTGGAGCTGGTGAACGTTCACTCTTAGGCCCTGACATTGTTAAGGAAGCCGAAGAGAAAGTTCGCATCATCCGTGACAATCTCAAGATTGCTCAGTCTCGTCAGAAAAGCTACTATGACAGCAAGCACAGGGATATGATCTATGCACCTGGTGACAAGGCATATCTCCGTGTAACTCCCCTCAGAGGCACTCATCGTTTCGGTGTGAAAGGAAAGTTTGCACCAAGATACATTGGTCCTTTCAACATTCTCTCAAGGCGTGCGGAAAATGCCTATCGTCTTGAACTTCCAGAAAAACTATCCAAGGTGCACGATGTGTTTCACGTGTCACAGCTCAAGAGGTGTTTCAAAGACCCAGATCGTGCAGTTGATCATGATTCCATTGAACTGCAAGATGATCTCTCTTATGAGGAGCACCATGTTCGTATTCTCGATGAGACCGAGCGTAATACTCGCAACAAGATCACCAAGTTCTTGAAAGTGCAATGGTCGCATCATTCCGATAAAGAGGCAACGTGGGAGACCGAAGAGGATCTTCGCAAGAAGTATCCGGACCTTTTCTCTTCTCAGTAAGGAATCTCGAGGCGCGATTCCTTCAAGGGGGGCGTTTTGTAACATCCCAAGTATGAAAACACCCCTAGAATGTTTGATTCTTGTTTAATTATTGTTTTGCATCATGGCATCTTAATCATTGCATTTGTTTTCCTTTTGTTTGCATCTGTTTTCCTTTGTTTTCATAATTGAAATTCAAACTTTATTCAAACCTTTATTACATACTTGCTCTGTTACAATTTTTTTCCAAATAAAAAGTTCAAATAAAACATCCAATTTGTTTCCATTAAACTATAAGGTTCAACCCATTTAAATGTTGTTTTCAATAATTCACTTAATTCAAATGTCATTCAAAATTCAAATCACATATTACAAACAGCACCCAATTTGAACTTATGAAAATTACCAAAACAATTATAATCATTTGTTACCTTTTAAACCTTAAGGTTCAACCTATTTAAATTCTTGTTTCAATAAGTCACTTAATCCAAAATTCATTCAAATTTGAACCAATCTACAAACAGCAAGTTTTTGAAATTTTTGGAAATCAAAACTTGGCAAGTGGTTGCTGTTGACCTAATCAACTCACACAAATTTCTCCTAAATTTTTCCTAACTCAAAACCTATATATTTCTTCCTAATTCTATATCTGCAAAAAAAAAAAGAAACAGAACAAATTAATAAAAAGAAACGCGCCAGCGAGGGGCAGTGGGCTGCGCCCCACGCAGGCCCAGCCCACCTTTCTTCTCTCCCTCGGCCCGGTACCTGTTCGCCCTTCTCTTTCCTGTACGGCAGAAATCCACCGGAGCCACGTCGACGGCAGTAGCAGAGCAACGGCCACCGCGCGCCCCCTAGCTCTATTTAACCTACCTCCTAGGGTTCCCCAGCTACCCTAGCCACCTACCTACCTCCCTCCTCGATCACCGCCGCCACTTCCCTTTCTCACCGGCGATTTCCCTCTCTGCCTCTGAATCTCCGAGCGCCGCCGTGTTTGAACCATGGTGATCACCGCCGTTGCAGTGCTCCCCCTCCCTGGCTGACTACGGGAACTGAACCCCCGTACTTCCCTCTACGACCACGACACCTCTGCGAGCCCGGAGCAGGCCTGTAGCCACGCCGCCGTCCTCGATGTCGACGCCGCCGTGCTGCCCCGCGCCACTGCCTCGCCTTCATCGACAGTGAGCAGTCGATCCCCTTCACCCCTCTCCCTTCTATCTCACCAGCACGCGCACACCCTAGCACACGCATCCGTGCACGCACACGAGCAGCACGGCACCTGCAGCGCGCAGCAGCTCGCCGCCGGTGAGCGTTTTCCGTACACCCTGGAAGTACAAAGATGTACCAGGATCTCAAGACACTGTATTGGTGGCCTAGCATGAAACGTGAAATTGCTCAATACGTTTCCGAATGCGACGTTTGTCAACGTGTTAAGGCAGTCCATCAGAAAACAGCCGGTCTTCTCCAACCTCTGAAAATCCCTGAATGGAAGTGGGACATGATTGAAATGGACTTCGTCACTGGTTTTCCAAAGTCCAAGAGGGGCAACGATGCAATCTTCGTTGTCATTGATCGACTCACTAAAGTCGCTCACTTCTTTCCTGTCAAAGAGACAATCTCAGCTAGTCAGTTAGCAGAGCTCTACACAGCAAAGATTGTTCCTCTTCATGGTGTTCCATTGGAAATAAGCTCAGACCGTGGAAGCATTTTCACTTCTCATTTCTGGAAAAGCTTTCAAGAAGCCCTGGGCACCAAGCTTCTGTTCAGCACAGCTTATCACCCTCAGTCTCAAGGGCAAGTCGAAAGAGTCAATCAGATTCTCGAGGATATGCTTAGAGCATGTGGTCTCTCCTTTGGCATGAAATGGGAGGAATGTCTTCCATATGCTGAATTCTCCTACAACAACAGCTTCCAGGCAAGCCTAGGCATGGCACCATTTGAGGCTCTCTATGGTCGCAGATGCAGGAGTCCAATCAATTGGTCTGGAGCTGGTGAACGTTCACTCTTAGGCCCTGACATTGTTAAGGAAGCCGAAGAGAAAGTTCGCATCATCCGTGACAATCTCAAGATTGCTCAGTCTCGTCAGAAAATCTACTATGACAGCAAGCACAGGGACATGGTCTATGCAGCTGGTGACAAAGCATATCTCCGTGTAACTCCCCTCAGAGGCACTCATCATTTTGGTGTCAAAGGAAAGCTTGCACCAAGATATATTGGTCCTTTCAACATTCTCTCAAGGGGTGCAGAAAATGCCTATCGTCTTGAACTTCCAGAAAAGCTATCCAAAGTGCACGATGTGTTTCACGTGTCACAGCTCAAGAAATGCTTCAAAGATCCAGGTCGTGCGGTTGATCATGATTCCATTGATCTGCAAGAAGACCTCTCTTATGAAGAGCATCCTGTTCGCATTCTCGATGAGACCGAGCGTAAAACTCGCAACAAGAGCACCAAGTTTTAAAAGTGCAGTGGTCTCATCATTCCGATAAAGAGGCAACGTGGGAGACCGAAGAGGATCTTCGCAAGAAGTATCCGGACCTTTTCTCTTCTCAGTAGGAATCTCGGGGCGCGATTCCTTCAAGGGGGGCGTTTTGTAACATCCCAAGTATGAAAAACACCATTAGAATGTTTGTTTCTTGTTAATTTATGTTTTGCATCATGTCATCATAAGCATTGCATTTGTTTTCCCTTGTTTTTCCATTTGAATTTCAAACCAAATTTCAAATCCTTGTTTCATACTTGGTCTGTTACAATTTTTTTCAAATGAAACATTCAAATCAAAACATTCATTTGTTTCCATTAAACTTGAAAGTTCAAACTATTAACTTGCTTCTTTTCAATAATTCAATTAATACCAAATTCACTCAAATTCATTTGAATTTACAAACAGCAACAAAACTTAAAATTTGGAAAACAGAAAGTTGCACAACTGGGCTTTTGTAATAAATAAATTATACAAATTATCCCCACAATTTTTCAAACCCCAAAACCCTATTTAAATTTTAAATCACAATTTCAAATCTTTTGGCAATTTCAAAAATTTGGAAATAAGCCACATACTTTTGAATCTTACTGTTTTGGTAATTCAATAAAAAATTATTGCAAAAATAAGCACCAAATCCTATTTCCTTTTCTCTTTTCTTTCCTACAAAAAAGAAAAGGTGAACAAAAAAAAAAAGGGGAGAGGGCAGGCCAGCCAAGTGGGCTGAGCCCCCCACACCCCCCAGGACCAGCCCACCTTCTCCCCATCCCCTACCTCTGTACGGCAGGCCATCGAAGATGTCCACGTCGAACAGGCAGAGGATGGGACGGCCAGCAGAGCGCCTCCTCCTCCTTGGTGCCCTAGCTTCCCTCCTCCCTTCTCCATCACCGCGCCGCCGTTTTCCTTCCTCCTCCCTCCTCTGCTTCTCCCTGGTCTGAACCACCGCACACCACCGCGGCAGCAACCGGCGATCGCCGTCGCCATGGCGCTCCTCCGCGCAGGCTGAGCGCGGGAATCGCTTCCCCGTGCCTCCGTCTTCCTCCTCGACAACGCAGTGGTGCCTGGGAGGCCTCGGATCGCCGCCGCCGTCTCCGTCCACGTCGCCGGCCACCGCCACCTCACCGAGCACGCCCTGCTCCTCCTTCCTCTCCCCGGTGAGCACCTCCCCTCATTCTTTCCCTCTCGGCATCTTCGTATCACCCGCACGCATCCCTTGCACACACGCACACGCAGCAGCACCGCGGCGCTCGTCGCTGGCGTCCACCGCTCCGCCACTGTCAACAGGTTCAGAAAGACTGAAACTTTCTTTCAGTTTCAGTTAAAACAGCGAAGCCCACCTCAAAACCACGCGCACATCTCCTCTGTCACGAATCGATCCGCACCGCAGTGGCTAGATCCAACGGTGCGCAGCGCGAGGGCGCGGGTTCGATCCCCCGCAGCGCGGAATAAACCCAACTTTTTGCGCGATTTGCCACGCATGCACGCAGGGCCCACCTGCCATTGGCAGTGGGTGCCACGCCAGTTTCCACACGCGCGCCACGCAAGCATCAGCTGGGCACTGGCCCACTGCCAGTGACCCAGGGGCTGCTCTGCCGCGTAGAAAAATGTTCCAGGGACCATTTCTGAAACTTCTTTTTCGCATCCAAGCCCCTGGACCAAATCTGAACTTTTTAAAATCACAGAATAGCCCCTATAATTCAAATTCAAATAACCTTTGCATTTCAAATCCAAATTTAATAAATAAATATGTTTTCCATACCAAATTTAATTCTCTACATGTTTAAACCATTTGTATACTGTTTTGAACTTTTCAAATGCTTTCAAAAATTCAAATTCAAATAACTCATTCAAATTTGGTCAAATTCATAACTAATTCAAATTTAATTCAAATGGCACATGTAAAATATGTTTTCCATGCAAAATTGAACAAGCTACTGAGTTTGCAGTCAAGTATTCACTCACATGAACCATTGTGTCCTTTCCACACTGGATATCGATACTTTCCGTTGTCTATCCTGCTAGCCTTAAGATTCGTTACTTGTGTTCCGATCCTATCACATGTTACCCTGTAACCCTGATATAGCCTATCCTGCACACCTATAACCCCGTTGCTTATTGCATGTGTCTTACTAGCATGCTTAGGGTTGTTTATGCTCGAGTCTGATGTCCGTTATTTCTGTTACCATATTTATTATGTTCTGGGGGCTCGATGTTAAACAACAACCTGTTAATGTTTGAGGTAATGCTAATTTGATGATAAGGCACCGGCAGGAGGCCGGGTATGGTTTTGAGGCCTGCTAGTGTCGAACTCAGGAAAAGTTCTTGTCCTCTAGATCCATGATGAGCGCGCTAACCGCATGTGGGAAGCGTGTATGGGCGCCCCCCTCAACTTTGATTCGATTCGCATCTCGTCCAAATCGCCTCATTTAGTTCGGGTTTTCCATTTGCCGCATGCATATGCAGGTGCGAACCCTTGGCGCTAGGGTGGTAACTTTTGTAGTCGGCATTTAGGGAGACACGTTCTTAGAGTGCTATGAGGGTCCCCTTTTCTTCGTGGGGCTTGATTAGCCGTGCGCTCAACTGCACGGGGTTCTTTGGGCTTGATGCGAAGAAGAGTTGGGTTGTGTTGAGTACCTCGCTTGGTGGGTTGATCCCCCGTCTGGCGGGATATTCTTACGTGTACGGCCAAATTGGTGCATCCCTGCAGGGTTAAATCTTCTCGAGAAGCCGTGTTGTCCGCGGTTATGGATGACTTGGTGGTAGGGCTGGCTAACAAGGATTAGACAACTTACACCTAATTGATAATAACTTGACTAGTAATAGGCTTATTGACACAATAAATTGAACCTTCACTAATCCAACTGTGTGAGTTATCCTCGGATTGCTTCTTTGGATAAGGGGCGAGATCCAGGATGGGTTTGTTTGAGGTTAGTGGTAGTTGGTTCCGATGCGCTATCTTATCCCTTTATGTTAGCCGGATGTTGTAGCGTGTCTTTGTAGTTGGTTAGGCAGCCCGCTGCCGCACTTTTGTATCACCTATCTTCCGTTGAACCCAAAGCATCTGTACTTGGTGTTGCCGGGTACACTTTGGTATCTTGTGCGTCTTGCTTGCCAGTACTCGTCTGTACTGACCTCTTTGGGGCTGCGTGTTCTGCAGACTACGTTTCCGAGGATCCCCATGGTGGCTACTACGTGGAGTATGACGAGGCTGCTGACGAGTAGATAGCGGACCCGGGCAGGATCTGAGACATCGTGGATGGGCTCCGTCTTTTCGTTTCCGGCCTCTTAGGCCTTTTTGGATCTTGTCTGTACTCAGACACTTTGGATGCTTCCGCTGTGATGTGATGATGACTTGTTGGGACATGTGTCCTCTGGATGATTGTATTTGCTATCTCTGCTCTAGTGAGAGCCATTTGCCACTTACTTCTATTTCTTTGTGTCTTAGAGATTTGTTGTGATATCACTTGTTCAAATGCCGTTGACGTACCATGTGTGTATGTTATGAAGTACGTCAATGGAAGTAGTCGGATTTCTATGGGATGGTTTGCGCAGACGATGAATAGTAGAGGATGGTTGTCACACGTTTACGTGTTGGCCTACTCATATTGAGATGCGGGTGCCGGTATGCCCCGTAAGCCATTTAACTACTGTTTAGCGGGCTGTGAGTATCCCCTAGAAGTCCGGGTGCGACATTGCACAAGTACAAGGAGGGCCGCTAGTTCGATTGCAATTTATTGGTGGGCTGCAAGATTTGCACACAATGCACCACATACGAGATGTTCATCGAGCTTGCGCGCTTCCTACAAGTGGTATGGCAAGTGGTGGCTTTCTTTTTCTCTCTTATTCTTTCTCTTCTCTCTCTTTTTTCTTTTGCTCTTCTCTCTTTTGCTTTTTGCTCACTCACTTTGTGCCAACAAATGAAACTATATGAATTAGCGCATACAACGGTCGCTCGGAAACTACACGGTACAAGTGTGCAAAGCCCAAGCAATCAAAGATGAACTAGCCTCAATAGGTAAGGTAATCACAAGGTAAGATGGCTCACAAAAGAATGGCAAGAGGGAGAAGATTCGGGATGATTATACCTCTCTCCGACGATCTTCACCCTATAGGCTGGAAACTTTCGTGCTTGCTCACGAAATTAGGCTTCAGTGGATCATGGATCTCCTTCAATGGTGATGTAGATGATGTAATTGCCTACAAAACAAGCTAAAGATCACTCAAACGGAGACCCGAGTCAAAAGTTATGGCCAAAACGGTGAAGGAACGCGGCAGTTTTCTGGGAGGCCGGCCTGGCCGGGCTTCGAGGCCGGGGTGGAGGCCGGGACGCTCTGTTGGGGGTCCAGCCTGGGGTCCTTTGAGGCCGGCCTGGCCGGGCTTTGAGGCCGGGCGTCCATGGGACGCGATTTTGACCCGATTTTGACTTTTTGGGGCGGAAAATGGCTCCGAAAATCACCAAATCGAAGGGGAAAACGATGGAATTAAGACATGGGAACGCAAAGGAAGGTAGATCAACAAGTTTAGCAATAGATCCACGGATCAAAACCTACCAAAACGCACTCAAATCACAGATCGGTCCAAAAGCAAATTGGGGCTATTTTTGGTGGAAATTTTCGAATTTAGGTAAAATCAAGAAATTTTTTGGGGGAAAGAGGGTGTCAAATCCGTGGCAACCTTGCTCTTGATACCAGATGATATGGAGTTGGACTCCTAGATTGGCCCGATCTTCACGGATTGACTCACGAGAGGTGGGGAGATTGGGAAGAACGCACGAAGAACACGATGAACTCACGCACACAAAAGGGGAGATAACTCGTGAAGCCTACGAGGGATTGCAAACCCAAGTCAACAACACGCTAATTGGAACCGATTCCTCTCACCGGCCGGTCCACCGATCCAACAGAATCCACAAGGGGAAGGTTGGCAAGAACTACTAGAGTCACAAGGTGAAAGAGTAGCTACTTGGAGATATCTTGATACATTCCAATAGACGAATCTATGGAGTAGCCATGGATCCCATGGGGGAGGTTCTCCACATGGGAGGGGGAGAACAAAGCCCAATTCTATCTCAAGTCAACTCTATCCCTAGAACTAGCCACCGGAGTCCCTTATATAGCCTAGGGGGGTAGGTGGGGGAAAAGGGCATCTTCTCCTTGTCTTCGGGCAGCAGCAGCTGGGCGCCCCAGCCTGGAGGCAGGCCGGCCTGGGGCCGGGGTGGGGGCCGGGGCCTTCGGGAAGGTGGCCGGCCTGGCTCCCATGTGCAGCCGGCCTGAGGGCGGGGTGGGAGAGGTTGAGGCCGGGGACCCCGTTTCCCTCCGTTCTTCCTCCTCGGAGCTCCGATCTTGATGTCGTATTCTCCCACTTCCTTCCTATCTTCTTGGGCACCGTCTTGGGCATGTTCTTGAGCATCGAGGACACCGTTTTGGGCTCCATTGTGGGATCCACCCTAGGCATGAAGAGGGACATTTCATGAGGTAGCGCACCGCTCACCAAGTCACCGGAAACATACGGAGATAGGAGTGAGATCACCTTGTTGTGTATCAATGTTGTGCTTGGTGGAATACGGTGGGCTGCATCATGTCTCAATCAATGTAATCCTTAGACCTGAGATTGTCACACAACCCGAGTTGTGGATCACCGACTTAGGTTCTGTCAAACGATGTTCTGTGGCAGGGCAGTTATAGAGACAGAGTTCGGGTCGACTGATAATCAAGCTGCGTGATATGGATAATCAAGATGGGATTTTGCCCATACGACTGAAGAGATATTCTCCGGGCCCTCTCGAGTGATATGATTCCGGAAGCATGGCCATGCACGATTTTGGTTAATTTTTAACCGGGTCGATTGACTAAGGGTTAGTCGAATTAATCATATATCACGGATCGGGAAGAGAGTTGAGATATTTAAGGGATGACGATAGTTCGCCTATAGTTTGACAAGGTATATCGTGAGACAAAAGGGACTCAGATGAAAGTCACATCGGAAGGTATGTCGTCATGACTCTATGACACTTTGGGGTCGGCATGTTTTGCTAGGAATCGCTACCAATTGATCGATTGGGAGTCGGACTCCAGACGTGTCCAACTCGCCATGAGCCTGTGGGGTCACACACTTAAGAGCGGGAGCAAGTATATTGGTCGGGTTGGACCCAAACCAGAAATATAATGAATTAGTGAGTTGGACTCAGGGAGTGAATGGGCCACACGAGTTGTGTAGCCCACTCGCACTCGCTATACAAGAAGGGGTGCAGGTTGCCCAACGGGCACAAGTTTTTCTGTCACTCTCATGCGTTGGGAACCCTAGCCCCACTTAGTCCAGCTGCCGCGCCGGACCTAGCAGTCCGCCGTCGGACCTTCTCCTCATACGTGTGGATACCGGCAGAGGTGATGTACGTTCAGCACTTCGACGATCGCGTGATTAAATCGGTTGGATCGGATCGTGGGACTACACTGAATCGACATGCTTCATCGATAATCCGCAGTTACACGTCTAGTGGTAATCCTCGTGGCCTTCTACCTCGGCTAGTTCTTGGGAGTTTCGTGTAGAAAAGTTTTGCTTATCTCTACGCGCCCCTACATAAATTCTACAGCGTATACTAGCAGTGGTATCAGAGCGTACTATGCGTAGATACGATTGGATCTAGAGCACGATTTTGTGCGGGTATTTCATAAGCTTCTGCAAGTATATTAGAAAGCTCTCTAATATTCAGTTTCTTTTCGTTGCTTCCCAACAAGCCATGTTTGTTTTGTTTCTGGCGGCATGATTTGATTTTTACAAACTTCTGGCAATCGTAGGACGCTTGAGTTGCCCCTGACATATATCGCTTGATCCGAAGAAGGACTTCAGTAGTTTTGAATCAATCCATAATTGGTCTCATATAAAGGCATGGTGCAAGGGGCATATGGATTGGATCCACACGGGGGGTCATGGTTGGATTGAGACTTTAGAGCATCTCCAACAGCTCATCTATATTTGATCATCCATAACTCTATATAAAAGATCATCTAAAAAGATTCATGTATAGATGTTATCTATACTTTTTATAAAGCAAAACCCCACTAACATGTATTAATGATTTTTCTATCTTAACATGCAAGCTATCGACACCATCCATTCTCCTAACCAAGCAATTGTCCATGTCATCTCCACTAAGATTTATTAATCACTACATGCAAATTATACATCATTCATTTTTTAAACCATCCAATTATTTATATTAATATTAAAAATATATATACTATGATCAATTGAATTTTGCATACCCACTTAGAAAAATAATATATTGCATCTGTTATAAACTTTTGTTTACTGTATACTGTAGTTTCTAAAGTGGTCCCCGTGGCAATGCGCGGGGTATCATTCTATTTAGTTTCACAGCAGAACATCTATATTCAGGACATCTATATTGTGTCTCCTATATTTTAATATTATCTTATAACTAGCATTCATAAAAAAAAAAATCAACGACTCTATTTTAAACAACGACTTGCGAACGACTATATTTTGTATGGCACCCCAATTCATATCAACAAATCCTCCGTTCAACAAGTGCATAAATTCAACAATTTTTGTAGAAGCAAATGGTTCTAGTACATGTCAAAATTTAGTGTCTAGTAGTACATGTCTATTTTTCTACATTTTTTCTCTTTTGGTCTTTGCGTGGAGGTGGCTTGTTAAAGTCCGTGGCCTATAGACTCCCGTGCTGTCGATTTAGTTAGTAGCTGTCGTTGTTTTGTGATTTAAATACCTCAGTGATATGCCGGAGTTACTTTTTTCAATGCTGCCGGCCTGTGCACTACCGAACTTTCCGGCGTCGTACGTTTCGCGGTATAATTGTACTTCAGCTGATAATAGACATGTCAGGCAGTTTGATGGAGCTTCCTTGTACTGTACTATCAGGCAACCGTAGCAGTGAAGTATCACATGCAAGTGCAAATAAGAACTGTCAGAGCTCACGATCCATCGACAATAGGTGGCAACTCAAACCGCATGTTGTGCTTGTAAATTGCGGTTAAATGGCGAAAAGTAGTTTGAAGAGGGAGAGAGATGAAGTGTGCGACATGGGAGCCTGAGAAATTGTTTATCTTCCTATCCCGAAATCTGAATACTAACTAACACGACGACGCCTGACATACCGCCAAGTGGCAAAATAGACGGCTTGGTGACATAGCATTCAGGGGTAGCCGGGCGGCACTGTAAACCAGCCGACCTCCGATCGCCGTCAACCATCGCCGTCGACCATCATACATTCCCGGACCTCCCGTGCCCTTCCAAGATTGGCAACGTCAGACGAGACAAACTCCCCTTGTCTGCACTCACCGCGCACCCACCTTATCTGTCATACGAACCAGCCTGTTTGCTTCCAACGGCCGAGAGGACCTGGGGCCCATCACCCCCCCACCGCCGTCCCGTTCTGCTCCTAAACTCAGGGTGATCCTAAACTAATCCGGCCAGGGCAGGGGCGGAGCGCCCGTCGGTGCCGTGGAATCTCCTCGCCACCTCGAGACGGCAACGCCAACGCCGGCATCGCCAGAACGACGGCATCCACGCCAGATCGTACCCATTTTTTCCAGTGATCTTTTTGTTGTTGCGTGGGATTTGTTCGGGAACTGATTAGGACAGCGTACATACGTACATATACACGTACGTATACAAGAACAAACAGAGCTCGCTCGCGTCTGCTCCCAGGGGGCGGCACGGGCGAAACCCTAGCCGCCGCCGCCCCCACACCCCCTCCTCCCCATCCACCCGCCGCCGCCGGAGGAAGCCACCGAGGGTACAATCCTCCACGTGGTGGACGGCGGCCGGCGGGTCCTCGTCTCCTCAGTATAAACACGACGGGAGGCCTCCGGCCAGATGTGTTGGTTGGCCCTGAACGGTTTGCGCGGACGGCGGAGCACGGACGCCGGGGCGGCGGCCCTGATTCTTCTGGCAGCAGCTAGTGGCTGGGTCTGCGTGGGCAGCCGGCGCTGGCCGGGGTGGTGGCGCCGCCGATGGGATCTGGGGTGGCTCGGCCATGGTGCGGCGGCCGCGTGGCGGCGGCGCCATTGGCTTGGCTCCCGGGCGGCGCGGCCTCCTCTGTCTTTGGCGGCGGGAGGCGGTGGTGCTAGGGACCGTCGGCGGCAGGGCTCCCGGTTGCGACAGATGCGGAACCCTCCCGCAAATTCCCTGCTGGGAGTCGTTTCGCGGCGTCGGGTCTGCGAGACATCAGAATAAAGGAGGCGGTCCTCGGGTTTTCCATCGCGCGAAGATGAAGATCCTGATGTAGATTCTCTTTGATCAAGCCGGGGTGTCGACCCGAAAGGCTCCGCCGGCGAACTCCCATGGGCGACGCCTGGAGATTGCTGGATCGGTGGAATTCGGTCACAATGCTCAGTCATCGAAGGTGAGATTGGAGGACTAGCAACGGTGTTCGGAGTTTTTGCATCGATGGGGAACTGGCTTGGAGTTACAGATTCGTGGTAGTCGTATGTAAGAGAGGGCGACAACATGCGTGAAGTACAAAGTCCTACCTTTCAGGGTGAAAGCCCAAGGTCTGGCCTTAATTGGATGTGCCTGGCACTGGTCTTCTTGGATCCGTTGTTTTGAGAGCGAGAATTATCTTCAGGGTGGAAACCCAAGGTCTGGCCTTAATTGGTTGTGTCTGGCACCGTTCTTCTTGGAGACGTTGCTTTCGAAGAGATGAACATCAGCTGTTGTTTAGGTGGTGGTTGTGCGGATACCGCGAGGGATATAACTCTGTAGCGGGACTTTTCTTTTTATTTCTTCTCTTTATTGTCTTTTGGCTGTGTGCATCCATTGCGTTTTTGCAGAGTCCGGATGTAATTTGTATCTCCATGATATTAATATTACTTCCCTTTATAAAAAAAAACGTACATATACATACCGAAGGTAATGATTCAATGGACTCAGGTTGTTTCTTTACTCAAACGGGGCATGCACTCGCTCGACATGAACCCCTCAAACTGGCCACCATCTGTCTGTCTATGCACCGACGCATGTGCCCCTTGATTGGCGAACGTACTACTACTACGTTCTCCTACCTGCCAAGTCAAATGAACTGGCCTACCGTGACACGTGCAGCAAGCAAGGTCTTGGTCAAAAAGGAGACGGCCGGGCTTCATGTGTCTACTGCAACTTGCCAGCGAGTTCAAAGGTCTAGTAGCTGCCGAACAATCACTGACAGAAAGGTAACTTGGCGTACCAGAACTCGATTGCTCTGAGCCTCTGGCACGTGGACCCCGTGGTATCTGACAACTACCGGCACCTTTAATTTGGTCTCGGTATCCATCGGTCATTTCTGAATTGTCCGGCCAAATCACAGTCGGTCCATCAATTGTCCTGATCGAGTGATTAAATGTGGAAAGCCCTTGCGCTAAAAATCGAGTCCTACGCAATAAGAAAACAAATTCTGCCGTGGTGATCACATTTTGAGAACCTTAACTATCTATAAAGATCCCGTCCTACGATTACCAGCATAGGCGTGCATACATTACACGGAGGTGGCGGCGATCTCGAGACGGTAGACTACACCACAACGACGACGGTGAACATCGATCGACAAAGTGATCATGGCGTCCTTTTGCATGATGCCGCCTTGACACGAAAAGTTTCCAGTTCCTCGCGCCCTTGCTTGCCACGGCAGGAAAGGTTGTTCATTCATTCGGTGGTGCATTCTCAAGCTTCTTGGATGAAGCACCCACTATTCTTATTCTTCTGATTTTCATATCAATATTTTTTTAAACGGACAAAAACTTTGCCTATTCATCATTCGTTAAGAAAGAAGAGAAAGAATGTGGCAATGGGAGGCACAACTATGTACAACCCCCAACAAAATCGATAAAACCTACTCTCCCTCCCAGCATATAAGACTACTCAAGTGCTTCAGTCTTATCTTACACCAGCCACAATTAAGATATGACAAGAAAACATGATGTACAATGAGTTATATCTTAGTCTTATCTTTATTATCAGATATCCCTAAATTTATGGTGAGACAGATTGTGCTAAGAGATCATCTCTTAGCTAAGATAAGACAATGTTTTTTTTTTATTTCCCTCTCCTCTACCTAGCACGATAAGTCTAAGATATAACCATTGTACATGCCCTTAATCCCTGTGATGATAATGCGGGGGCACGGGTGGCGAGGCCTTTGCGGATTTTTTTATTTTTAAAACGGATAACCCAGCCTCTGCATCTACTAGATGCACATGGCTTTTATATTAATAGAAACGCCAAAGTCTGCGTCTTACAAAATCATAAAGTAAACATCACCAATATCGCAGTGTGGCTACAAAAACCATACAACGAAAAATCAACGACAAATGGCACCTACACATAGCTAATTCTTCTAGCGTGCAACCAGCCACACTGGTTGAAGATAGCCCGCACTACCGCCATCAACCTGGTGCAACCAGAAGCCAAACGTCCTCGTTGGCCTTCCGATAGCAGGTAGGACCACATGTGTATCCAATGAACAGCACGATGAACGACCTGCAAAAGATGCCCAGCTTTGAAGTTGTTAAAAATCACATCATTATAATTCCAAATTGCCCATAAAAAAACACATACACCAACGCGTATACTAGTCGTTTCTTTGTCCACCCCTTGAAGCCAATTTTCCAAATAAATTAGTTATCGAAAGAGGTGCTGAAATACTAAACGAATCAATCTCCAATTTTTTCTAGCAAAACTACAGGAAACAAACAAGTGCTCCACAGTTTCCTCATCCCCACAGAACACGCACTTAGAGCAGCCTAACCACCGTCGTTTTTTAAGATTATCTTTAGTAAGTAACTCTCTGCGGTACAAAAACCACATAAAGATTTTAATCTTCAAAGGAATCTTCAATCTCCACAAGTATTTACGTAAAAACCTAGTATTACCATTCATAATATTTTCATATAAGGATTTTACCGAAAACACACCCGATTGAGTTAGGTTCCATCAGAAGGAATCAACATGGTCTAATAGGTCAACACCCATTAATCTTTCCACAAGATTTAACCAGGCTTCCCAATTATCCCCAAAGAGGGACCTCGTGAAAGCAATATTGGGATGATCCTCATTGAGAACATCGACAACCAAAACATTTCGATGTCTCACAATACTATAAAGCGACGGATACTGCACTGCAAGCGTAGTCTGTCCTAACCAAATGTCCTCCCAAAACCTGACATTCTTCCCATCACCAATCAGACAAGTAACATGAGGAAAAAAAATTCTGTTTTCACCTTCATCACATCTTTCCAAAAAGGCGAATCTATAGGTTTAGCCTCAACCTGAGACAGAGTTTTCCCCTGTAAATATTTGTTATGTAGCAGCTCATGCCACACTCCTTGTTCTGTTAACAGTTTAAAAAGCCATTTGCTAAGTAAACATTTGTTTTTCACTTGAAGAACTTCAATCCCAAGACCACCTTGGTCTTTGGGACGACACACGATATTCCACTTAGATAGTCTATATTTCTTCTTAAGCCTATCACATTGCCAAAAGAAACGAGACCTATAAAAATCCAACCTTCTTCTCACCCCCACAGGTATCTCAAAGAAGGATAGAAAGAACATAGGCAGACTAGACAAAACCGAATTGAGGATATTTTCTTCGTCAATCCTACAAGAGATGACCACCAATACGTGACGGAGTCCATGGTACAACAAGAGTGAATGTGGTAGTCATGAAGGCTAGCCCAATTGAGGATAGCAGTCCGCACGCGGATGGTATTCGCCGATCATAAGGCGGAGTTAGATGGCAACTTCGAATTTTTGATGCAACTTTAAGTTTTATGAAAAATATTTATATTGTTCGTCTATGTTTTATTTTTCTGGCTCCGATCTTTGGTTTGTTTATCAATAGATTCAGATTGGTTACTCAAAAATAAAAAAAATCCTGTTACAGCAAAATTGCAAATCTTAGTTCAGAGTTGGGTTAACGACATCTTCTGCCTTGTCCAAGCACAACATGTATCGAGTATTGGCACACCAACATCGCGATCGTAGACAATTAACGAACCCCGAGAGTCATGTAGGCGCTCCTTCGATCTCTTGTGTATGGCCCATGGGTATTCTAGTGGCCAAGCTTGCATTTACGAATTACAGGCAAACACGACGCTTTCGTGTTCTTGCCTCATAGTTCGACATCGTTTTATCAAGATTAGCTTGACAAGTGGCAGCATCAACACCAATGAAACATATTTTTGGTCACTCTCTGAGTTTCGATACTTGAGATATGGGATAAAAACCATTTATATGACATTACTTGGTTTTACATGGCACTGGCAACTTCTCTGATAAAATTCGATGACCTCGCGTCAATTGGGTGGATCTAATAATAATAATAATTTTTTTTTTTGTTAAAGATGTTGTTGCTGAAACCAAGTGTATTTTAGATTTTCTCGACATATTACCCAAAAATTAGTTTCTGCCTTGTATAATCGACAGCTCTGTATTTGGCAGCAATTCAACACTTCTCTAGCGGCCATGAAAAAAAAAAGTTCTCTATTTTGTTTTGAGGAAAAAAAAACAGTTCTCTAGCTGGGTTTAAAAGGAGAAATCTCTAACTTTGTGTACAGTACCAGGAAGAGTTATTTAAAAGGAAAGCAGTGGTTTCGTCTTTACTAGTGTGTGGCCCCACCGGCGAGCGGAAACGGTCGCGACGGCTTTGAATTGAAACGAGCGAGGAAAATCCTGCGGGCAACACGCAAACATCGGGTCGAAACTGCGAGGAAAGGGAAAAGGCAGGCTCGGCGCACCGCGCACAAAGAAAGATCCAGCCGAGAGCCGCGAACTCCTCCTCCCTGTCGTCGTCTCCCCCGCCCCGTCCCCGTCCCCGTCCCCGCCCGTCGTCTTACCCACCTCCGGGAAATCGCAAAATTTTCACCGGCTTCTCTCCCCACCTCCACCGTTGACGCTTCCGCGCCACTGCGGCAGCACAATTCGAAACCCTCTCCCACACTCCCCTCCCTTCCGTGCCTAGGCGGCAACGCTTCTCCCCCTCCTTTATAACCGAGCGGCCCCTCCCGCGTGAGGAGTAGGGCTGGTACAAGAGGCGCAGCCGAGACGAACCGTGCCGAGCCCTTCCTCCTCCTCCGGGTTCGTGCCAGGTTTTGTGTCACAGCCGAGGAGGGACAGCGATGGAGGCCGAGAAGAAGCCGCCGGTGGTGTCCGACCTCGGGGCATGGGGGATGAACGTCGTCAGCTCCGTCGGCATCATCATGGCCAACAAGCAGCTCATGTCCTCCGCCGGATACGCCTTCTCCTTCGGTACGCCCTTCGCCCCCTCCCTCCCCAGATCTGGATCCGCCGCCTTGGGGGTCTGCCGCTGCGACACCGCGGATCTGACGTGCTACTGTTCTCCTTTCCTCACGTGAACGCAGCCACCACGTTGACCGGCTTCCACTTCACAATCACGGCGCTCGTCGGGTGGATTTCCAGGGCCACCGGCTACTCCGCCTCCAAGCACGTCCCCCTCTGGGAGCTCATCTGGTTCTCGCTCGTCGCCAACACCTCCATCACAGGGATGAACCTCAGCCTCATGCTCAACTCGGTCGGGTTCTATCAGGTACGCCACGCTTCCTGCTTAAGCGCCGGCCATTGGCCATGACTTTTTTTTTTGTCCTGTTGTGCAAACAAATTTGGCTGAATATGTGCAAACTATGCGAATTTGCAGATCTCCAAACTGAGCATGATTCCGGTGGTCTGCCTGATGGAATGGGTACTCAACAGCAAGCACTACACCACCAAGGTCATATCAGCAGTGGTTGTCGTCGCAGCAGGTGTCGGGATTTGCACCGTCACCGATGTCGAGGTCAACGCCAAGGGCTTCATTTGTGCTTGCGTCGCTGTGTTCTGCACATCGCTTCAACAGATTGTGAGCTTCTTTTTTTTCTCTCTTTCTCGATACAATTTGTGCATTCCTGCTACTCTTACCATGCTATAAATACTTAGCTGTAGATACTGTAATTGGAGATTCGCCCTGAGAATTTCATCATGTCATTATCAATTCCACAGAAGATAAGGCTAGTAATATGTTCCTGATAACGAGCAACCATAGATGTTTAGGTGAAACAATGTCGCACAGAGGCCAAATATTCATTGGCTGGGCATTTTGTGAATCGGGTCATTTGTTGACTTAACTTGTTGGTGCCATTACTGTTGTACTAGTATTACTGCGAGTTGTGGGCATGTGGTAGCACCTGTGACGTGGCTTGGCGTGGTGTGGATATTATTCTGATGGGGACCAGTTAAAACTATGCAACAAGAGATCTCAAACATTGTAAATGCTAAATAGTGCAATATAACTGTTACAAACCATGGGATCAAAACCAACATTTTCATTGTTGCCCTGTAATATGATCCACGAGTTAATAGACCACATCATACGCTCTGGATTTGACATTCTCATGATAAATAACTTGTCTCTATTCTCTCGCCTTTTGCTGCCTTACATTGGGGAACTTCCTTGCTAGTTATGTAGCCTTTTAATTTTCAAATATCTGCAGATACTGTTGGACCTTTTGCTTTTCTGTTGCTAAAAGTAGAGATGATAATGTAGTTTGGACTCTTCATCAATGATATTAGATACAAAATTGTGGCTTGGAAGTTTTGGAAGATGATTAGTAGTGCTTCTACATTGTTGATTAAGAGTTTCCTTTTATGAGTAAACACTAAAGATAATCTTTTTTTGTTGATTTGTTTTCGACTAATAATACCTATGCAGTTTAATAAATTCAATTATGTTCTGGGTTCTGACAATGATTGTTCCTGTTCCAGACAATTGGCTCCTTTCAGAAGAAGTACAGCATTGGATCATTTGAGCTGCTGAGCAAAACTGCACCGATACAGGCAGTGTCACTTATTATACTGGGCCCCTTTGCGGATTACTTCCTGAACGGACAATGGCTATTTAACTACAGTTTTTCAACAGGGGCAACTGTAAGTTCTAACTTCTGTGACACCTTTTTCATTGAAAGGAACCATACATTAGTTTCATGTCAATGTTAACTTCAGTATGTGACATCTCCCAGTCCTCTACTTGGAGCGGATAACCCCATCAGTAACCCACCATAAAAAATTAGCAATTCATTTTCCAAATTCAGCTGATTATGTCATGGAACTGTGACAGCACTATTTTTCCTCTTGGTCTTTGTAAGTTTTCCTTAACTTGAGTATGTAACATCTCCCAGTCCTCTACTTGGAGCGGGTATGCCATCAGTAACCCACTGTAAAAAATTAGCAATTCACTTTCCAAATTAAGCTGATTATGTCATGGAACTGTGACAGCACGCTATTTTTTCTCTTGGTTTTTTGTATGTTTTCCTTCACATTGTTCATGAGAAATTTCTTTATTGATCTTGACAGCACCATTTCTGTTATATGATTTATGAACACGTTACACTGTCGTTTACTGTTAGCCACAACAATATTTCTAGCTTACATTTGTAAATACAGTTACTTATGATGTTTCTTTTTTAAGCATTATATGCAGCTCTTCCTGCTGCTTAAAAGCTCTGCCTGGAAACAGTTTGTATCTGTTCTGACAATCCCCTATGTTAATTCCTTTACAGTTCTTCATACTGCTCTCCTGCTCCTTGGCTGTGTTCTGCAACATGAGCCAGTACCTCTGCATCGGCCGGTTCTCTGCGACCTCTTTCCAGGTCCTAGGCCACATGAAAACGGTGTGTGTGCTGATCCTGGGCTGGGTCCTGTTCGACTCGGCTCTCACCATCAAGAACATCCTCGGGATGTTGCTCGCCATTATGGGCATGGTCGTCTACAGCTGGGCGATGGAGTCCGAGAAGAAGGCGACGGCTCCGATCCCACGGAACAAGAGCGACATGCTGGACGGAGGGGAGGACGTGCCGTTGAAGTCCAGATTGAGTGGCGTCCCGACATCGGAGCTTGACGTCGAGGAAGGCCAGATGAAGAGCTAGCCCGCCACTATATTATTCATTCATTCTTCTTGGTTCTTTTTTTGTACGTGTTTAATCCACATTGTTGGCGAGTCCGTCCTCGAAGCTATCGACAGTGTCTTGTTAATTTTGCCCTCTTGCTGGGGGATGCTCATCATAGGTGATGACGACCCTGGCTGGTCTCACGTAGATGACCACTTAGAAAAATTTGTCAAGGCCCGATTGGATATGTGTGGGCCGGAGCCATGTCGAATTCGTGATGGCGTGTTGTTATAGATGACAATACTTTATAATGGAATACAGGTGTTCTTCCGCCGTTGCAGGATCCAGTGAATGTGTGCGATTATTCCTCCAGTGTTCGCTGTCGTCTTGCCCTGGAAATCGTGGTTTCCGTCAGCACCATTGGTGGGCGTCGTGCGCTCTGTCGGGCTCTCCGTTGCCGGCCTCACATGGGATGATGCGTGGGGGAAATGAGATAGTGGGGCTTGCCTGCCGGTGGCAACGTGGCGGTCGGCTCGGAGGACGTGGACGGTGGACGGCGACGCTGCCGCCGGCCCAGTGAGGAAAGCCTGAAACGACGGCTAGAGTATCGTTCCGCCACGTTGCAGGTAGTTTTCAGTTGGGTTTGATTTTCTGGAGTGCGTCAGTGGCCCTTTTTATTCAGCGATGGCACCAAACTACTACTAGTAGAAAGGGAACATCTACTCAGTCGGGAATCGATCAAAGCAAAAGAGAAAACTGGATCTTGTGAAAAAGTCTCTGCTGGGAACTCACAGATCATCTGGTCCCCAACCGTTGGATGCCCCCCCATCCAGTTGTTCGAAAGTTCCAAATACCACGTCAATGTTCTCGTGCCTTTCCCGGCGGAAGAGCAGAGGAGAAGCGCTTCCCTGTGGTTGGATCTTGGATGGATCTGCTCCGGCCGTAGCTGTGAATGACACTGTAGAGTTTCTTGCTCATGGTATGGCCCGAATAGGCCAAGAGGGTTTCAGCCTGGATCTCTTACATCATAGAGATATGAAAAAAAAACTCGATAAAATACACTCCCTCCGTGCGTTGGTTGTAATATATGGTAGTTTGCCAAAACGAATTATAACATGGAACAGAGGCAGTATTTTGGTTGTAATAACATCTTACCGTTTACAACAAATATAGTAGTAGTATAAACATCTAACTATTTTTTTAACAGTCGATACGATGATATATTTATTGTAAAAGATAGTACTACATGTTAAAGATATATGTGCCGAATACAGCGATTACAAAATAAAGTACTCCCTCTGGCTCACATTTATTATCTCAAAAATGATATATTTATTGTAAAAGATAGTACATGTTAAAGATATATGTGCCGAATACAGCGATTACAAAATATAAAGTACTCCCTCCGCCTCACATTAATTATCTCAAAAATGATATATTTATTGTAAAAGATAGTACATGTTAAAGATATATGTGCCGAATACAGCGATTACAAAATAAAGTACTCCCTCCGATCTCACATTAATTATCTCAAAATGATATATTTATTGTAAAAGATAGTACATGTTAAAGATATATGTGCCGACAGCTATTACAAAATAAAGTACTCCCTCCGATCTCACATTAATTATCTCAAAATGATATATTTATTGTAAAAGATAGTACATGTTAAAGATATATGTGTCGAATACAGCGATTATAAAATAAAATACTCGCTCCGTCTCACATTAATTATCTCAAAATTGGACAAAAGTAGATATATCTAACACTAAAATATGTGTAGATACATCCATTTTTGTCCAACTTTGAGACAATTAATATGAGAAAGAGGGAGTATAAAAGAAACCAACAAATCTTCAAACTCTTTCCATGGCACAATTGTAATTTTTTGAAGGCAAACATAGAATATAGAGATTAAACCACAAAGCTATAAATACCAACGAGTTTTCTCCCATAATGTTTTTGAGCCACAATGCCAAACCCGCGAGCACGCAAGTAGTCAATAAATTAATCAACCAATATCGGCACGAACACCAGTATTGGAGGGGAAAGCAACCGAACATCCTTATTAACGTCGCTGGGAGCCGATAATAAGAATCACCATTGGCGAGGACGTAACAACCGGGAAAAATATTGCGACAACAATACTCCTCATGGCAACCATGAGAAAAGATCCAAAACCAATCCGGCGAAGTAGGATCTGAAATACCATACAAAGACAAACTGAATCTTTTAACACCACCATTGACGTCGTGAAGGATATCTCGCCGTTGAACAGTGGAAAAAAGATCACTTATTTCAGACAATGCCATCTTCATCGGCGATAAAGACGACCACCAAAACCCTAAACTAATTTGTTGGAAACCCTACTTTTACTAAAAAATCAACTCATAGATCGGGTTCTCCACCCCTCCTGACGCAAGTGATGTCGTGAAAGAACATTTTGTTTACCCCTAGCTTGGTTTTGTGTGTTAGACAACAACACTGGTGATTATCTAATTCTGTGGCAAGTGATACATGTGCATTAAGTAAATATTCCTTGAAAGCATTGCACTAAAAAAGCAAAGAAGAGCAAGATCTTGTCTGGCTGTGAAAAGCAGGTCGGAGACTCCCGGGTTCCTGGCCGGAGACTCCGGTGTGAAACTCCGAAGTATCCGGGCTTTGGGAAACCGGAGACTCTGGTTTCTTCATTCACTATTTTGGTGAAACTCGTAGGTGCCCCCTCCGGAGTGTGGCCGGAGTATCACCAAAGACTCTGGTTTATTTGTTCTGCGACTTGATGAAACTCACAGATAACCTCTCCTGAAGAAGAACAAGTTTCCGGCTAGGCCGAAGACTCTGGTATAAGTTGCTCAGCAACGGCTAGATTTGGGAGAGGGGTATAAATACCCCACTCCATCTTCAACCCAAGGTAGCTCGTCCAAAAAAGCAAGTCCACCATTGTTGAGCTCATCAAAACCAAGAGATCTCCCACTCCCTCCACCCAAACTTGTTGATCTTTGTAGTATTGAAGGAGAAGGTCCATATCTACATCTTCACCAAGCTGTTTTTCATTTCTCCCTCATTCACTTATCTGAGCCTAGGGTTTCCTTATGGAAAATCTAGGCATCATGTTACTCACATGTGTTTCTTGTAACAGATTTGTGGTGATTTTTGGAGACCCCAATTAAGATGTGGGTGTGTGCCCCAAGCTCATTGTAAAGGCACCGGATTCCGCCTGAAGGATTCCAATAGTGGAAGGTGGACTAGAACTTTGTGGCGAAGTTCATCGGAGAATAGGGTGAGTCCTTTGTGGCGAAGCTCACATCCCTCCAAACGCGACGTACTTCCCTAAAAAGGAGTAACTCGAGAATACATCTTTGTCTCCACGCGCTTTCTACTTCGGTTCCTTCTATCGTTTAGTTTTACTTTGTTCTTGTTTCTTATTTAGTGTAATCCTTGCCGTATAAGTAAACTCACCTTAATTGCATATCTAGAGAATTTACCTTTGTGTCAATCCTAAATCAAAAAAGTATTAAAATTTGGAAGTAGCACCTATTCACCCCACTGCTAGGTGCCCATACGATCCTTTCAATTGGTATCATATCCCCAGCTCTTTATTTTGGGCTTTACCTCCTAAGAGAGTATGGGTACCGAAGAGGATGCGGTTGGTGTGTCCGGCACTTCGGAAACCATGGAGGATCTCAAGAACATGGAAACATCCTTGATTTCTTCCATGGATGCTCGAATCAAATGCATAAAATGCTTGCGCAATTCATGAAAGTCAAAGAGACTAGGCCCTCTCCTACTCCAGAGGTGTCCACCTCAAAGGAAAAGGGAGGGGATGAACAACAAAAAAATGAGGTCCCCCCTAAAAATTCGAATGGGAGGGAGGAGTACCATGAGGCCCCTCACTGGTACTCACCCAACCTAACTATTCCATACCCTCATATAAACAATAGAGGTGATCCACCTAAGGTTCATGCATCTTGTTTTTATCAATGGCAATATTTGATGAAATCTCATCTGAACAGTTCTTGCATTGAGCTATGGATAATCGTTGAAGTTTTATACAAGGAAATTGATCCTAACAACTTGGCAAGAAAAGAGGTGATTGAGTGTCAACTCAATGTCGTGGCTTTGCACATGGTCCAAAAAGCCGTGGGAGAAAAGGTTGTGCCACACATCCAACAATTCTCCACCGCCAAAGAAACATGGGATGCTCTTATCACCATGTTTGTTGGAAATGAGAGTATGAAGAGTAACATATATGATGCCTTGAGCAATGAGGCCAAAGGGTTCTATCTGAATGATGATGAATATCATGAGACATGTATCGAAGGCTCAAGACCATTTTCACTTTCTTTAGTGGCCTTGGTGCCACACATATTGATGATGCTTGGGTCAAGAGGAAGTATGTGAGTAACCTCATGCCATTTGAGCCAAGGAAGACACAACTACCATCCCATGTCTTCCAATGAAGTTATGCAAGAAATGACATCATTTGAAGAGACGCCAAGCTTACTCAAGACTCTTGTGCTTGTGCTATTGGAATTCACAAAGGAGCCTCTCTTCCTTTGAAGGCCAAAGTTGTGACCAAAGTGGTGAATCAATAAGATGAGGTTGACTCGGAAGAGGAGGTGGATCCTCTAAAACCCAAAGAGTACGAGATGGTTCATAAACATTACATGGCTCTTGCAGCCGTAATTTTTTGGAAGAATCCCGCCAAGGCCAAGGCTTATGTAGAGCAAAAGACCAAGTTAAGTGGTGTCAAGGAAGGATCTCAAATAGTGAGGCCTTTCTTCAATTGTCAAGGCAAATATTACTTCATTTCCGAGTGGTCTTTTGAGAATAGAGAAGCCCATGGAGGATAGCTTATTCTCAAGGACAAATCAAAGATTACTCGCAAGAAGCCTTTCTTCAAGAAGAACACCTTCAACAAGAAGAAATCTTAAAGGATTGTATTGGTTACTCAAGAAGAGTATGATTCCGGTGATGATGAAGAAGAAACCACACGTGTAGTGGACGCCATTGCATTGCATCTTCATCACCTCCCTCACCCTTAGAATCCTCCAATCAGAACCTTCTTGCCCAATCCGAAAGATGTCTTATAGCCAAGGTCTCCGAGGTATCATCTTGTTCCCCCTCTAAACGTGCAACGATGTCACCTAGAGGGGGGGGGGTGGTCAATAGGCGATTAAAACTTTCCGTTTAAGGCTTGCTAAATGCGGAAATAAACTAGGTATTTAAATTAACAAGCACACAACCTAAATATTCTAGGGTCAACTAGGTGCACCAACAACTTATGCTAAGCAAGACAAGTAACAAGGTTATAGCAAGATATATAACTTCAAGCACGAAGGCTATCACAATCTAAATTGCATAAGTAAAAACCTCGGGTATAGAAATAACCGAGGCACACGCAAACGATGATGTATTCCCGAGTTCCTCCCTTTGAGGGGAGTACATCTCGTTGCGGGGGGGGGGGGGGGGGGAGGGGGGGTGAGATCACCACAAGAGGCCTCCTCAACGCCATAAAGGCCTCACCCTATTATCCGATGAACCTCGCCACAAAGGCCTAGTTCACCTTCCACTATTGGCAACCTTCAATCTCGAGGCACGCATCCACATATTTGGAGGCTCTCAATGTCACCACAATCTTGGGGCACGCATCCACAACTCAATTGGAGGCTTCCAAGAACACCTCAACTCAAATGGGCTCCACCCGCGGGGAAGTCTTGCGGCAGCCTAGTATCAGTCAAGGCTTTGTGTGAAACTAGATTCGCAGAAAACTTGCAGTTCAAGGCGCAGTCCACTGTCCAAGTTGCTTACTAGTGTAGCATAGAGTTCTAGGTGGAAGTTCAACTTCACAGTCTCCACTAAAGCATCGGTATATAAAACAATGTTTTGGAACCAAAGGCAAATTTCGTGTGCCTCTGGGATCTGGTGGGGGATTGTTGGAATTTTGGCCCAGATTTGACCAGCCCATTTAATATTCCAGAAATTCCTAATAAATCCTAGACGCCCACTTGGCCCATTCATGCAAGGCAAGGGGTGGGACAAAACTTTAGTCCCACATTGCTAGTTGAAGGAGAGTTGGAGCAGCTTATAAGGGGAGGTTTTCACACTCCTTGTAAAAGAGAAAAGAATAGGAGGGAATAGGAGCTGGACACACGCGCGCTCCTCCTCCGACGACGCCGCCGCTCGCCTCGTCATGACGCGCCGCGCCGTGGGTTGCAGGAATGCCTCGAGCCTCGAGCCTCTCTCTCTTTATTTTGCCACACGCATGAATTAGAATTATGAACAGGCGCAAGAATCTGAAACGTTTTGCCCAGTGGGTTTTTATTACGGAGGCTGCTCAGCTTGCATGTTCGGCTCCTGCTCTGTGCCTATAAAACCAGAGGTCACTCCTCTCTAGAGATACGCACAACAGGTACACTGGCTTCTCATTTCCAGAGCCTTGCGCCACCACTCAAGTCTTCCCTATCCTGGCCTGTGGCGTGCACCGCCGGTCGGGACAGTAGGCCTCCGAAACTGCGCTACTTCGAGTCCTGTCCGGGAGAAGGGAGATAAGGTTTTTGGGGAGCGCTCTGCGCGACTTCTGGCTTATTCATCACGGACGACAACGACATCTTCCCGAACGACGACTTCTTCCCGGAAGTCGACGATCTCTTCGACGATATGGGCGACAATGTCAACAATGGCCCCGCTGCTGCACCAGTTCCTGTCCAGTATGTGCTCATGTCTTCTCTGTTCATTCTCATGTTTCAGATCCTACTAGACTTCCTAGTTCTAGCAATTGGAGTAGATTCGTTTTCCCCAGATTCTAGACTATGCATGCCTTTTGCCTACTCTCTGGAAATTCAGACGATTAAACTATGCATGTCTTTTGTCTACTCTCTGAAAATTCAAATGACTAGTTTGACTATTGAAATTGTAGTTTTGCTTTACCTACAGTTTTTATTAATTAAATTAAGTGGTAAATTGCTCATATTTCCAACAATCCAAAAAACCTTATTATAGGCAATTTACCCCAACTGGCTTTGTTGCGTCTATAAGGCCACCTGTGTTTGAGGGCGCCAATTATAAGAGATGGCGCGTGAGAGCAGTTCTCTGGTTCCAATCCATGAACTGCTATGACGCCACTCTTGGCAAGCCTACGGGTGATCTCGACCCTCAACAGGAGGCAAAATATGAGAAAATGAATACCCTCTTTAAGCTTGCTCTGATCAGTGTTCTTGGAGATAACATTGTTGATGCTTATGCGTCATTTGACAATGGCAAGGATATGTGGGATGCACTTGAGGCAAAATTTGGTACCTCAGATGCTGGCACTGAACTGTATGTAATGGAGCAATTCTATGACTACAGGATGACTGATGAGCGCTCCGTGGTTGAGCAAGCTCATGAGATTCAGTCACTCGCCAAAGAACTTGAGCACTTCACTCGTGTGTTACCGGACAAGTTTATTGCCGGAGGCATCATTGCCAAACTTCCTGCCTCATGGAGGAGCTTTGCTACGTCTCTGAAGCACAAGAGACAGGAGTTTTCTGTCTCGAATCTCATTGGGACTCTTGACATCGAAGAAAAGGCAAGAGCAAAGGACACACGTGCTCGAGGTGCTGATGGAAGTTCTAGTGCCAACTTGGTACAGAAGAGAAACTTCCAAACCCACAAGTTCAGGAACAAGAACAAGTTTGAGGGTAAAGGAAAGTTTGATGTGAAGAACAAGACATCACATTCTACCAACTTCAAGAAGAAGTATGAGAAGAAGAAAGGAGTCTGCCATGTTTGTGGTG
This sequence comes from Alopecurus myosuroides, assembly GCA_028641055.1. NCBI lineage: Eukaryota > Viridiplantae > Streptophyta > Magnoliopsida > Poales > Poaceae > Alopecurus > Alopecurus myosuroides. Next base: position 405,926,545 of record CM054059.1, on the reverse strand, counting down.
ATCCTGAACACTGGGCTCCCAACTGCCCGAATCGCTTTGACAAGCGTCAACATGGGAAAGGCGGCAAGACCGTCAATGTTGTGATTGGTGATACTGAGATGAAGGACGCGGGGTACGATATATTTCCTACTGTTCTTTCAGTATGTCATTCTCCTGACTGGTGGATTGATACGGGCGCCAATGTACATGTATGTTATGATATTTCCATGTTCTCTTCTTATCAGGCAGTAGGAACTTCTTCCGTGCTGATGGGAAACAGCTCACATGCTTCTGTTTGCGGTGTTGGTACGGTCGGTCTGAAGTTCTCTTCGGGGAAGACTGTACGACTCAAGAACGTGAATTCTGTGCCCCCTATAAATAAGAATCTTGTTAGCGGTTGTCTTCTGTGTAGAGATGGCTAAAAGTTTGTCTTTGAGTCGAATAAATTTGTAGTGTCCAAGTTTGGAACCTTTGTTGGTAAAGGATATGAATATGGTGGTTTGTTTCGCTTATCTTTGATTGATGTCTGTAATAACGTTGTAAATCATGTTTGCAACAATGAATCAAATTTATGGCATTCACGTCTTTGTCACATCAGTTTTAGCTGCGTGACACGACTATCCAAATTGAGCTTAATTCCCCACTTCACACCTATTAAGGGTTCTAAGTGCCGAGTGTGTGTGCAAGCAAAGCAACCTCGCAAGTCCCATAAAACTGCAGAGGCGAGAAATCTGGCACCACTAGAGCTTATACATTCTGATCTCTGTGAAATGAATGGTGTGTTAACAAAAGGTGGAAATAAATATTTCATGACGTTAATTGATGACTCTACCAGATATTGTCATGTGTATCTTCTGAAATCAAAAGATGAAGCTTTGAGTTTCTTCAAGATCTATAAAGCTGAAGCAGAAAACCAACTTGATCGAAAGATTAAGAGGCTAAGGTCCGATAGGGGTGGAGAGTAATTTTCCAACGAGTTTGATTCGTTTTGTGCGGAACATGGTATAATTCATGAGAGGACGCCTCCCTATTCACCTCAGTCAAATGGGGTGGCTGAAAGAAAGAACCGTACTCTAACAGATTTGGTTGACGCCATGTAGATACATCGGGCCTTTCCAAGGCATGGTGAGGGGAGGCTATTATGACTGCGTGTCATGTCCTAAACCGAGTTCCTACAAAAGACAAAGAGATAACGCCATTTGAGGAATGGGAGAAGAAAAGATTAAAACTCTCTTACCTATGACCTTTGGGTTGTTTGGCGTTAGTCAATATTCCATTCCCTAAGAAGCGGAAGGTTGGACCAAACACCGTGGATTGTGTTTTTCTGGGATATGCTTTTCATAGCATTGGCTATAGATTCTTGGTCATAAAATCCGATGTGTCTGATATGTGTGTTGGTACAATTATGGAGTCAAATGATGCGACTTTCTTTGAGGACATTTTCCTATGAAAGATATGTCTACCTCATCACATCAGGAGATACCTAATTCATCAAGTCAAGAATTAGTCCCTTCTCCTAAACCTACCATTTCGATGGAACACGGTGAAAATCCTATGGAGGACAACAGTGAAACTCCTAAAAGAAGCAAGAGACAGAGGACTGCAAAGTCTTCATTGTATACCTCGTGGATGATACTCCCAGTTCTATTTCAGAGGCCTATGCATCTCCAGATGCTGACTAATGGAAGGAAGCCGTCCGTAGTGAAATGGATTCCATTTTGGCTAATGGAACTTGGGAAATCACTGATCGTCCTTACGGGTGCAAACCTGTAGGATGCAAGTGGATATTCAAGAAGAAGCTCAGGCCTGATGGTACTATTGAGAAGTACAAGGCACGGCTTGTGGCCAAGGGTTATACTCAAAAGGAAGCTGAAGATTTCTTTGATACTTACTCACCTGTAGAACGCCTTACCACCATTCGAGTACTATTTTCGCTGGCTGCTTCACATGGTCTTCTCGTTCATCAAATGGATGTTAAGACCGCTTTCCTAAATGGAGAGTTGGAAGAGGAAATTTACATGGACTAGCTAGATGGATTTGTGGTAAATGGTCAGGAAGGAAAGGTGTGCAAATTGCTAAAAAAAATATATGGCCTTAAACAAGCGCCGAAGCAGTGGCATGAGAAGTTCAAAAGAACTTTGACTGCTGCAGGTTTTACTGTCAATGAAGCTGAAAAATGTGTGTACTATCGCCATGGTGGGGGCGAAGGAGTCATTCTTTGTTTGTATGTTGATGACATACTAATCTTTGGAACTAACCTCAAAGTGATTGAAGAGGTCAAGATTTTTCTATCTCACTATTTTGAGATGAAAGATCTAGGAGTGGCTGATGTTATCCTTAACATCAAGTTACTGAGAGATGACAATGGTGGGATAACACTGCTTCAATCTCACTATGTGGAGAAGATCTTGAGTCGTTTTGGGTATAGCGACTGCAAGCCTTCACCAACTCCATATGATCCTAGTGTGCTACTTCGTAAAAACAGAAGAATTGCAAAGGATCAACTTAGATACTCTCAGATTATTGGCTCGCTTATGTATTTAACTAGCTCTACGAGGCCTGACATCACGTATGCTGTGAGCAAACTTAGCCGATTTGTTTCAAATCCGGGCGATGATCATTGGCGCGCTCTTGGGAGAATCATGCGCTATTTGAAAGGCACTGCGAGCTATGGGATTCACTATTCTGGGTAACCAAGGGTACTTGAGGGTTATAGTGATTCAAATTGGATATCTGACGCTGATGAGATAAATGCCACGAGTGGATATGTACTTACACTTGGTGGTGGCGCTGTTTCTTGGAAGTCTTGCAAGCAGACCATCTTAACGAGGTCAACTATGGAAGCAAAACTCACAACCTTGGACACAGCCACTGTTGAAGCAGAGTGGCCGAGACAGCTCTTGATGGACTTACCTGTGGTTGAAAACCTATACCCGCAATCCCGATGAACTGTGATAATCAAAGTAAACAGTTCTAAGGACAATATGAAGTCATCAAGGCATGTGAAGAGGAGACTAAAATCTGTCAGAAAAATAAGAAACTCCGGAGTTATTGCATTGGATTATATCCATACATCTAAAAATTTGGCAGACCCCTTCACAAAGGGTCTATTGCGTAACGTGATAGATAATGCATCTAAAGAGATGGGTATGAGACCCACAATATAAGTTGTTCACTTTGGCAGCCCACTCTATGTGATCGGAGATCCCGTGAATTAGAATTGGGAGACAAACTGTTGATCAACTGAGAGGAGAGTATCCCTACCTTTTATACCACTCCATGAAGATGCAATACTTTCCTACTCTGCAAGGCAGGTTGATGTTTATCTTAATGTGTTCTAAGTGGCTTATTTAAGCAGAGATGTTGTCCTGCAGAACATCTTTTGAAGAACACACCTATATGAGTCTGACTGTCAAACGTCGCAGTCCATGAGAGTTGGGTGCTCTCTAATAAACTCATGAAAGGTCAAGGAGTATGACGCATAAGCTCCACCCGCGGGGAAGTCTTGCGACAGCCTAGTATCGGTCAAGGCTTTGTGTGAAACTAGATTCGCAGAAAACTTGCAGTTTAAGGCGCACTCCACTGTCTAAGTTGCTTACTAGTGTAGCATAGAGTTCTAGGTGGAAGTTCAACTTCACAATCTCCACTGAAGCATCGATATATAAAACAATGTTTTGGAACCAAAGGCAAATTTCGTGTGCCTCTGGGATCTGGTGGGGGATTGTTGGAATTTTGGCCCAGATTTGACCAACCCATTTAATATTCCAGAAATTCCTAATAAATCCTAGAGGCCCACTTGGCCCATTCATGCAAGGCAAGGTGTGGGACAAAACTTTAGTCCCACATTGCTAGTTGAAGGAGAGTTGGAGCAGCTTATAAGGGGAGGTTTTCACACTCCTTGTAAAAGAGAAAAGAATAGGAGGGAATAGGAGCTGGACCCACGCGCGCTCCTCCTCCGACGACGCCGCCGCTCGCCACGCCTCGCCTCGCCTCGCCTCGTCTCGCCTCGTCACGCCGCGCCGCGCCGCGGGTTGTGGGAATGCCTCGAGCCTCTCTCTCTTTATTTTTCCACACGCATGAATTAGAGAATTAGAATTATGAACAGGCGCAAGAATCTGAAAGGTTTTTCCCAGTGGGTTTTTATTACGGAGGCTGCTCAGCTTCGGCCGATGCCTGTTTGCCTTCCCGACTCTTCGTTTCATATTCTCGCGTGGCCTGTTCGGCTCCTGCTCTGTTCCTATAAAACCAGAGGTCGCTCCTCTCCAGAGATACGCACAACAGATACACTGCCTTCTCGTTTCCAGAGCCTTGCGCCATCACTCAAGTCTTCCCCATCCTGGCCTGCGGCGTGCACCGCCGGTCGGGACAGTAGGCCTCCGAAACTGGGCTACTTCGAGTCCTGTATGTGAGAAGGGCGATAAGATTTTTGGGGAGCGCTCTGCGCGACTACTGGCTTTTTCATCACGGACGACAACGACATCTTCCTGAACGACGACTTCTTCCCGGAAGTCGACGATGTCTTCGACGATATGGGCGACAACGTCAACAACGGCCCCGCTGCTGCACCAGTTCCTGTCTAGTATGTGCTCATGTCTTCTCTGTTCATTCTCATGTTTCAGATCCTACTAGAGTTTCTAGTTCTAGCAATTGGAGTAGATTTGTTTTCCCCAGATTCTAGACTATGCATGCCTTTTGCCTACTCTCTGGAAATTCAGATGATTAAACTATGCATGCCTTTTGTCTACTCTCTGAAAATTCAAATGACTAGTTTGACTATTGCAATTGTAGTTTTGCTTTACCTACTGTTTTTATTAATTAAATTAAGTGGTAAATTGCTCATATTTCCAACAAGACCCAAGAGTAACAAGCTCACAAACTTTAAACTTCCACGAATCCTCGTGGAGAGAGCAAACCAATGCAACCGATGCAAATGGCAAGAGCACAAGTGCTCAAATCCTTGACTCTCAAATTCCAACAAAGCAACAAATGCTTATGGGGGTATAAGAGAGGAAGAACAATGGAGGAGAAAAATCAAGAACTCCAAGATTAAGATCTACTAGGTTTCCCTCACTAAGAATAAAGATGGATAGGTGGAAATGTAGATCTAGATCTCCTCTCACTTTTCCCTCAAAGATATGCAAGAATCATGGGAGGGATTGAGAGGGGGAAGCTTTTTCAAGGTCAAAAATTGTGGGAGAGAGAGGGGAAAACATGCTTGGAAGAAGCTTAGGTCCTTACGGAAGAAGGGGGCCTTATATAGGTCCCCACGAAATAGATCCATTGGCAACAGAAAATTTGAACCGGAAATTTCCAAACTTGAACCGGAATTTTCGCCCAAATTTTCGAGAGGCAAAAATTCGGCTAAGGACTTGGAGTGGAGGGACAGATGCCAACCGGAAATTCTTGTTCAAACTTGAACCGGAATTTTCGCCCCCCGCCTGACTAACAAAAACAGCAACACAAAAACTGCAATAACTTTTTCATCCGGACTCCATTTTTGATAATCTTGGGCTCGTTGAAATCACCATAACGAGCACTACAAGAATATGTAGAGAAACATCATTGTCCATAAATATAAGATAAAACTAAATGGGGAAAGTTTTGACCTCTCTAAAAAGAACAATCGATAAAACTTCCAACACCGAAAACACACATAACTTTTGCGAATGAAGTCTGAAAGAGGTGAGTCCAATTGGGTTGGTGATGTATACGCACGCTTCTATTCTTGTAGACAGTGTTGAGCCTCCAAGTGCAGAGGTTTGTAGAATAACAGCAAGTTTCCCTTAAGTGGATCACCTAAGGTTTATTGAACTCAGGGAGGTAGAGGTCAAAGATATCCCTCTCAAGCAACCCTGCAATCAAGATACAAGAAATCTCTTGTGTCCCCAACACACCCAATATACTTGTCAGGTATATAGGTGCACTAGTTCGGCGAAGAGAGAGTAAAATACAAACAGTGTGGATGATTATAAGTGATAATAGCAATCTGAAATAAAAATGGCAGCAAGCAAACATGTAGCAGAACAGACGGAAAACGGTGTTTCAATGCTTGGAAATAAGTCCTAGGGCTCCTATTTTCACGAGTGGACACTCTCAACAATGCTCACATAATTGAATTAATAAATATCATTTCTTCACTATGCGACTCTGGACCACTCTCCGGTCGAATAACACTAATCATTGAGTAGGGCTTTAACATCACTCCTCAAGTCTATATTCCCTCTCTAGGGCACCCCAGTGTCACTACGGGCGCCATAAATTAGTAAAAAAACGCCACAATTTCATAGGTTCACCTTCCAACGCAAGATATAAATATCATGCTAAACCACACGGAGCACACACACTGTCACCGTTGCACCGTGATCAAAGTCTTTACGGAGACAACAAAACCACTTGAGTAGCATAACAGTTGAAGATCTATGTACATATTCAACTAGATTACAAAGCTCATGATCACATAAAGATCACACCATGGGAGAGAGAGATGAACCACATAGCTACCAATAGAGCCCTCAGCCTCGGGAGAGAACTACTCCCTCCTCATCATAGAAGACAGCAACGACGATGAAGATGGTGGTGGAGTCAATGGAGATGGCTTCCGGGGGCACTTCCCCGTCCCGACAGGGTGCCAGAACAGAGATCTGCCCCCCCGAAACTTGTCGGCGTCGGCGACGGAGCTACGGATGTATTTTGTGGAAAAGGTCGATTCTTTTAGGGTTTATGCCTCGGGGAGTATATCTGGGCGAAAGGGCGATGCCAGTAGGTGGCCAGGGGGCCCACACCCCTAGGTGGCGCGGCCAGTGGGACCCGCGCCACCCCATGGTATGGCCACCCTGTGGCTCCCCTCTGGGGCTCTTCGGGGCTTCTGGAAGCTTTCGGGACTTCTAAGTCTTCTGTTTTTCGAATCGTCCAATTCCGAGAATATTTCCAGAACAACTTTTCTGAAACTAAAAACAGCAAAAAACTGGGAATTGGCACTTGGCATCTTATTAATAGGTTAGTCCCAGAAAATCGATAAAAATGACATAAAGAAGGGAGAAAACATGTAGCAATTGGCATAATATCAACATGGAACATCTGAAATTATAGATACGTTGGAGACATATCAGTTGGAAATATAACAACAAGGACTATCCAAAAAAAGGAATGAAGAAGTTACCACACATGTAAGGCGTGGAAACATTCTCAAAGCTGATCCGAATATTTTCACCACCGAAAACGCAACAAGTTTTTCTTACGAAATCCGTTTTCGATCAACCTTGGCTTGTCATGAAGATCACGACAAGCACCAAAACCCAAGGAGATAAAAGCCAAATAAGAACCAAGAAATATGATATGCAAGTATGCAAAGGTTTGAGCTCCCCATAACGATTCGATCAAGTTACTCACTTGAGAGCCCTTCTTGATAGTATGACTATCTATCCTAAAATCCGGTCTCCCAAAGGCACGAGACCGGTAAAATAGAAAACCTATAAAGATCATACCTTTGTGTTGAGCATTCCACTTGACCTAGATGATGAAAATCTTGATTCTCTCAAGTTAGATCTTCTTTCTTGATCGTGCTTGCTAGCACATTCTCCGCTTGATGAAGACTTTCAAGTTGCTCCCCCATACACCATTATGGGAGAGACTAGATCCCCCATACAACATTATGGGAGAGACCCTTCTCGGAAAATATTCACAAGGCCACAATCTCCAAAAGGGTGGAAATCATAAAGCATAGGATTTCTTCGAGATGCCTCACTTGAGCTTCCACGTCAAGCTTGATGAAGAACATCGTTTGACGACAAAGACCATGGGCTATATGAAATATTTATTTTGATTCATGCCCATGGAAAGATACCTAACCACACATAGATATGACACACACATATATCATGGGTTAGTTCACAAAGCTATATTGACAATTTCTTACCATACCACGAGATACATAATCACACTTGGTACATCTTGTAGCTTTGTGTGTTGATCACTTGCTTGATCAACCTTGTATCTTTTCTTATTTCTTTTATAGATGATGTCTTGAAGATAATTATGAAAGATAACCTAATCCTTTACTTCAATACACTTGCAATAAGCTCATCTCAAACCATGACCATCCTTCATATAAATCCTTGAATGTAACAATGGCCATCAAGGAAGCTAATAGAGTTCAACACATGAACTCCATTATTTTCTATGGACAAGATCTACAAGGATAACTCAATGTAAAAATTAGTCCATAAGGATTTTCATTAATTACCAAAATCACATATGGGGACACCATGTTCTTTCACCCTCTAAGACTCAAAATGAAAAGCATGATCTTGCTAGTCTTAGTGTAGAAGATGAAATTGCCTCTATGGATCTTTTCATGGATAACTTGTGAGGTGAAACCAAAAGGCACTTTGAGGGTCTCTTGAGTCAATGTGGAGAGGATAAATATCTTCTTGAGAAGAGGGGATAAAGTGAAAGGGAAGATGCTAATGAAATAGCCTCTCTTACCATTACTCTTGAGGAAGAGCAAGAGCTACGAGTTTATATCGAGGAGAAACTTGAGCCTATTGAAGAGTCACATAATGAAATCATTTCCAAACTCATTAAGGAATGTGACTATGCTATTGCCAAACATAAGTTGGCTACAAATAAAAGGGTTGAATTTGGTGTTGATCATGCTAAACTAACCGAGGACCTAGAGAAGCTCATCAAGGCTCACAAGGCTTTGGAGAATGAACACTCTACACTCACCAAGTATCATGAACAACTTCATATTAAAATAGCTCAATTTAATGTGTCTAGTTCCTTTACTTCTTCTTGTGATCATGCAAATATTATTAAGGAAAATGTTAGGTTGAAAGAAGAGCTTGCAAGAATTAAAGGCAATCGCCCTATTGATGATCTTGTGCAAGTGCAAATACCAAAAAATGGGAAAGAAGGTCGTGGTTATGTTGCCAAGAACAAGAAGAAGAACAAGAAGAAGGCCAAGCATTCACAAGCAAAGAAGAATGTAATTGCAAGTGGTGTTGTCATTAGGGATAAAAACCACTCATAATAACTCCGCGGGAACTAAAAATCCTCATTATATTATTTTTGAGGATTATTATGGTGTTGTGTATGTAACATATGTTGTTCCTAATGTTGATTCTGTTGTTTACTCTATTTGGGTTCCCAAGACCCTTGTGGCTAACATAATAGGACCCACTGAAAGATGGGGACCTAAATCCAAGTAACGGTTTCTTTTAGGACTATGCTTCCAGTGGGTCAAAATGGGTGCTTGATAGTGGTTGCACAAGTCATATCACCGGAAGCAATGAGCTCATGACGGAGTTGAGACCAAATACAAATGAAGCAACCATCACATATGGAGATAAATCAAATCTGAGGTAACGGGTCTCAACAAGGTGGTAGTTGCTCCAAATATCACTCTTGTAAATGTCACGCTTGTCGAGTCCCTCGATTTCAATTTACTTTTAGTTCGTGCTTTAGGGAAGATGGTTTTTTCTTGGTCTTCTTTGAACCTGATCTCGTGGTACTCTTGTGCAGCAAGACTCTAGAGGTCGCTTTCAATGGGCATGTGATGAACCACAAGTATAGGGGATCGCAATAGTCTTCGAGGGAAATAAAACCCAAATTTATTGATTCGACACAAGGGGAGCCAAAGAATATTTATAAGGCTTAACAACTGAGTTGTCAATTCAGCTGCACCTGAAAGTAGACTTGCTCGCAACAATTTATCAGTGGTAACAGTTTTATAGCAGTAGTAGTAATAAAATGACAGCAGGAGTAAAATAGTAACAACAGTAGCAATCACGGAAAAGAACATGATGAAAGTACCGTAGGCATAGGGAAAGGATGAACGGGCGTTGCATGGATAATATATTTCATGTAATAATCTAAACATGGCCATTGCAGGTAATAATAATAAAGCATCCAAGTTCTAGGAAAACCATAGGCATGTGTTCTAATATAGTCATACATGATCGCAATGAGAAACTTGCACAACATCTTTTGTCCTACCAGCCCGTTTGCAACAGGGGCTCAAGGGAAACTACTGGTAATTAAGGTGCTACTTTTAGTAAAGCACCGGAGCAAAGAATTAACACTCCATGAACACGCGTGATCCTCACATCGCAACTTGCAGATATGATCAAGAAACATAACTATAATCATGAAACAATAACATGTTCGGTCCCAAAGTGACAAGCATTAAGAATAACAAGTTGCAACAACAGTATATAACACTAACAACGGATACTAGGCACTATGCCCTAACAATCTGGCATTATTACATAATCGATCTCATCCAATCCCTTCCATCCCTCTCAGCCTACAGCGGTGTTTACTCACACATGGACAGGGAAATCATGGATGGTTGATGGAGAAGAGGTGGCGGTGTCTATGGTGATGATCTCCTTCGAATCCCCATCCCGGTAGGGTGCCAGAACAGGAACTTCTGATCCCCGAATTGAGTTTCGAGGCGGCGGCGGCGCTCTGTTGTGTTTTTGTGGAATATGACAAACCCCCTGTTGTTTTAGGGTTACGGGCGATAAGTAGTCGAAAGAGGAGCCCGAGGGGGTTCCTGGGGGCCCCACACCACCAGGTGGCGCGGCCTAGGGGGCGCCCAGGGGTGGTGTGCCCCCTCCCAGTCCCTCTCCGGGACTCCGTCTGGCTCCGGGGTTCTTCAGGTGTTTTAAGGTCTTTGGGATCTTTTCTGGGCATTTTCCTGAAAGTTAATTTTTCTGCACAAAAACAAGACACCAAGGTAATTCTGCTGAAAACAGAGTTAGTCCGTGTTAGTTGTATCCAAAACTCACAAGTTTAGAGGCAAACAATAGCAGAAGTGTTCAGAAAAGGAGATACGTTTTGGACGGATCAGCATGTCAAAAAGCAGTTGTACGTGGTAGGCTTTTCAGGGTCAACCAAGACTCTAGCGATGGGTCTATTCGAAAAGGCTGACGTGGGATGGTTGTGGCATTGCCGCTTATCCCATTTCAACATGAGAACTTTGCAAAGTCTTCACAAAGGCGGCCACATCCTCAAACTAAAATAAAAGATTTCCTTCGCCAAAGATCGTGTTTGTAGGGCTTGGGTTGAAGGAAAAATGCATGCTTATCCCCACCCAAGTAAGACTATCATTTCATCAAAGAGGATATTGGAACTCCTTCATGTGGATCTCTTTGAGGTCATACCCGAAGCATGTCTTGGTGGGAAGAAATTTTGGTTAGTGAATGTTGATGAGTATTCAAGATTTAGTTGGGTTTGTTTCTTCAAATTGAAGAGTTTGACCCAAGAAGCCGTCATTGATTTTTCCAATGAAGTTCAACATCAACACAATGTTCTCATATTGTCCATTAGAAGTGACAACGGCTCTGAGTTCAAGAACTTCATACTAAATGATTTTCTTAGTGAAGAGGGAATTCGTCATCAATATTATGCTGCTTATACCCCTCAACAAAATGGTGTAGCTGAGAGGAAGAACTGAACTATTATGGATATGGCAAGGTCCATGTTGGCGGAAATTAAATCTTCTGCATATCTATGGGCTGAAGCTACCTCTGCGACATGTCATTTGTAAAACCAGTTCTACCTCCGCAAAGGCTTAAACAAGACTCCATATGAAATGCTCACCGGAAACAAACCAAATATCTCCTACTTACGGGTATTCGGTTGTAAGTGTTTATATTTGGTAAAAGGAGTTTGTTTGACTAAATTCCAATCCAAAAAACTTGAGGGTACATTTGTTGGTTCGGTGCCGAATCCCACACGTATAGAGTTTTTGACAAGTCCTCGCGAATTATCATTGCATCTAGTAGTGTGGTGTTCAAAGAAAATGATGGCTACCAAGTGGCGCAATTTCATGTTTCTGATGTAGATGTTGAAATAACTCAAGATTCCATAAGAATAATGGGCATGGGCTTTTTCCACCCCATTGAGGGACACCTTTTGGTGGATTGATAAGAACTATGCTCTACTTAACTGGAGCCTTCATCTACTCAAGAAAATTATGCCAATGGAGCAAGTGATACACCAACTGAAGAACAAGTTCAAGACCCTCCTATTATTGATAAAGTTGATATAAAAAAACCAAGTATTCCTATTATTGATGCTAGCCAAGATTAAGACCAAGATCAATCTTCTTATTATCACGATGAAGCTAATCCTAATGATGATCAAGGTCAACATTTCGATCAACATGGGGACTCAAATGTTCAAGATGATCAAATGAGGAGATCGAAACCCATCGCAAAGCTAGAGTTGCTTAAGCTTTGAAACGTCTAGATTACACTTATGATAAAGTTATGGGTTACTTAAGAAGCAAAATGACCACAAGAGGTCAATTGGCAAGTTTTAGTGAACATCAAGCACATATCTCCATGGCGGAACCAAAGAAAGTGTTTGAATCGCCTGAGAATCCGGATTGGTTGGAATCCATGCATGAAGAACTCAATAACTTCAAGCGCAACAAAGTATGGAAGTTAGTTGAGAAGCCCAAAGATTATCGCAATGTTATAGACACAAAGTGGATATTTAAGAACAAGCAAGATGAATTTGGGATGATTATAAGGAACAAGGAAAGATTGGTAGATCAAGGTTACTCTCAAGTTAAAGTCATTGATTTTGATGAAACCTATGCTCCCGTGGTTCTCCTTGAGTCCATCCGTATCCCTCTTGCATATGCATCTCATCAAAACTTCAAGTTGCAACAAATGGATGTGAAGAGTGCATTTCTTAATGGTCCTTTAAAGGAGTTGGTATATGTTAAGAAACCACCATATTTTCAATTTCCCCTCCCCCTCGCGTCGCTACCCCAGGCGGCGCTAGGGCATAAATCGTGCCACCGCGGGCCTCCCCCCAGCCCATCCCTGCCACGGCGGTGTCGGCTCCCCTGACGCCAAAGGCGGCCGAGGGCTCTCCCGTGCTCGCATGGTGGTGACCGACTCGTCGGGGGCGACAACGGTCGGAGACGGGACGCCGATCTGGCGGGCTTGTATGGAGGCGCAGTGGTGGTTGCTGGACGGCGGTGACGACATGCTGGAGCGGGTGGAAGTAGGTCCCGGCGGGGATCTGCAGGACGGTTTTGTGCGGAGCTCTCCTCCCTGATCTGTTGCGGCCGGTGTTGTGGCTCGCCAGCATGCGGTGCTCTGGGTGGTGGCCCCGGGCAGGAGAAGCCTTCTCCCTTGCCAGTGTTGCGGTGGTGGTCGTCGGGAGGCCGACATGGGTGTTTTGTGGTTGTGGATCTGGTGCTCCTGCCAAGGTTGCTGGTTTTGGCGACGGTGGCGACAGATGCATACATGGTATCGGCGTGCGATGCGGAGGTGGCCGCGGTGGCGGGGCTGCTTGGTGGTGGCCGGTGTTGGGTGGTGTTGGAGCTCCTGCCAATGCTTCTCTAGTGCAAACATTTCTGGAGCACACATTTAGGGGGAGACTTTGCTTCTCTCTTGTAACATGATAATTGGGCCAATGCTTTATTTCTGCAAATCCTAGTGTTGTCATCTAATACTAAAAAGGGGGAGACCGAAAGAACATTTTATTTACCCCTAGTCACTAGTCATTATCTAATTCTGTGTCAAGTGATACATGCGCATTAGGTAACACTACTTAAAATCATTTCACTCAAAAAGCAAAGACAAGCAAGGTCTTCCCTGGCTGTGAAAAGCAGGCCGGAGACTTCGGGGTTCCTGGCCGGAGACTTTGGTGTAAAACTTTGGAGTATCCGGGCTCTGGGCAACCAGAGACTCCGGTATCTTCATTTGTTGTTTTGGTGAAACTCGCATATGCCCCCTCCGGAGTGTGGGCTGAGTATCCCCGGTGACTCTTGTCTATTTGTTCTACGACTTGATGAAACTCACAGGTGGCCTCTCCGGAATAAGGGCAGAGTCAGCCCGAAGACTTTGCAATTTTCCGGCCAGTCCGGAGACTCCGGTGTAAGTTGCTCAGCAACAACTAGATTTGGGAGAGGGACATAAATACCCCACTCCATCTTCAACCCAAGGTAGCTCGTCCAAAAAAGCAAGTCCACCATTGTTGAGCTCACCAAAAGCAATATATCTCCCAATCCCTCCACCCAAACTTGTTGATCTTTGGGGGATTGGAGGAGGAGGTCCAGATCTACATCTTCACCAAGACGTTCTCTATTTCCCCCTCATTCACTTGAGTGATCTGAGCCTAGGATTTCCTTGTGGAAAACCTAGGCATCTTGATACCCACTTGTGTTTCTTGTAACATCTTTGTGGTGATTTGGGAGCCCCCAATTCAGTTATGGGTGTGTGCCCCAAGCTCATTATAAGGACACCAGATTCCGCCTTGAAGGATTTCAATAGTGGAAGGTGAATTAGGCCTTTGTGGCAAAATTTATCGGAGAATAGGGTGGGACATTTGTGGCGTTGAGTAGGCCTTTGTGGCGAATCTCACACCCCTCCAATGAGATGTACTCCCCTAAAAAGGAGAAACTCGGGACTACATCCTTGTCTCAGCGTGCTTCTACTTTGGTCCCTTCTATCCTTTAGGTTTACTTTGTGCTTGTTTCTTTCTTCGTGTAATCCTTGTCATATAGGTAAACTCACCTTAGTTGCATATCTAGAGAATTTACCTTTGTGTCAAGCTTAAATCGAAGGTATTAAAATCTGGAAGCACCTATTCACCCCCCTCTAGATGCCCATACGATCCTTTCAGGCCGGTCAGAGGAGAAGGGAACCGACTATGGAGGATGCAAAAGCGGAGGCGGTGGTGATGTTTCTTATCACGGGCTGAAAACGCGCACATATAAAAATCTAACATATTACAAACCAATATAGTTCAATAACCAAAAGTGTTTTGTGCTCTAGGTGCTCCTGCCATTTAAAAAAATTCAAAAAACATATTTACAAGTTCCATAAAATTACGAAAAAAATCGCATGTAATAACTCATGTATTCCACAGACGTGCAAATTTCCAATTTCAAATCCAAAGTAGTATGACCTGCACAAAAATGAAATTATAAGATAAAATTTAGGGATTTGAAATAGGCATACTCAGATCCACACTTTTCTCATTTTTGTGTAGCTTAGAATAGAATTTATTTAGGAATTGATTTTTTGCACGTTTATAGGATACACCCTTTGCTATATGTTTTTTGCTAGAATTGTTGAAACTTAGAAATATATTTTTTGATTTTTTTTAAAACAGCGGGAGCACTTGTGCCTAAGTGCACCAAATCTCCACTCTTTCAATCAACTTATATTATGGGACAGAGTGAGTAATAATCTCGTAGTCATGGTTCCACTACAGATGATAATTGACAGAGATACCAAAAACCGGCTCTTTTAAAGCACCATAGAAATTATTTTCGTAGATCATAAAAAACATATAAGTGGATTTAAATGTCACACCTAGTATACCCTTGTCGAAATTGGAAACTTAGAAAGTGTCTCGTACTCCCTCTGTCCTCAAATAAGTGTACTTAACTTTTATGGATGTCAAACATATTAAACTTTGACCAATTTTTATAGAGAAACGTAATAATAATAATATTTATGATACTAAATTGGTATCACTAGATCCATTTTAAATGTAGTTTCAGAATACACGGATTTTATATCACATATGTTGATACTATTTTAATTTCTATAAAGATGATCAAATTTTAAAAAGATTGACCTAGATAAATGCTAGAAGTACACTTATTTAAAGATGGAGGGAGTATATATAGAAGAAATTAAACATTTTTATTTTACAACCAATATTTTTTTAGAATATAACAATTTCCATAATTTTTATTTGGATGAATAGTACAATATATTCATTTAAAAAAGAAACTGCATATAATATAAGATTCCGAATTGCTCCACATCCATTCACATTAGTAACTTATTGGTTGTAAAATAAAAATGTTTAGTTTCTTCTGCACAGATTTTAGGTGATTTATTGACAGTTCTATGTATCAATCAAGGGGATAAAATTTTCTGAAAAAAAAATCGAGGAACAACAAGCAAAAAATTATGAAAAATCTGGTATTTTTTTTAAAAAAATACATTTAATTTCATGAAAAATTAGTTTCAAATCCAACCGCTTGCTTATTTCTTTGTTGTGCCTCTCATCACCTTCATGTCAAGTTTCTTCTTGATGGTATGGCCCCAATAGGCCATAAGGTTTCAGCCTTTTAGGGTCTCTTGCATCGCGGAGATATGAAAAACTTGGAATATGGTAATCTCATCCTCATGATACATTGCTTGAATATAAAAGCCAAAAATTCCCAACACGGGCTCTTTGGATGCACTAGAGAAGTTATTTTCTTAGATCACCAAAGACATATAAGAGAAATTAAGTGTCACACCTAGTATTCGTTTGTTAAAGGTGGGAAACTAAAAAGGGAATCCCATATATAGAAGAAACTAAATATTTGTATTCGACACAATTTTTTTTGGAATGTAATCATTCCCATAAATTTTATTTGGTGCATCCTACAAAATATCCATTCCAAAATGAAATTGCAAATAAGATTATGAATTTCCGCATTTTCACTCGCATTACTAATTTGATTCCTTTTTTGAGGGGAAGTAACTTGACTCTACTGCATATATTTTTTTAATTTCTCAACATTTTCTATGTATAAATTCAGGGATAATATTTCCGAACGAAATTCGAGGAACAACAAGCAAAAAAAAATGCAGTATCTAGCTTTTTTAATCAAAATCATAATTAATTTGATGAACCATTGGTTTAATCCAACCGATCGCATCTTTCCCCATTTCCATTCGCATTAGTAATTTGACTCTTTTCTTGCGGAGAAGTAACTTGACTCTTCTGCATACATTTTTGGCAGTTTCTCAACATATTTCACCAATAAATCAAGGGGATAATACTTTCCGAAAGAAATTCTAGGAACAACGAGCAAAAAATATTAACATCTGGTTTTTAAATCAAAATCATAATTAATTTGATGAATAAGTGGATTAATCCAACCAATCACCTTTCTTGGGCATGCATCTTTTTCATCACACTTGTCCCTACTTCCCCCTCCTACCCCGACACAAAACCGGCCATGTCTCCTGTTTGCCGTTTGCCTCTACCCACCACGTGCGTCAGTGTTAATTTTGCCCCGACCAGCTCAATAACCCGCCGGACACACTTTTCTTTCCAATAACCGGTGCTCCACACCAGACACAAATCGAAAACCTTCCATCTTCACGTGTGTTGTCGTCGCCACTGCTCTACATTATTTCCGCCACAGAAGAGAATGAACCATGAAATAAAAATCATATGTTTAAAAGTAGTAAAAAATAGATACCTTGAGCAAAGACTACAAGAAGCGTGCTTTGGCCTAGTGACCTCAAGCGAGTGTACCATATTTTCCAATTTGCACAAATGATCAACATTTCACTCTTTCTACCGTAGCGCACCTAGTGCTAAAGTTTCCCCTCCTCGATTCTGCAGATAAGAGAAAGTCCATGCAATGCACGAGGCCATATAAAAGGAACTAATGGCATACTTTGTATAAGCTTGTTGAAATTAGGAATTAATTAAGTGTATCCTATATACATAAGAAACTAAAAAATTGCAGTTGAAATCAAAGAAATTTTTAGAACGTAACGATTCCCAGTAAAAATTTATTTGGGCGCACCCTACAATATATCCATTCCAAAATGAAATTGCATATAAGATTCTGAATTGATCGGTCTCCATACCCATTAGTAATTTGACTCTTTTTTGCTGGGTAACTTGACTCTTCCGCATAGATATTTCAGTGATTGAACGAAATTCCTACAGACAAATCAAGGGGTTGATACTTTTCGAAGAAAAAAGCGAGGAACAACACATCTGGCATTTCTGTTTGTGTCGAAACCACATTTAATTTGGTGAACTGCTGGATTCGAATCCAACGGCTCGCCACTTTCTTCCCCATGCCTCTTGTCGTCTCCTCATCTCTCCTCTTCGCCCTCCTACCCTTTCATAAATCCATCTATGTCTCCCGCCCTCAATCTTTCCCCTACCCACCCCCACTGCAGGTCTTATTATTGTCCCGACCATCCCTATAACCTGTCGGGCATAGTTTTCTTCTCGAGCACCATCGCTCCACCCTTAGAGGAGGAATCAAAACATATACCATTCTCATGTATGTCGTTGTCACCACCACTCAAAATTGTTTGCACCTCGAAATATAATGAATTCCAAAAGAAAAATGATATGCACAAAAATCGTGTGTAGGAAAATTGAAGGTCGTGTGAGCTTGAGCAAAGACATGAAGCCCACTGAGTAGTGACCTCAAGCTAGTTTACCATGTTTTTTTTGAGTTGTGTACCATGTTTTCCAATTTGGAGAATTGTGGGACATTTCATAGCTTCCATTCCACTTTCCACCGCCGCGCACCCAGTGCCAAACTTTCTCCTCTTCCCTTGTGCAGATAAGAGAATGTCCGCACAACGCACGAGGCCATCTGCATCGCATCCTCCACCCGACTAGAAACTCTCCTCTCACAACCCCCTTAACCCCTAAGCCATGGCGGCCTTTCACCTCCTTGTCGCCATACGCGTCCACCTCTCCCCGCTCCTCCCCACTCCTGTGGCAACCTCCCTCCACCGTCGACGCTTCTCCGCCACTAGTGATTATCTAATTTTGTGTCAAGTGATATAGGAGCATTAGGTAAATATTCCTTAAAAGCATTGCACTCAAAAGCAAAGACGAGCAAGATCTTGCCTGGCTGTGAAAAGCAGGCCGGAGACTCCAGGGTTCCTGGCTGGAGACTTCGGTGTGAAACTTCGGAGTATCCGGGCTCTGGGAAACCAGAGACTCCGGTCTCTTCATTCGTTGTTTGGATGAAACTCGCATATGCCCTCTCCGGAGTATGGCTAGAGTATCCCAGGAGACTCTGGTCTATTTGTTCTGCGACTTAAAACTCACAGGTGGCCTCTCCAGAATAAGGGCGGAGTTAGACCGGAAACTTTGCAAGTTTTCGGCCAGGCCGGAGACTCTGGCCATCCATGCCGGAGACTCCGGTGTAAGTTGCTCAGCAACGGCTAGATTTGAGAGAGGAGCATAAATACCTGACTCTATCTTCAACCTAAGGTAGCTCGTCCAAAAAAAACAAGTCCACCATTGTTGAGCTCACCAAAAGCAATATACCTCCCAATCCCTCCACCCAAACTTGTTGATCTTTGGGGGACTGAAGGAGAAGGCACAGATCTACATCTTCACCAAGCTGTTCTTTATTTTCCCCTCATTCACTTGAGTGATCTGAGCCTAGGGTTTCCTTGTGGAAAACCTAGGCATCTTATTACTCACTTGTGTTTCTTGTAACATATTTGTGGTGATCTGGGAGCCCCCAATTCAGTTGTGGGTGTATGCCCCAAGCTCATTATAAAGACACCAGATTCCGCCTTGAAGGATTTCAATAGTGGAAGCTGAATTAGGCCTTTGTGGAGAAGCTCATCGAAGAATAGAGTGAGGCCTTTGTGGCATTGAGTAGGCCTTTGTGGCGAAGCTCACACCCCTCCAACGAGATGTACTCCCCTAAAAAGGAGGAACTCGGGAATACATCCTTGTCTCAGCGTGCTTCTACTTTGGTTCCTTCTTGTTTCTTGCTTAGTGCAATCCTTGTCATATAGGAAACTCACCTTGGTTGCATATCTAGAGAATTTACCTTTGTGTCAAGTTTAAATCGAAAAAGTATTAAAATTTGGAAGCACCTATTCACCTCCCATCTAGGTATCCATACGATCCTTTCATGTCGGTCGAAGGAGAGGGGAACCGACTATGGAGGATGTTGAAGCGGAGGTGGTGGTGATATTTCTTTCCACGGGCGGAAAACACGAACATATAAACATCTAACATATTACACATCAATAGTTCAATAACCGAAAGTGTTTTGTTCTCCAGGTGCTCCTGCCACTTTAAAAAATTCGAAAAACATATTTAGAAGTTCCATAAAATTACAAAAAAATATCTGATGTAATCACTCATGTATCCCACAAACGTGCAAATTTCCAATTTCAAAAGTAGTATGGCCTACAAAAAATGACATAATATGATAAATTTAGAGATTTGAAATAGGCACAGTCAGATCCATACTTTTTTCATTTTTGTGTAGTTCAGAATAGAAATTATTTGGGAATTGATTTTTTGCATGTTTGTAGGATACACCCTTTGCTACATATGTTTTTTGCTAGAATTTTTGAAACTTAGAAATATATTTTCTGATTTTTTAAAATAGCAGGAGCACTGGTGCATAAGTGCACCAAATCTCCACTCTTTCAATAACAACTTATATTATGGGACAAAGTGAGTAATAATTTCATAGTCATCGTACCACTACAGAAGATGATTGACAGAGATACCAAAAACCGGCTCTTTGAATGCACCATAGAAATTATTTTGTTAGATCACAAAAAAAAACATATAAGTGGAATCAAATGTCACACCTAGTATACCCTTGTCGAAATTGGAAACTTAGAAGGTGTCTCGTACTCCCTCTGTTCTCAAATAAGTGTACTTAACTTTTATGGATGTCAAACATATCAAACTTTGACCAATTTTATAGAGAAACATAATAATAATATTTATGATACTAAATTGGTATCACTAGATCCATTTTAAATGTAGTTTCAGAATACACGGATTTTATATCATATATGTTGATACTATTTTAATTTCTATAAAGTTGATCACATTTTAAAAAGTTTGACCTAGATAAATTCTAGAGGTACACTTATTTAAAGATGGAGGGATTATATATAAAATAAACTAAATATTTTTATTTTACAACCAATAATTTTTTAGAATGTATCTATTTCCATAATTTTTTATTTGGATGAATACTACAATATATTCATTTCAAAATGAAACTGCATATAATATAAGATTCCAAATTGCTCCACATCCATTCACATTAGTAATTTATTGGTTTAAAATAAAAATGTTTAGTTTCTTCTGCACAGATTTTAGGTGATTTATTGACATTTCTATGTATCAATCAAGGGGATAAATTTTCCGAAAAATAAATTGAGGAACAACAAGCAAAAAGTTATGCAAAATCTGGTAATTTTTACAAATTTACATTTAATTTCATGAAAAAATAGTTTCAGATCCAACCGCTTGCCTATTTCTTCCTTGTGCCTCTCATGATCTTAATGTCGAGTTTCTTCTTGATGGTATGGCCCCAATAGGGTATAAGGTTTCAGCCTTTTAGGATCTCTTGCATCACGGAGACATGAAAAACTTGAAATATGGTAATCTCATTCTCATGATACATTACGGAATATAAAAGCCAAAAATGATCAACACGAGCTCTTTGGATGCACCAGAGAAGTTATTTTCTTAGATCACCAAAGACATATAAGAGAAATTAAGTGTCACACCTAGTATTCCTTTGTTGAAGGTGGGAAACTAAAAAGGGATTCCCATATATAGAAGAAACTAAATATTTGTATTCGACACAATATTTTTTGGAATGTAATGATTCCCATAAATTTTATTTGGTACATCCTACAAAATATCCATTCCAAAATGAAATTGTAAATAAGATTATGAATTTCCGCATTTTCATTCGCATTAGTAATTTGACTCCCTTTTTACGAGGAAGTAACTTGACTCTACTGCATATACTTTTGTTAATTTCTCAACATTTTCTATGTATAAATTCAGGGATAATACTTTTCGAAATAAATTCGAGGAACAACGAGCGAAAAAATGCAGTATCTAGTTTTTTTTAATCAAAATAACAATTAATTTGATGAACAATTGCTTTAATCCAACCCTTCACATTTTCCCCATTTCCATCCGCATTAGTAATTTGACTCTTTTCTCGCGGAGAAGTAATTTGACTCTTCTGCATATATTTTTGGTAGTTGCTCAACATTTTCCATCTATAAATCAAGGGGATAATACTTTCCGAAAGAAATTCTAGGAACAACATGCAAAAATATTAACATCTAGCTTTTTTTAATCAAAATCATAATTAATTTGATGAACAAGTGGATTAATCCAACCAATTACATCTTTCTTCGGCGTGCATCTTTTTCACCACACTTGTCCCTGCCCTCCTACCCCGACATAAAACCGGCCATGTCTCATGTTAACCGTTTGCCCTTACCCACCACCCACCACGTGCGTCGGTCTTACTTTTGCCCCGACCATCTCAATAAACCGCCGGACAAACTTTTCTTCCATGCACAGTTGCTCCACATCACACAAATCGAAAGTCTTCCATCTTCATGTGTGTTGTCGTCGCCACCGCTCTACATTATTTCCGCCGCAAAAGAGAATGAACCATGAAATAAAAATCATATGTTTAAAAGTAGTAAAAAAAATAGGTACCTTGAGCAAAGACTACAAGAAGCGTGCTTTGGCCTAGTGACATCAAGCCAGTGTACCATATTTTCCAATTTGCACAAATGATCAACATTTCACTCTTCCTACCGTAGCGCACCCCCGGCTAAAGTTTCCCCTCCTCGATTCTGCAGATCAGAGAAAGTCAATGCAATGCACGAGGTCATATAAGAGGAATTAATGGCATACTTTGTATAAATTTGTTGAAATTAGGAATTAAATAAGTGTATCCTATATACATAAGAAACTAAAAATTTGCTTTTGAGATCAACGAAATTTTCAGAATGCAATGATTCCCATTAAAAATTTATTTGGCCGCACCCTACAATATATCCATTCCAAAATAAATTTGCACATAAGATTCTGATTTGATCGATTTCCATACCCATTAGTATTTTTGACTCTTTTTTTGCAGGGTAACTTGACTCTTCAGCATAGATATTTCAACAACTGGCCGACATTGCTACCGACAAATCAGGAGGATAATATTTTTCTAAGAACAAAAATAAGGAACAACATATCTCACACTTTTTTTATTATCGAAACCACATTTAATTTGGTGAACAGTTGGATTCGAATCCAACGGCTCGCCTCTTTCTTCCCCGTGCCTCTCGTCGTCTCCTTGTCTCTCCTCTCCGCCCTCCTACCCTCGCATAAAGCCGGTTATGTCTCCCACCCTCCGCTTGCCCCCACCCCCGCCGCTGGTCTTATAGTTTTTTTCTCGAGCACCATCACTCCACCCTTAGACGCGGAATCAAAACATATACCATTCTCATGTATGTCGTCGTCGCCACCGCTCTACATTGTTTCCACCTCGAAATACAATGAACTATGAAAGAAAAATGATATGCACAAAAATTGTGTGTAGGAAAATCGACGGTCGTGTGAGCTTGAGCAAAGACATGAAGCCCAATGAGCAGTGACCTCAAGCCAGTGTACCGTGTTTTCCGATTTGCACAAACGTTGGACATTTCGCAGCTTCCATTCCACTTTCCACCGCCGCGCACCCAGTGCCAAAGTTTCCCCCGTTCCCTTGTGCAGATAAGAGAAGGTCCGCGCAACGCACGAGGCCATCTGCATCCTCCACCCCGACTAGACAGACACTCTCACACCCCCCTTAACCCCCAAGCCATGGCGGCCTTTCACCCCCTTGTCGCCACACGCGTCCACCTCTCCCCACTCCTCCCCACCCCTGCGGCGACCTCCCTCCACCGCCGCCGCTTCTCCGCCATCGTCGCGGCGGCCACCGCCCCCACGACGACGGAGTTCGACTTCAAGGCGTACATGGGGGAGCGGGCGGTGGCCGTGAACCGGGCGCTGGACGCGGCCATCCCGGCCGGAGAGCCCCCCGCGGCGCTCCACGACGCGATGCGGTACGCGCTGCTGGCTGGGGGCAAGCGCGTGCGCCCGGCCCTGTGCCTGGCGGCCTGCAGCGTGGCCGGCGGGCGCGAGGCCTGGGCGATGCCCCCCGCCGCCGCGGTCGAGATGGTGCACACCATGTCGCTCGTCCACGACGACCTCCCCTGCATGGACGACGACGACCTCCGTCGCGGTAAGCCCACCTGCCACGTCGTCTACGGCGAGCCCATCGCCGTGCTCGCCGGTGATGCCCTGCTGTCGCTCGCCTTCCGGCATATGGCCAACGTGGAGTCCTACCCCGCGGACGTGGACCCCGACAAGCACCCCGCCCGCGTCGTCCGCGCCATTGGCGAGCTCGCCCGCTGCATCGGATCAGAGGGCCTCGTCGCCGGCCAGGTCAGCAGATTCGATTCGATTTCGTCATTTGGAAAGTACGAATTACTAGGGAATGTGCTAATTCTGCGAATCATATACCTTCCTAACAAGGATGATTTGCATAGGTATCTCTATACAGTTGAATTAGAAATTGAATTATCCTTGACATGGATGTGCAACTGAAGATATCAGGTTTCTGAAAAAAAAAAACTTCTGTCTACTTTTGTTTCAGGTTGTTGATCTTGAGATGACTGGATCAACTGAAAATGTACCACTTGAACGCCTTGAGTACATCCATCTCCACAAGACTGCCGCATTGCTTGAGGCCTCGGTGGTTATTGGTGCAATCATTGGGGGTGGCTCTGAAGAGCAGATTGAGAGGTTGCGGAAGTATGCGAGATCAATAGGATTGCTCTTCCAGGTGGTTGATGACATCCTTGATGTTACCAAGTCATCAGAGGAGCTAGGGAAGACAGCAGGGAAGGACTTGGCCAGTGACAAGACAACATACCCCAAGTTACTTGGGTTGGAGAAATCACGGGAATTTGCGGAGAAGTTGCTTTCTGATGCAAAGGAGCAACTTGCTGATTTCGACAAAGAGAAGGCAGCACCACTGTTGTACTTGGCCAATTATATTGCCTATCGGCAGAATTAAGCAAAGGTGATGGACTGAGGGCTATTCTGTTGTTCATCGTTGATCTGTAACTTTGTAAGATCATAAAGTTTGGAATTTCAGGAATATCTCAAAGTTTCTCCTGATATATACTAGCTGTAGTTTTCTAGCGTGGTGTCATGAGAATATTTAGTTGGCAAATACAACAGGAGAATATTTAGTTGGCAAGTGTCCAGGCAAGACATTACAATGGGAATCATCCTTTATGTCCTATACTTTCTGGATGATGGTCGATTGGTTGATTTCTAAAGAATATATATTTTATCTTTCTTTCTGTGACAATGGCTTGCATCACATTGCTGCTATGCTCCCTGGTAGCTATAATGTTCAGCAGCAGAGAACATGTTAAAATCATTTTCTAGATGGTGTCATGAGAATGTTTAGTTTGCAAATACCAGATGAGAATATTTAGCTGGCAAATGCCAATATCCCATTTAGATAGCCAAGATATCATATTGGGAATCGACCTTTATGTCCTATACTTTCTGGATGATGGTCGATTGGTTGATTTGTTAAATATTTTTTCTTTGTTTCTTTCTGTGACAATTGCTTGCATCGCATCGTTGCTATGATCCTTGCCAGCTAGAATGTTCAGCAACAGAGAGCTTGTTAGAAAACACTAATAAAACCAATATGCAACTGCAGCTACAGCTCACTTATGTTGTCTGCACAACCAGTACGACTGTTGCACGGCACACTGTTGGAGCCAGTTGGAGGGACCCGTGCAGTTTAAGTCGACATGATCTGATGTGTTAGAGAACAAAACTGGTTTCATTCAACCATTCAGAGATTCTCAAACACATCAAAGACTGCTCCCTTGATGTTAATCAGTATGTATCATGTGGAAAATGACTTGCCATTTTGAAATGAGTTAGTACAACTTGAAATATGGACTAGGGAGTAATTATTTTTACAACAACAAAAAAATTATTTTAGCAAGCTTGGAGAAGAATAAGTCATGATACACGTTCCTGAATGTGAATATGTGAAAATCGAGAGCATATTGGTGTCTCCCGTGGCGTAATCAACTTCTCATGTCCATATGCATGAATGCTTGCAGCCATGTTTAAATTGAGCACCATAGTTTCTGCTCATGCCTTTTTCACTGAAGCAGAGCTAGTCTCTACTCCACATTGCATACCACTGTAAGCTTTCTTCACTGAAGCAGAGCTAGTATCTACTCTACTTTTCTTTGTTGAATCATGTCGAGTCTTAATCGCTTCCTTTAAAAACGATTAATGTTATTATTGGACTCTGGTAGTTACCGATGATCATTGATATGAATGTATCAGACTTTTCACGTATGTATGCGTGCACTGCCATCTTTTCTCCATTCGTAACAGTAGTTTTCTGCTCATGTCTATCTCAGGACTAATCCTATATGATTGCTTATATCAGATCAATTTTACTTTGCGTGTTATTATAAGCTTGGCTTAAAGTGTTGCCCGCAAAAAAATAAGGAGCATGAATTAAAGGGTGAACTTTAAAGACAGTTCTGTTTTTGAAATAAAGCATTTACCTACAGAAGTGTAGTTAAGTTATTTAACTGCCTGATTCAAAAGGTTATCTTACCTGGAGATTGCACTTGCATGTCATTTCATACTGCTCCTAGGGAATCTACCATCCAACACTGAGAAATTGATCTCATAGTTTAGTTCTTGTATTTCATCGAAACAATAACCTCTTGACATTGAAACTTAACTCCTGGCTCCTGCATAAGGATTCTGGTACAAGGACTCGGGGGAAATGTTTCATTGGCATGGTACAAGCTGCAATCGATCACAGTCAAGATTTATGCCCAAGACTACTTGCTAATTTCTCTTTGGAGTTTTTGTCTATCAGGAGAAACAGTCGCTGAATGGTCGACGTTGATGCATACCGTCCGCTGGCAGGGGGCCTCCAAGCGATCATAGTGGTCAGCTTGGTCTCGTGCTGCCCTGTATCAAGCGAACTATGATCAGTTGAGGGCTTTACCTTTGGCAAGGTTTTCGTTGTTCGGGCTGCTGTGAAGACATCTCATGTAGTTTAGAAGAATGTTCCTGGAGCTGGAGATGGTTTATCTTCCGTTGCCATGGATCATATCATATCGCAGGTGCCAGCTTCGCCAGAGAACTATAAGCACAAGGCCTGAAAGTTCTTTGCAGCAACTGGCTGACAGGATTGGGAGCCAGTCTTCCCCAGTTTAGACAAAGGCCTGCTCTTCAGGAACGGTGAGCTGAAGACATGTACAAGTTGGCGGTAAGGTATGGGTGACGGGTAAGTTCTGTAAGGACGATGGGTGAGGGTGATTCCACCAATACCCATACCCGACGGGTCCAATAGTGCATAATTCTTTGCATTCTACTTTTAGAGTTTGACGAAAATTTTAAGCAATTGAACAAATGAAGCTGATTTTTTAAGAGCCCTGAAGCTTTGTGTACCTTTTGGGTTTTATCAAAAGAACTTGCAAGTTACACTGTGCGCAGTGTTTACCCAAAATATGCTTGGCTTGGCCAAAATTGCCGTAGAGGTTCAGCAAATCTGCACAATTTTTTTCACTGAACTTTTCGTGGCGACGGAGCATTATGAAATTATCAAGCAATACTGATTTCCTTTCAAGATACCCCCGAACCTTTGTGCATTCTTTGGAAGTGAGGAGCAACTGCACATGGGTGCGTATTGTGTGGTTTGGATTTTATCGCTTAGAATCTTGTTTACAGTTGACTTGAAGGCTATGGAGCATGTGGTCGATCCGGGCTTCTCCCAATCCTGCCATGGAGAACGGGATCGGATCATCTCAGTATCTTTTTCCCCAGAGGTACTTTATTGTATCCAGATCTGGTCAGATCCATGAACCACTAAACCAAGTAGTATGAAGTTAACTGTCTGTCCACAGATTCTTGTCTTAGCTGAGATCAGTGGCCAAGCAACTCTCAAAAATCAAGTGCAGTTTTGAGTTTGCGAGTTATCTGGTAAATTTCAATGCATGCATCTCTACCCTTTCAAGAACTCTTATCATTTCTATCCCCCGTGCTGTTTGCCTGATCGAATCGCCGGTTCTTTTTTTTTTCCATCTTTTGCAGCATGATCGAAATGGCCTGGAATGTGCAGTTTCTTGCTGTGATCCTGCTGCATCTGTGCATCGCCTCCTGCTCCTTATACATCGACCCACTACAAGAAAGCGAGCAAGAGCACGACTACCTCCGCTTCGCCGACGTCAACCGCCATTGCAAGTCCGTGCTCTCCTCGGCCACCGAGCTACCGTACGACACCAACCGCGCCTACCGCCTGAAGCACGAACTATCTTTCGAGAAGGGAGACTGGCGCCAGGACGCCGGCATAGCGCCTCTGGTGCCATTCGACAGCAGCGACGCGCAACGCCGGTTGCCTGGCCCCATGTCCCTCGCAACATTCCTGGTCACACATGTTGATGGCGACGAGGAGCACCGTGCACGGGCGGCCGTCAACGTCAGCGGCGCCCTCGCCCTTACCGTCACCCGGAAGAACGTTGTGCCGGACTTTGGGCCCTACACATCCGCCGTGTCGCCAGAGTTCAACCTTTCTGCCGGCAGCACCAGACTCAAGATCATATTCGAAGGCGTGTACACGGAGAGTGGCGACGACGATGGCGAGCGGGTGCTCTGCATGGTCGGAAGTGCTGTCCTGCCAAAGCGCAGCGCCGGCGGCGTTGACCCGTGGGACTGGGCCAACAACTCCGGCCGGCACAGCTTCCAGCCACCGGTAACGGCGGACAACAACATACTGCTCGTGCTACGTTACCCGAGTAAGCTGACACTGACAACCCGAGCGGTGCTCGGCAAGATGGGGAGCACGAGCGCCGCGTCGGACGCCGCCTACTTCGACGCCGTGCAGCTCGAGTCAGGGTTCATCTCAGGCTACACGTACCATTTCCGGCCCGAAGAGCTCCCCGCCGGCGTGGGCGACGCGCTCCCTTCGGGCGACGCTGACAATGTTGTGTCCAACCGTGCAAAGGATGTGTACAACGGCAGCTCTCCGTGCCTAGTCCTTAACCGCTACGCTCATTTTGGACAAGTCATCACCGTGCTCCCCGACTGGCACTGCAACTCCACGACGGCAACGATGGGCGCGCCGTGCCACGGCGTCGGGCCGTTCGAGATGGACGGCGAAGCAGATGTGGACGCGGGTGCCGGGGTTCGCATCATAATGCAGGACCTCCAGTGCCAGGAGCAGCCGGGTTACGGCATGGCCGGTGCCGCAGGGGGCGCGATGGTGTCGGTCCTGTTCCGCGTCCTGTCCCCATGGGAGGGCTGGGGCTCGGCGATGCCGCGGTCCGGACTGAGCGGGAAGACGCTGTCCGCCGAGGGAGTGTGGAACGCATCGACAGGGCAGGCCTGTATGGTGGCGTGCCGCGGCATCGCGGGAAGGAAGGCGTGCGACATCCGGGTGTGCCTGTTCTTCCCGACGACGATGTCGATCACCCGCCTCGACACTATGATGGGACAGATAAATGGCGTCGACGCAACCGGCCGAGTGATACAGCCGCCCCTTTTGTCGTTCAGGCAGCACATGGGCCCGCCGCGTCGCTGGGGCTACTACCTGGGCGAGGAGGGCCAACCGATGGTGTCATACAAGTACAACTATACCAAGGTCGAGCAGGCTGGCGAGCTGCGCCGGAGGAGTGAATCGCTGTCCGATTTGCGCAAGATCGTTGCAACTTCTCTGCCCCTGAGCTACCCGAAGATACATGGCGCCCGCGATGACAGGACCAGGAGCCTGTCCACCCTGGCGGACAGGCTCACTCTGTGTTTCACGACCGTGCCAGGCCTGTTCCGACACGAATGGATTGAGCGGCCGGTCCTTTACTTGGAGGTCTTCTTCCTCGAGCAGCTCTATGATCGCTATACCTATATGCCCCCGCGCCACAGGGACTTCTCATCTGGCACGCCAAGAGAAGAGCCTGCAGGATCGGAGTTGGAGGAGCATCGGTTACTCAACTTGTCGGCCGAGCTCACCATTTTTCAGGACAGCCGGCCTCGAAACTCAGTGATGTCTCTGGAAGGCGTGTACAGTCCAGACGACGGCCGGATGCACCTGATCGGTTGCCGGGATGTTCGTCTCCCGCCGCGAAATTCGTCGGCCAGCAGAGACCTCGAACTCGAGGAAGGAATGGACTGCTCCATCGAGGTGATAATCGAGTACCCACCAACCACAATGCACCATTTTATCATGTCGACGGCCAAGGTTCATATAGCGAGCACGAGGACGGCCGCCGACCCGCTGCATTTCGACGCGGTGAAGCTCAGGGCTCTACCTGACAACTACCCGCAGCAGCAGCCAGGTGAATTCTACCGAGTCGCCGTCAATGGCATGCTCTGCATTGTACTGCTATCAGCCACCATCGCCGCGGCGCTCAGCCAGCTGCGGTACCTCAAGTCGCACGCTGACGTGGCGCCGTACGTCTCCCTGGTTATGCTCGGTGTCCAGGCTCTCGGGTACGGCATGCCGCTGGTCACCGGCGTCGAGGCAATCCTGGCCAGGGTCACCCTGCGCTCCTCCGGCGGCGACGCCACGGTGCCGTCTTCCGCCCGGACTCCCTACTACCAGTTCGACACGGGACGGCTGTGCGAGACCATCGAACAGGTGGTGAAGGTCCTCAGCCTCTGCGCGTTCGTCCTGACGCTGCGCCTCGGACGGAAGGTTGGGCGGTCTAGGGCGCGCATGGTGGCGCGATCGCCGCTCGACCCGGCGCGCGTGCCGAGCGACGGCAGGGTGTTCGTCTATCACTGGGGCGTCCACCTGGTCCTCTTCCTGCTCATCCTGGCGCTGAACAGGAAGGCCGTGACGGTGGAGCAGCAGGTCGCGCTGATGCAGGACCTGTTCCTGCTCCCTCAGGTGCTCGGGAACGCCGTGTGGCGCGTCAACTGCAGGCCGCTGAAGGGAAGCTTCTACGTCGGCGTCACCGCCGTCCGCCTGCTGCCGCACGTGTACGACTACGTCCGGCCGACGGGCTACTCGGGTGAGCAGCAGTTGGTGAACGCCGCCAGCCACGGGCACTTCTTCGCCAAGGCCGGCGACGTGGTGATTCCACTCGCTGCCGTCGCGCTCGCGCTGGTGGTGCACGCTCAGCAACGTTGGAATTACGCGATTGTTAGCAGAATGGGCAAGCCGGAGCAGAAGAAGCTGCAGCACATCTTCTAATGCCCTGTTTCTGAGCAAGCTGCAACAGGTTTCTCTTATGTTGCTTTCAGCTAAGCAGAATGGAAACCCAGGTCTGACAATCAGCTCATGCCTATCAGTGTTCTTCCTGTTTCTTTTTCTCAGCACCTCGCGGCCTCGTGTCCTTGTTGGGCTACTGAAATTTGTGGGAAGTTCTGAAGGCTTATAATCTACAGGAGTTTGATGTAAAATTACTACCATCCAGTAAAAAGTTTGCTCAGCTTCAGCTAAAGAATGGAACTTCAGTTATGATATGGAGAGATATAACAGTCTATCCCCGCTTAGCATCCTTTGTTGTCTCTCACAAGATCTCTTTTAACAAAGCTATTCATTCTGTAAGTTTGCTGGATATTTTTCCATTTACCCATGTCTGCTATTTCATACGAGAAGTTCCAAGAATTTCAAGAGCTGGTAATAATGCCTATATTTCAGATGAGGAAGATTGTTGACATTATGATTGGGGCAGTCCCTTCTCAATCTCTAAAGCATATATATCTTTTTTATGCCCGTCAAGCATCCTGACAACCTCCCTGCTGTCTTTGGATGGCAATGGAAATCTTACTGTCAACAGAAGCAGAAGGAAAATGCAACTCCACACCTTGTTGGATGCCCCCCGCTGATCTGGGACACCCATGCTTTAGAATCCGTGCATAAATTATCAATGTTTTTTCAAATTGTTGAAGTGTATAAGTGGACTGTCTGGCCTTTCCCCGCAGACCAGTATTTTAAAATAGTTGGTTAGCACATAAAGCTTGACATGGTATTTGAATCAAGGTCTCAAGTTTGAGTCATGTGTGGTCTCTTGAGTCGTACCTCCGAGTTTACACATGTTGACTTGTCTTACCGTCACATGTGAGGGGGTGTTGGAGTCCATGAGATCGGTCTTTTGAAATAATTGGTTACCGCATGAAGTTTGACACAATTTTTTTTTCCAATATTTTTTAAAATTATATATTTATATTTTAGATTTATGTACTAATAATAAATTTCTAGACATGCATTGAAAAAATAGTTAAAACCACGCATTAACATGATTTTTTCATCAATACATCAATTAGAGCGAATCATATCTTCCGTTAGATACAAATTGGAGGGTCATTATATTTGGTGGACAACCAACTAGGTGTGGTATCGCCGCGTTGGAAGCAAATGGTCTTCTTCTATTTATTGTTGCGGGGTAGATTGAACACTAGAGATCTTTTACATAAAAAAACACTTTTCCATTGAGGTTGCAAGGATCGCATATTCTTCCATTTCTCTTTTGCTAAAGCTTGCTAGAATAATTTATGCCCATCCCTAAACCAGATTTCCAATCAGAATTGTGTTGATTAAACAAGCCATTGTATGTGGAATTGATCATTATAAGTGCTTGGGTCATACGGAAGACGAGGAATGCACTTACCTTTCTTGCTCCATATGATGGAAATATGCTCTAGAGGCAATAATAAAAGAGTTATTATTTCT
Organism: Alopecurus myosuroides; assembly: GCA_028641055.1. Classification (NCBI taxonomy): domain Eukaryota; kingdom Viridiplantae; phylum Streptophyta; class Magnoliopsida; order Poales; family Poaceae; genus Alopecurus; species Alopecurus myosuroides. Next base: position 405,894,240 of record CM054059.1, on the reverse strand, counting down.
ATTTTCTTTTCATAATTAAATTTATTATTATGTGCTATAATTGTATTAGTTCCGGATAATGTGTATTTGGAGGAAAATCTTAATAAATGTGTGGAATTATAAACACCATTTAGATATCCCTAGTCTCGTCTCTAAGACTAGTTTATATATTATTGATAGTTATGGTTTCCTAACTATGAGGCAAATACAAAGTGTTGTAGGCATTGCCAATAATATATGGGATCACGATTGTTGAGTGACCATCGATGATGGATAGACCCAATTGATATACCGCGAAACACATCGTCAATATTGTTATCGGTAGTTTCTTAAAATAAGTATTACCGTTACTAAAGGTAGTTTGACCATAAAACACATATAGGATTAGATACGATATGGACGTGACAGAGAAGTTCGACTAGGTAATTATAAAGTCGTTCTTCGTTCTTACCGGATACTATGTCGGTGTTCTGTATGGTGTACTTATGAGAATTTCTACTCCTGAGATGGAGAGATACACTATAGGCCCACTCATTTATTATGATGCTCGTCATCGTCTGGACAAACACGTGATCAGGTGTTTATCACAGATACATCAATAATATGGAATGAGTAAAATAGTACATTGCCAGGTAGCGAGTATAACACTATTGTTTCTTCTCGATTACTTAAAGTATCGAGAAGCAGTGCGATATGTATCGAAAGTAATACATAAGGTTCTCACGATAAAGATTTTTGTGTTATGTGTGGGGATGATTATGTACATCAAGGTACCTATGTTGACAATTATCACCGAAAGAGTTCCGTACATGTCCACATATATAAGAACCCATAGGGTCACTCACTTAAGAGTTTAGAGACATATAGAATATGAGTTCCATAGAAGATATGAATGAAGTAATTCCGAAAGGTAATTCGCAGAGTCCCGGGATATGATGGAGGTGTCCGGAATATCACCGAAAGTGTGCGGAATGGTTCCAGACATTTTATGTGATTTGTCAGAACGAATTAGGAAGGTTCGGGAATAATTCGAAGGTGTCCGGAATTTTTCCCGGACTTTGGAAAAATCGTAAGTGGCAAAATCTAGTGGGGCACCATGTGTCGTAGGGCCACAAGGGGCCACTGGGGCTGCCGCATGAGGAAGGGGGAGAACCTTAGCCGTGTGGGCTAGGGCCTACCCTAGGACGGAGGTTGGAGGGGGGAGTCGTCCCTAGACACGAACTCAACCTTGATCTGAATTGGGAGCAGAGGGAGTCCCGACTCCTCCTCCATAGGGCGTTTTGGGAGGGGAGTCCTAGTAGGATGATAAACCATAAGTGTAGGGGATCACAACAGTCTTCGAGTGTAAATGTAACCTAATTTATTAATTCGACACAAGGGGAGCCAAAGAATAGCTCTAAGACTTAGTAGCTGAGTTGTCAATTCAGCCACACCTGAGAAGCACTTGAGAAAATATATTAGTAACAAAAGGTGCGGTTAAAAGGTGGATGGAGTGGTGATGTGGTGATTCTCTTGCGTTCTAAAGACACCTAATACAATGGTGATTGTATAGATGCACTGTTTCCGCAAAGAGATAGTGAAACTGGTGTAATATGAAGTGGAACATGTGATTTGTGTAATCTGAAATAAACATACCAGCAAGGTGATAAGTGACAAAACCATGTGAAAACAGTAGCAATAATAGTAGAAAATGGACCGGAGTTTATAATTTCACTAGAGGCAACTTTCCAAACAAAACAACACGTGTTAGGTAAAAAAATTACACGTAGGCAATTGAAAAATCATGAGCGCATAACAATGCAATTATGACGAGACATAGTTCATGGGTTCTAATCATGTAGGCATTACCGCAAGGCATATTGAACGATATCTAGCATTCATCTATATCTACTAGTCCACCTCAAGAAAACTATCCAGCAAATCTCTTGGTATTAAGTTGCAGCAACGAAATGATTGCCTTGGTGCACAATTTTATTAAGAATGATATGTAATGTAAGTAATATTTCTCATCCGTAGACGAGAACACCGATGTTTTACCCTTAGTGGCAACATCACAACCTCTCCCTTATAGGTTTCTATCACTCGAGCGCAAGCAACAAGTATGCATGAACCCACTACGTAGCATATAAACTCCCTTATGGAGTTGCATGCAATTACGTGATCAAGCTAACTACACCCATCGAAGAGCATTGCAAGAACACATTAAAACACTCTAAATATATAAGTGAAACTCTTATATAATGACATGAACAAAATCATAATTTCATGGTTCATCGGATCCCACCAAACACAACATGTAGCATTACATAATGATAATGTTGATCATGTAGAGTAGCTCACAAGAGCTAAACATTGTGGCACAAAGAGGAGACAGTGCCAACTAGCTACATCATTAATTTGTGAATTTTCCAAGCATCATAATTTGTTCAATCGAATATAAAAGTGTTCTTACACACTAATCCTCTAGCTGACATCGTTACTCTCTAGACGGTTAAACCTTATAAATAGAGAACCCACTCTGATACCAATTGAAAGGACATCCTTTAGAGGGTGAATAGGCGGTTAAAAATAATTACAGTTAAGGCTTGAATAAATACGGAATAAAAGTAGCTTTTAATTTGCCAAGCCAAAATCTAAACAACCTAGATTCACCTATATGCACCCACAAATTATCCTAAGAAATATAAGCAACTATGTTACAGCAAGATATGTAACTTCAAGATCGATGGATATCACAAAGTAAATTGCATAAGTAAGGAGGTCGGATATAGAAATAACCGAGACACGTGGAGACGGTGATTTATCCTCAAGTTCACTTCCCAATGGAAGCTAGTCTCTGTTGGAGAGGTGTCGGATATATACCAACTAGGGGTATATCCGATATTGGCCAAATGCCAAATTATTAGAGTGGCCCGCAGGCAATGGAGCAATCCATCGGGCAGCCTAGTAAACTGACACACAGGGAGCCGGATTCTAGAAGAACCCAGATCACTACCCAATACGAGGTCCAGGTTGGGGAAGAAGTCGGATGCCACGCTTTGGGCCCCACACATTGGTCGTGTCGCTAGAGTTCAACCTTTCTGCCGGCAGCACCAGACTCAAGATCATATTCGAAGATGTGTACACAGAGAGCGACGATGACGATGGCGAGCGGGTGCTCTGCATGGTTGGAAGTGTTGTCCTGCCAAAGCGCAGCGCCGGCGGCGTTGACCCGTGGGACTGGGCCAACAACTCCGGCCGGCATAGCTTCCAGCCACTGGTAACGACGGACAACAACATACCGCTTGTGCTACGTTACCCAAGTAAGCTGACACTGACAACCCGAGCGGTGCTCGGCAAGATGGGGAGCACGAGCGTCGCGTCGGACGCCACCTTCTTCGACACCGTGCAGCTCGTGTCAGGGCTCATCTCGTGCTGCACGTACCAGTTCCGGCCCGAAGAGCTCCCCGCCGGCGTGGGCGACGCGCTCCCTTCGGGCGACGCTGACAATGTTGTGTCCAACCGTGCAAAGGATGTGTATAACGACAGCTCTCCGTGCCTTGTCCTTAACCGCTATGCTCATTTTGGACAAGTCATCACCGTGCTCCCCGACTGGCACTTCGACTCCACGATGGCAACGATGGGCGCGTCGTGCCACGACGTCGGGCCGTTCGAGATGGACGGCGAAGGAGATGTGGACGCGGGTGCCGGGGTTCGCATCATAATGCAGGACCTCCAGTGCCAGGAGCAGCCGGGTTATGGCATGGCCGGCGTCGCAGGGACCGCGATGGCGTCGACGCAACCGACCGAGTGGTACAACCGCCCCTTTTGTCGTCCAGGCAGCACATGGGCCAGCCGCGTCGCTGGGGCTACTACCCGGGCGAGGAGGCCAACCGATGGTGTCGTACAAGTACAAGTACACGAAGGTCGAGCAGGCCGGCGAGCTGCGCCGGAGGAGTGAATCGCCGTCCGATTTGCGCAAGATCGTTGCAACTTCTCTGCCCCTGAGGTACCCGAAGATAGATGGCGCCGTCGATGAGAGGATCAGGAGCCTGTCCACCCTGGCGGACAGGCTCACTCTGTGTTTCACGACCGTGCCAGGCATGTTCCGACACGAATGGATTGAGCGGCCGGTCCTTCACTTGGAGGTCTTCTTCCTCGAGCAGCTCTATGATCGCTATACCTATACGCCTCCGCGGCACAGGGACTTCTCATCTGGCACGCCAAGAGAAGAGCCTACAGGATCGAAGTCGGAGGAGCATCGGTTACTCAACTTGTCGGCCGAGCTCACCATTTTTCAGGACAGCTGGCCTCGAAACTCAGTGATGTCTCTGGAAGGAGTGTACAGTCCAGACGACGGCCGGATGCACCTGATCGGTTGTCGGGATGTTCGTCTCCCGCAGCAAAATTCTTCGGCCAGCAGAGACCTCGAACTCGAGGAAGGAATGGACTGCTCCATCGAGGTGATAATCGCGTACCCACCAACCACGATGCACCATTTTATCATGTCGACGGTCAAGGTTCAGATAGCGAGTACGAGGACGGCCGCTGACCCGCTGCATTTCGACGCGGTGAAGCTCAGGCGCTACCTGATAACTACCCGCAGCAGCAGCCATGTGAATTCTACCGAGTCGCCGTCAATGGCACGCTCTGCATTTTACTCCTGTCAGACACCATCGCCGCGGCGCTCAGCCAGCTGCGGTACCTCAAGTCGCACGCTGACGTGGCGCCGTACATCTCCCTGGTTATGCTCGGTGTCCAAGCTCTCGGTTACGGCATGCGGCTGGTCACCGGCGTCGAGGCAATCCTGGCCATGGTCACCCTGCGCTCCTCAGTCGGCGACGCCACGACGCCGTCTTCCGCCCGGACTCCCTACTACCAGTTCGACACGGGACGGCTGTGCGAGACCATCAAACAGGCGGTGAAGGTCCTCAGCCTCTGCGCGTTCGTCCTGACGCTGCGCCTCGGACAGAAGGTTCGGCGGTCTAGGGCGCGCATGGTGGCGCGGTCACCGCTGGACCCGGCGCGCGTGCCGAGCGACGGCAGGGTGTTGGTCTATCACTGCGGCGTCCACCTGGTTCTCTTCCTGCTCATCCTGGCGCTGAACAGGAAGGCTGTGACCGTTGAGCAGCAGGTCGCGCTGATGCAGGACCTCTTCCTGCTCCCGCGGGTGCTCGGGAACGCCGTGTGGCGCGTCAACTGCAGGCCGCTGAAGGGAAGCTTCTACGTCAGCGTCACCACCGTCCGCCTGCTGCCGCATGTGTACGACTACGTCCGGCCGACGGGCTACTCGGGTGAGCAGCAGTTGGTGAACGCCGCCAACAATGCACGCTTCTTCGCCAAGGCCGGCGACGTGGTGATTCCACTCGCTGCGGTCGCGCTCGTGCTGGTGGTGCACGCCCAGCAACGTTGGAATTACGCGATTGTTAGCAGAATGGGCAAGACGGAGCAGAAGAAGTTGCAGCACATCTTCTAAGGACTGTGTTGGGCGTCCCCCGGGGATGAGAATTTTCCATCCCCGTATCCCCCTGCTGACACGTGGCAGTTTTTTCCCAAAATCCATATTTGCTCTGTGTAGCAAAAATACCCCCCCGCTTTTGCTCCTATGTAGCAAAAAACGGTTCGTGAATAAAATTAAAAGAAAATGTCAGACCTTGCCAGAGACTTCGCCGGAGTTACTGTAGAAAAAAATGCTACTGTAGCAAAATTAATTTTGGCCTTTCACCGGAGAACTCTCCCTGTGTAAAAGTTTGTACTACTATGGCAAAAAAAAAATGTAGCAAAATAATTACTCTATTATAGCTAAAATTTGACATCGCCTGAGTTCTCGTAGCAAAAAATTTGACAAAAAATAGCAAAAAAGAAACGAGTATGTAGCAAAAATTTCGCGCGCTGAGCACTGCCGCCGGTTTTATAGCAAAAAGTTCGTGCTAAGATAACAAAAATTTATAATTATTATAGCAATTTTTTTGTATTGTAGCAAACAATTGATCTCGCCGGAGATATTGCCGGAGTTCTTGTAGCAAAAGAATTACAAAAAAATAGCAACAAAATTGCACGAATGTAGCACTTTTCTGGCACCACATAAAGTCATCCAAAAAACACCTCGAGCAGCTCTCGTGGGAGCACCGCAACGGACACAGAGGAGGTGGGTGTGGGTGGGTGGGGCGGCCGTTGTTGCCGAATACGCCGGCCATGGCATGGTGGGGCGGAGGATTGGCGCGGCCGCCATGGCTTCCCGAGCTGTCGGCGCTGAGCACGGCGGCCTCCCACGGTCGCTTCGGAGGACGAGCAAGGGAGGGATGGGGGCGAATGAGTAGGAGGAGGCGGTGGCGGTGGAGGATTCGAGAGACGGGGCGGGGGCGCCGAGGAAGAGGGATTCGAGAGACGCGGAGGGAGTCGGGAGCTTGGGGCTCCGAGGCGGGGGTAAGGTCCCCGGAACGGGAGAGGTGGCAGCGGCGGAAGCCACAGGGGCGATGGATCTGACGGTAAGGCGAATTCGAGGGAAGCCGGAGGCGGGTTTCGGGCTTGGGGAAGAAAGGGGGCGGCGGCGTGGGGAGAGGAGATTAGGGTTTCGGCTCGTAGAGCGCTAACTGGGGGAGGTGGGTTTCCTTTTGGCTCTACGCGCTCTTTCGGAGTTTCGGGGGGAATCGATTTCGTTTCCGCGCGCACTTAACGCAACAGCCGCTGCAGTTGGGACCTGCCTCTTCTAGACCCCACTACATAGTCCAAATTTAGGCTAACTAGAAGTAATAGTAGAGTAGTTTTGAATTTCAAAAAAAAATAGAGTATTTTCGATATTTTAAAAATAAATCTTTTTCTCTGTTTTATTTTAAAACATCAGTATCTATAATTAACAGATCCATTTTTAGGGGGAAATTAATAGTGCATTACCAAAGATACATATTGGAACAATCTATCCAAGTTATAAGCCACTCATTCAAATGATATACCATAAGCCATTTGCTTACATAAGCATACACAAAGGACTACTATGTATTATGTATGGAGGTTCAGTAACTTTGTGTTATCATTTTGTATTTATATTATGTATGTAAGTCCTTACATACGAACGGTCATTCCCCCCGATTTTGACCATACTACGATATCGCCATAAAAGGTTCAAAAAATGTTCAAGAGAATTAAAAAAAATGATAACATTCGCAGTGTGTCATCATATGTGTCCTAGTAACCATAAAAAATAATAAACTTGGAATAGGACAATTATTGCAAAAAAGTGTTCACAGAAATGAGCTATCTCGTACGAAGATTCATGGCTTTCGGGCCAAATGACGGATGTTTTGGCCACATCCATGAGATAGTTTGTTTAAATGTGACCATATTCCACGCAAAGATGCATATTGGTACAAATAACAATATTCACGAAGAAAGTTTTATTTTTCGTCGAATAAAAATACCATTTTCTCTTTCTGAAGTGTCAAAACCGGGTTTTTTTATGAAGCACATACACAAAATATGTTGCAAAAATGTACAAAGTAAAATTCTAAAAATATTATGTCATGTTTGATCTTCAAATAACAAACTTACTACCTCTCAATAGCTCAAAATACACCTCCTTTGAAAAAGACAAATTTCTGCCGATTTAGATGAAACCGGGCCAAATTTGAACTACAGGTGCCTCGTAGTTTGCTCATGATTTTTTGTAAAAAATCATTTTTAGGTACCCAAGTACCTATTTCAACAGAGATACACCAAGAGTTCATCAAGATTCAACACGTAGGTACGAACGGCCATGTCCCCCGTTTTGACAGTTTCGTGAAACCGGCTTAGAAAATTCCAGAAAATTCAAAAAAACTCGAAACGATGCAAGACATTCGCGTGGTGTTGTTATATATGTCCTAGTATCCACCAAAAATAATAAACTTGGAATACGACAATTTGGTGGAAAATGTGTTCACATAAATGAGCTATCTCGTACGAAGATTCATGGCTTTCGGGTGAAATGACGGATGTTTTGGCCACATCCATGGCATAGTTTGTTTAAATGTGCCCATATTCCACGAAAAGGTGCATATTAGTACAAATAACAATATTCACGAAGAAAGTTTTATTTTTCGTCGAATAAAAATACCATTTTCCATTCCCGGAGTGTCAAAACTGGCTTTTTTTGTGAAGCACATACACAAAATATGTTGCAAAAATGTAAGTAAAATTCTAAATATATTATGTCATGTTTGATCTACAAATAACAAACTTACTACCTCTCAATAGCTCAAAATACACCTCCTTTGAAAAAGACAAATTTCTGCCGATTCAGTTGAAACCGGGCCAAATTTGAACTACAGGTGCCTCGTAGTTTGCTCATGATTTTTTGTAAAAATCATTTTTAGGTACCCAAGTACCTATTTCAACAGAGATACACCAAGAGTTCATCAAGATTCAACACCTAGGTACGAACGGCCATGTCCCCCGTTTTGACCGTTTCGCGAAACCGGCTTAGAAAATTCCAGAAAATTCAAAAAAACTCGAAACGATGCAAGACCTTCGCGTGGTGTTGTTATATATGTCCTAGTATCCACAAAAAATAATAAACTTGGAATACGACAATTTGGTGGAAAATGTGTTCACAGAAATGAGCTATCTCGTACGAAGATTCATGGTTTTCGGGTGAAATGACGGATGTTTTGGCCACATCCATGGCATAGTTTGTTTAAATGTGCCCATATTCCACAAAAAGGTGCATATTGGAACAACGAACAATGTTGACGAAGAAAGTTTTATTTTTCGTTGAATAAAAATACCATTTTCCATTCCCGGAGTGTCAAAACTGGCTTTTTTTGTGAAGCACATACACAAAATATGTTGCAAAAATGTACAAAGTAAAATTCTAAATATGTTATGTCATGTTTGATCTAAAAATAACAAACTTACTACCTCTCAATAGCTCAAAATACACCTCCTTTAAAAAAGACAAATTTCTGCCGATTCAGGTGAAACCGGGCCAAATTTGAACTACAGGTGCCTCGTAGTTTGCTCATGATTTTTTGTAAAAATCATTTTTAGGTACCCAAGTACCTATTTCAACAGAGATACACCAAGGGTTCATCAAGATTCAACACCTAGGTACGAACGGCCATGTCCCCCGTTTTGACCGTTTCCCGAAACCCGCTTAGAAAATTCCAGAAAATTCAAAAAAAAAAACTCGAAACGATGCAAGACCTTCGCGTGGTGTTTTTATATATGTCCTAGTATCCACAAAAAATAATAAACTTGGAATACCACAATTTGGTGGAAAATGTGTTCACAGAAATGAGCTATCTCGTACGAAGATTCATGGCTTTCGGGTGAAATGACGGATGTTTTGGCCACATCCATGGCATAGTTTGTTTAAATGTGCCCATATTCCACAAAAAGGTGAATATTGGAACAACGAACAATGTTGACGAAGAAAGTTTTATTTTTCGTTGAATAAAAATAACATTTTCCATTCCCGGAGTGTCAAAACTGGCTTTTTTTGTGAAGCACATACACAAAATATGTTGCAAAAATGTACAAAGTAAAATTATAAATATATTATGTCATGTTTGATCTACAAATAACAAAATTACTACCTCTCAATAGGTCAAAATACACCTCCTTTGAAAAAGACAAATTTCTGCCGATTCAGTTGAAACTGGGCCAAATTTGAACTACAGGTGCCTCGTAGTTTTCTCATGATTTTTTGTAAAAATCATTTTTAGGTACCCAAGTACCTATTTCAACAGAGATACACCAAGAGTTCATAAAGATTCAACACCTAGGTACGAACGGCCATGTCCCCCGTTCTGACCGTTTCCCGAAACCGGCTTAGAAAATTCCAGAAAATTCAAAAAAACTCGAAACGATGCAAGACCTTCGTGTGGTGTTGTTATATATGTCCTAGTATCGACCAAAAATAATAAACTTGAAATACGACAATTTGGTGGAAAATGTGTTCACAGAAATGAGCTATCTCGTACGAAGATTCATGACTTTCGGGTGAAATGACGGATGTTTTGGCCACATCCATGGCATAATTTGTTTAAATGTGACCATATTCCACACAAAGATGCATATTGGAACAACTAACAAAGTTCAGGAAGAAAGTTTTATTTTTCGTTGAATAAAAATACCATTTTCCCTTTCCGGAGTGTCAAAACCGGCTATTTTTGTGAAGCACATACACAAAATATGTTGCAAAAATGTACAAAGTAAAATTCTAAATATATTATGTCATATTTTATCTACAAATAACAAACTTACTACCTCTCAATATATCAAAATACACCTCCTTTGAAAAAGACAAATTTCTGCCGATTCAGTTGAAACCGGGCCAAATTTGAACTACAGGTGCCTCGTAGTTTGCTCGTGATTTTTTGAAAAAATAATTTTTAGGTACCCAAGTACCTATTTAAACATAGATACACCGAGATTTTATCAAGATTCAACACCTAGGTACCAACGGCCATGTCCCCCGTTTTGACAGTTTTCTGAAACCGGCTTTGAAAATTACAGAAAATTCAAAAAAACTCGAAACGATGCAAGATCTTTGCTTGGTGTTGTTATATATGTCCTAGTATCCACCAAAAATAATAAACTTGGAATACGGCAATTTGGTGGAAAATGTGTTCATAGAAATGAGCTATCTCGTACGAAGATTCATGGCTTTCGGGTGAAATGACGGATGTTTTGGCCACATCCATGGCATAGTTTGTTTAAATGTGCCCATATTCCACATAAAGGTGCATATTGGAACAACTAACAATGTTGACGAAGAAAGTTTTATTTTTCGTTGAATAAAAATACCATTTTCCCTTTCCGGAGTGTCAAAACCGGCTATTTTTGTGAAGCACATACACAAAATATGTTGCCAAAATGTACGAAGTAAAATTCTAAATATATTATGTCATATTTGATCTACAAATAACAAAGTTACTACCTCTCAATATCTCAAAGTACACCTCCTTTGAAAAAGACAAATTTCTGCCGATTCCGCTGAAACCGGGCCAAATTTGAACTACAGGTGCCTCGTAGTTTTCCATTTTTTTTTTCAAAAATCATTTTTAGGTACCCAAGTACCTACTTCAACATAGATACACCAAGAGTTCATAAAGATTCAACACCTAGGTACTAACGGTCATGTCCCCCGTTTTGACCGTTTTCCGAAATCATTTTTGTAATGGAAAAGCTTCGCAATGTGACCACATGAATTTTGCAAAATAATAATTAAAAACCAAGTTTTAAAAGTGGATGTTTTAATTTAATCATGGCATAATTTGAAAATCCTACAATTTTATCTCGCATTTGAATTTAAAAGAATAATCCAAAATTTTATTTAGGAATCTTCAGAACCCTATATGAAGCAATATATAAAGGTTAGGTGTATTTTGTATTTTTATTGACTAAATATTGTTCCTAATAGTCTATAATAGCAAAATACATATTTTGTTTTAAAAACTCAAAACTTATTTGGTTGAAATTGGAGTCCAATTTTTTTTTAAAGAAGACAAAAAAGAAAACAAACCTGCCATCAGCGCGCCCGGCCCAGGCCAGCATGGCCGATCTTTCTTAGCGCAGCCGGCGCAGCCCAGCAGCCCGGTCGATCTTTCCTAGCCGGCGCGGCCCAACATCCCAGTGCGGACGGTTTGTATGTAGACAAATATAGTAAAACTCTTGTTTGTATCACGAAATGGTTGTGGCCTACTGGTTTCAGAGATGGAGCGCATGCGGGAGGTAGCTGGTTCGATTCCTCTCCCCGACGCCCTTTATTTCCTATTTTCTCCTGCGTGTGGTGCGGTGCGTGCGGTGCTGTTGCGTGTGCGGTGCGGTGGACTCGGTGCGGTGCGGTGGACTCGTGGTGCTGTGTGGTTGGTTGTTAGTTGCTTTACATGTCAGCAAAAGTGACAGCTCAGAGCAACATGTATGCCACCCAGTTAATTGTTAGTCAGCGAAATTGACAGCTCAGCGACACATAAGCAAAAATTAGACAACTAGGACGACATGTCATAAAAAATGATGAGGTGGTGGAATGCAACCGGCCTATGACCAATTCATTTAATGAAATCATGACTTTTCTCATCAAATAGTCGTTATGTTTTCAGATTTGGACCCTTCCAAACAGCTAACGACCAACTGATTTTAAATCGTCATAGAAACATGACCAATTCATCCACGGTCATTATAAAAGGGTCATGTATCAACATATTTCTTGTAGTGGAGCACGGCGGCCTCCCACGGTCGCTTCGGAGGACGAGCAAGGGCGCATCCGTCCGTCGCCCATGGAAACAGCACCGTGGTCGTCGACGGCACCTCGCCGTGGCTTTTCGTGCTGTCGGCGCCGATGAGCGCGGCGGCCTCCGCGCAGTCGCTTCGGAGGAGGAGGAAGGGCGGCGGCGCCCCATGTGAGGATCGACGCTGGCGGCGCGTGGATTGGAGCGCCGAAGCGGCGCCCAAAGAAACACCACAGTGGTCGTCGACGGCACCTCGCCGTGGCTTCCCGTGCTGTTGGATCCGATGAGCGCGGCGGCCTCCGTGCGGCCGCTTCAGAGGAGGAGAAAGGGCGGCGACGCACCATCTGAGAGAGGACACCGGCGGCGCGTGGAATGGAGCCGTTTCGATGCGGTTCGGTTTGGGGATGAGAAATTAGCGGCGTCCAGACAGTTGAATAGAGAAGTAGAGAAGGTGGAAGGCGTGTGCGTGCACTGGAAGCGGGACGCGTGGAAGGCGATCGATGCGGGGGACGCGAACGCGCGATCCCCCGCCTGATTGTTAGCGTTTCCATCTTCTAATGCCCTGTTTCGGAGCAAACTGCAACGGGTTTCTCTTGTCAGAATGGAAACCCACATCTGACAACCACCTCATGCCTATCGGTGTTCTTCCTGTTTATTTTTCTCAGCACCTCGCAGCCTCGTGTCCTTGTTGGGCTACTGAAATTTGTGGGAAATTCTGAAGGCTTATAATCTACAGGAGCTTGATGTAAAATTACTACCATCCAGTAAAAAGTTTGCTCAGCTTCAGCTAAAGAATGGAACTTCAGTTATGATATGGAGAGATATAACAGTCTATCCCCGCTTAGCATCCTTTGTTGTCTCTCCCAATATCTCCTTTAACAAAGCTTTTCATTCTGCAAGTTTGCTGGATATTTTTCCATTTACCCATGTCTGCTATTTCATACGAGAAGTTCCAAGAATTTCAAGAGCTGGTAATAATGCCTATATTTCGGATGAGGAAGATTGTTGACATTATGATTGGGGCAGTCCCTTCTCAATCTCTAAGGCATATATGTCTTTTTTATGCCCGTCAAGCATCCTGATCAACTCCCTGCTGTCTTTGGATGGCAATGGAAATCTTACCGTTAACGGAAGCAGAAGGAAAATGCAACTCCACACCTTGTTGGATGCCCCCCCCCCGCGCTTATCTGGGACATCCAAATGCTTTAGAATCCGTGCATGAATTATCAATCTTTTTTCAAATTGTTCAAGTGGATAAGTGGATTGTCTGGCCTTTCCCCGCAAATCAGTCTTTTAAAATAGTTGGTTAGCGCATAAAGCTTGACATGGTATTTGAATCAAGGTCTCGAGTTCGAGTCATGTGTGGTCTCTTGAGTCGTACCTCCGAGTTTACACATGTTGACTTGTCTTACTGTCACATGCGAGGGAGTGTTGGAGTCCATGAGACCGGTCTTTTGAAATAATTGGTTAGAGCATGAGGTTTGACACAATTTTTCTTTTGCCAATTTTTTTTTAAAATTATATATTTATCTTTTAGATTTATGTACTAACAATAAATTTCTAGACATGCATTGAAAAAATATTTAAAACCACACATTAACATGATTTCTTTTATCAATACATCAATTAGAACGAGTCATATCTTCGTCAGATACAAATTGGACGGTCATTATATTTGGTGGACAACAAACTAGGTGTGGTATCGCCGCGTTGGAAAAACATGGTCTTCTTCTATTTATTGTTGCGGGGTAGATTGAATACTAGAGATCTTTTACAAAAAAGAAACACTTTTCCATTTAGGTTGCAAGGAGGGGAGTCCTAGTAGGATGATAACCCATAAGTGTAGTGGATCACAACAGTCTTCGAGGGTAAGTGTAACCCAATTTATTGATTCGACACAACGGTATCCAAAGAATAGCCATAAGCCTTAGTAGCTGAGTTGCTAATTCAGCCACACCTAAGAAACACTTGACAAAATATATTAGTAACAAAGGTGCAGTAAAAAGGTGGATGGAGTGGTGATGTGATGATTCTCTTGCGTTCTGAAGACTCCTAATACAATGGTGATTGTATCGATGCACTGTTTCCGTGAAGAGATCATGAAACTGGTGTAATGTGGAGTGGAACAGGTGATTTGTGTAATCTGAAATAGTCAGACCATCAAGGTGACAAGTGACAAAACCATGTGAAAACAGTAGAAATAATAGTAGAAAATGGACCGGGGTTTATAGTTTCACTAGAGGCAACTTTCCAAACAAAACAACATGTGTTAGGTAAAAAAATTACAGGTAGGCAATTGACAAATCATTAGCGCATAACAATACTATTATGACGGTATATAGTTCATGGGTCCTAATCATGTAGGCATTTATGCAAGGCATATTGACCGCTATCTAGCATGCATCTATATCTACTAGTCCACCTCAAGAAAACTATTCAGCAAATCTCTTGGTATTAAGTTGCAACAACGAAATTATTGCCTCGGTGCACAATTGCATTAAGAACAATATGTAATGTAAGCTATAATTCTCATCAGTAAATGAGAACGCCGACGATTTACCCTTAGTGGCAACATCACAAGCTCTCCCTTACAAGTTTCTATCGCTCGAGCGCAGACAACAAGGATGCATGAACCCACTATGTAGCATATAAACTCCCTTATGGAGTTGCATACAATTACGTGATAAAGCTAACTACACGCATCAGAGAGCATTGCAAGAACACATTAAAACACTCTAAAGATATATGTGAAACTCTTATATAATGCCATGAACAAAATAATCATAATTTCATGTTTCATCGGATCCCAGCAAACACAACATGTAGCATTACATAATGATAATCTTGATCATGTAGAGTAGCTCACAAGACCTAAAAATTGTGGCACAAAGAGGAAAAGTACCAACTAGCTACATCATTATTTTTTTAATTTTCCAAGCATCATAATTTGTGCAATCGAATATAAAAATGTCCTTACACAATAATCCTCTATCCGACATCGTTACTCTCTAGACGGTTAAACCTTATAAATAGAGAACCCACTCTTATACCAATTGAAAGGACATCCTTAGGGGGTGAATAGGTGGTTAAAAATAATTATGGTTAAGGCTTGAATAAATGCGGAATAAAAGTAGCTTTTAATTTGTCAAGCCAAAATCTAAACAATCTAAATTCACCTATATGCACCCACAACTTATCCTAAGTAATATAAGAAACTACGTGATAGCAAGATATGTAACATCAAGATCGATGGATATCACAAAGTAAATTGCATAAATAAGGAGGTCGGATATAGAAATAACCGAGACACGTGGAGACGGTGATTTATCCCGAAGTTCACTTCCCAATGGAAGCTAGTCTCCGTTGGAGAGGTGTCGGATATATGCCAACTAGGGGTATATCCAACATTGGCCAAAGGCTAGATTATCAGGGTGGCCCACAGGAAATGGAGCAAAGTCCATTGAGCGGCCTAGTAAGCTGACGCATAGGGAGCCAGATTCTAGAAGAACCCGGATCACGGCCCAATACGTAGTCCTGTTTGGAGAAGAAATCAGATGCCTTACTTTCCAAAAATAAGAATATTTTCCGTAGTCTTCGAGGCTTTCTTCCTGTAAGCCCTAATCCGGCTATCTATATAAAGCCGAACGGGAGCAATCTAGACAATAGAGAACAAGGGTTCGGATAGATAGAAGCCAACTCGCCGGGAATTTCATCCTCGCCGAGTTAGCGAAACTATACTCGCATTGTACTTTGTATACTTCAGGCTTCAGTCCTTATTTGGTGAGATTGAAGGAGTAGGGACGCCGCCATAGTTGCTACGTATCGAACCTGGGTAAACCCGTGTCCTCGTTTCCACTCTCCCCCGTTTCCACCCACGGTTCTACCAGCAGGCTTATGACACCCCCGACCATGAACCTAACTAAGAAGAATCAACGGTTGGCACCCACTGTGGAACCAGCGGCGTCGGGAGTCATGTTTCGAGTGGTGATACTCGGCGGAATCGGCAGCAGGATCACTGTCGGAAGCCTGGAATTCGACGGGAACGTCGGATGCTTCCTCAACAACGGATCATATATGCCGACACAGAATTACCTGGTAAGCTCATGTGTTCTTCCCATTCGATCTGCTAACCTGTTTATTGGTTTGACGATAGAAGCAATGGGATTATGTGGTGAAGGCTTTGATGCCGGATTCGGCTCAGATCTGCCATATTAATATATTGGGGTAGATCAAGAGGCACTAGCTGCATATCACCAAAGCATGACTGGATTTTCCGCCTCTCAAGAGATGCCAGCAACCAGGTTGCGCTTTGTTGGCATGGTGCAATCAGGGATCGCCGAAAATGCGGAAGGCGAACATCCCATGGAAAAGGTAGAAAATATCAATTCCACAAAAAAGGTGGAAGATCTGATATCCGTCAATCAGGCGACAAACTCATAAGACGACTCTATACTAGCAGCTATAAAAGAAAAATTGGACTAGGAAACCGGATCTGCGGACACAGATTCCGACGATGAAGATGAAGATGCTTTCGAAAGAAAGGTCAAATCCATGCAAGGAAGCTTCCATGAAGTACTCATGGCAAAGCCAACCACAAAGATGGATGCAGAGGAAGAGAAGATCCTAAGACACCTCCGTCAGCTGGTGAAGAGGAAGGAGAGGAGGAAGATGGTGAAAAAAGCCCGTCCTGCCCTGATGTTCGCGAACTGGCGGAAGAAGAATCGCACAAAAAGCCTCCATCCTCCAAAAAGAAGAAAACCCCCGCCAAGAAGCTGTTCATCAGGGCTCAGAAGAAAAAGGATAAATTGGCAGACATAGCCAACCAAAACCTGGAAGTCGGATGTGGCAGCAGCACAAAGATGGCGGAGAAGAAAAAGACTGAAATTCATGTTTCCCAAATGTCGGAACAGGAAGAAATTGATCTAATTCAAACCCGGTCGCACGAGGTGAGCCACTAAAAGTGCTGGAAGCCAGGAGACAAACAATAATGTGGCAATGGCAATATCTCTTCCGGACTTGGGAAAATCTCCTTAAAACCCAAGCTGCAGTCAAATTGCAGCCGGAAGAAATCGAGGAATATGAGCGCTGGAACAGATCTGGAATTAAACCCACGAGGTTACCCGGAATTTCAAAACCAGAAGAACTGCCAGCTAGACAACAGTTTGAAAGCCCGTCTTGGCAAAGGCATGTTAATAGCACAAACGCTAAAGGCGAACGCATCTACAAAATTGCAGCTGAAAACGCAGAAGATGCCTTTACCATCCTCAATGACGATCTTTAATCCAACGATAAAAAGCTTCAAGGAGTGTATGCTTTCTTAGGGAAAGCATTACAACAATAGCAGCGAGGACAAGCGTGTTCTGGTAAGTTATATGATGATTCAGCTTTATGCAAAACCCACTCTGTGTTTCACGACCGTGCCAGGCCTGTTCCGACACGAATGGATCAAGCGGCCGGTCCTTCACTTGGAGGTCTTCTTTCTCGAGCAGCTCTATGATCGCTATACCTATACGCCCCTGCGCCACAGGGACTTCTCATCTGGCACGCCAAGAGAAGAGCCTGGATCGGAGCATCGGTTACTCAACTTGTCGGCCGAGCTCACCATTTTCCAGGACAGCTGGCCTCGAAACTCAGTGATGTCTCTGGAAGGAGTGTACAGTCCAGACAACGGCCGTATGCACCTGAACAGTTAACGGGATGTTCGTCTCCCGCAACAAAATTCCTCGGCCAGCAGAGACCTCGAGATCGAGGAAGGAATCGACTGCTCCATCGAGGTGATAATCGAGTACCTACCAACCACAATGCACCATTTTATAATGTCGACGGCCAAGGTTCAGATAGAGAGCACGAGGACGGCCGCCGACCCGCTGCATTTCGACGCGGTGGAGCTTAGGGCTCTACCTGACAACTACCCGCAGCAGCAGCCATGTGAATTCTACCGAGTCGTCGTCCATGGCATGCTCTGCATTGTACCGCTGTCAGCCACCATCGCCGCGGCACTCAGCCAGCTGCGGTACCTCAAGTCGCACGCTGACGTGGCGCCGTACATCTCCCTGGTTATGCTCGGTGTCCAGGCTCTCGGGTATGGCATGCCGCTGGTCACCGGCCTCGAGGCAATCCTGGCCAGGGTCACCCTGCGCTCCTCCCGCGGCAACGCCACGGTGTCGTCTTCCGCCCGGACTCCCTACTTCCAATTCGACACGGGATGGCTATGCGATACCATCCAACAAGTGGTGAAGGTCCTCACCCTCTGCGTGTTTGTCCTGACGCTGCGCCTCGGACAGAAGGTTCGGCGGTCTAGGGCGCACATGGTGTTCGTCTATCACTGCGGCGTCCACCTGGTTCTCTTCCTGCTCATCCTAGCACCGAATAGGAAGGCTGTGACAGTGGAGCAGCAGGTCGCGCTAATGCAGGACCTGTTCTTGCTCCCTCGGGTGCTCAGGAACGCAGTGTGGCGCGTCAACTGAAGGCCGCTAAAGGGAAGCTTCTATGTCGGCGTCACCACTGTCCGCCTGCTGCCTCATGTGTACGACTACGTCCGGCCGACGGGCTACTCGGGTGAGCAGCAGTTGGTGAACGCCGCCAGCCACGGGCGCTTATTCGTCAAGGCCGGCGACGTGGTGATTCCACTCGCTGTCGTCGCGCTCACGCTTGCTATGCACGCCCAGCAACGTTGGAATTCCGCGATTGTTAGTAGACTGGAAAAGCCGGAGCAGAAGAAGCAGCAGCACATCTTCTAATGACCTGTTTCGGAGCAGACTGCAACAAGTTTCTCTTGTGTTGCTTCTTGCTAAGCATGGCCAAGATGGAATGTCCATTGTTACCTCATGCCTACTGGTGTTCTTGCTGTTTCTTTTTCTCAGCACCTCGCAGCCTCGTGTACTTGTTGGACTACTGAAGTTGTGGGTGTTAGGATAAGTCAAAAAAATGTGTAAACCGACCAACATGATCTATAAGTTGGTTCGGATAGATACGTCATCTCCCCTTGATCTTCTCATGTAAGTTGGAATGTGTTGCCTTCTATTTAACACGTAAACGATACCAAAACCAAAGGTATCGCTTCCTGCTAACGTTGATAGTGGAAGATTCTGAAGGCTTATAATCCACGGGAGTTTGATGTAAAAAATCTCTACCATCAAATAAAAGGTTTGCTCAGCTTTAGCTAAAGAATAGAACTTCAGTTATGATATCGGTAGATAATTGGCAAGATCAGACTCTGCAAATAGTCTATCCCCACTTAGCATCCTTTGATGTCTCTCCCGAGATCATTTCCTAACAAATCTATTCATTCTGAAAGTTTGCGGGATATTTTCCATTTCCTTGCCGCTTCTCCACCCTTCCCCGAGTCACCCCTCCCCGTCGTCTCCTCTGTGGGTCGCGTGCGCCTCCACGCTTTCTATCAGGAACTTCCCGCTGCGCTAACGCGTGGATTCCATCATTGTCTCCTCATCTGGGTCCAGGGCGCTGCGTCCGACTGCGAGGGCAGCAACGTCGTCGATGTTCAACTTTGCCTCTCCGACTGGCCTCAGCTCTCGTTGCCTAGACCTAGATCGGGCATCAATATAGGTGGGTTCGATTCGTGTAGATCTCCGTAGACATACGGTAGCTCCTGCTCCGCCATGGCCCGGAGATCGAGCAGCGTTTCCCACTCTCGTCAATGGCGGGCGTGGGGAAACTTCAAACGCTGGGGGGCCCGGGTCTGCGCTCCTGCGTGAACCCACTCAACAGTGGCAGTGGGGTCGATGAGGGGTCAAGTAGATATTCGGCCAGCTATGGGCATTTCTGTCTTTTCAATGCGGTGGAGGTAATCCTCGAAGTCTGCTTTGCTGTATCCAGAAGGGGATCAACGACTCCTACGTCTCAATCTCGGACTGCTTCCCCTCCCCCAAATTCGCTCTCGTCCACTAATGATCTCGGCCATTTCGGCAATCCACTGCCCAAGGCCCTCCGTCCTTCGTTGAAGCGCTTTGTCGCCAGATGCAGGCTGGTCACCCTACTCGCGGGCGGGGCGTGGTACGGGCGGTTCCTCTCCGCTATCCGCGTCGGCTGCTCCCACTGCTCCCCGCAAGCTACTCTGGTTGTGCAGTCTGTAGCGGCTCCTGCTTAGCCACATAAGCCTCCCCCGGCTAAGGGTCCTCTGATAAACCAAAGGTATCACCGATTCCCGCAACGTTATCAGAACTACCCAATCGTAAGCCCAATGGTCAGAACCTCTAGAAACCTAGTAATTCAACTCAGCAAGGGGGAGTGGTTCCTGTTAGTGCACCTTTCCAGCCTCAACCTGCTTCGTCTGATAGATTTGCGTCCTCTTAGTCTGCTAGCTCCGAGGTCCCCTCATTTCCAGAACAGGTTCTTGATCCTATGTATAGCAAGCTTATATGTTTCAATTGTGGGAATCCAGGTCACTTTGTTGGAAATTGTGTTAGGCCTAGGCTTTGTTTCAAATGTAATCTGCCTGGACACCCTATGAGCTCCTATCTTAAATGGTACAAAGAACATCAGAGTTGGGTTTCTTCCACATTAATGTTTCTGATGTAGAGTCAACCAAGGGTCCTTGTCTAGAAGCCAATTTCAAATCAATATTTTGTAAAAATAGGCGCTGGTCGTGGCCGATTGGGGAGCTGGAACCAAGTTTCTTCTTGGTTAGGTTCCCCCCCCCTTGGAAGAAGGTGTCCAATTTTAGTGACTTTCTAGATTTTGATCTCGAGAGGGAGGGTATCATTGTTAAAATAACTTCCTAGGATGGAGAGGTCAAGGAATATGAATATCTGGATGAACTGTGGGCGAAGGTTAAGGGCATCCCCCCTAAATGGTGTGCTTGGAAGACCTTTGCTCAGGTGGCTTCTATTCTGGATTTGTTGATTGACATTGGCTGGCCGCTCCTATTTAAGTCTCTATACTTTGAGGTGAAGATGTTAGTGTTAGTGAAGGATAGATCCAAATTGCCTTCCTAGCGCGTGGTTGAGATGAATCAAGCCTTGTAACTGCTTCATACCTCCATTGCTGATACTGCTATGGACAACTCCTCTTCTCCTGGAGATGGTCCTAAAGGTTGGAGATGGTCTTAAAGGTGGTCTTCTTCTATCCAACTCTTGTAATGATATGGAAGCAGATCATGTGCCTCTCTCTGGGTATAATCCCTCTGCCCCCACTCCTACTTCCATCAACCAACCCTGGACAACCAAGCACAAGTAAGAAGATGATGGAGGAGGACTGTATGAGCTGCCCTGAGATCTCCTGAACCTCACACTGCAAAATCCCTCTTGGCTCTCTGCCTGACAAGCTGGACCATGGTCAATTGGATGATGAGGTCTGGAATTGGAAGGGTCCTTTCCCTAAGCCCATTCAAGTGCTTCCTGAAGTAGTTGCTCCTCCCTGTATCGTGCAGTTGGAGAACTCCAAAATCAACCTGGACTTGTACAAAGATCTGCTAGATGCTGGAATGGATTCTGAAGATGATGATTATGTTAAGGAACATCCCTGCACTGATTTCCTAGACTCTGATGTGGCTACACTCCTTAATGGAGCCAAAAGGAATCTGCTGCCATCCCTTGATGAGGCCTCTACTGCTATACCTCCTCCATACCAGAACAAGAAGACAAAATGAGGGCCATGTGTTGCTACTAGGAGGAGTGCTAGGAACCATGGTGCCCTGAACATTGTTGAGAAATCTGAGAAGTATAAAATGAAGCAGAATTTGGAGATTCATCCAAACTTGAAAGGAAACTCTATTGATGTCCTAGATCTTAATATCGTTGATGATATGCTAGACGTTTTAGACATTTATTGTGGATCATCTGTGGCAGAAGAATAAGAGATTATTCACAAAATGATGCATAGTGAGATTGTTCCCATTCATAATTTTGCTATTGAAAAACCTGTTACTACCCTCCTTGACTCCATTGATCTAGAATGTGAGGAGCAGTTCCCTGCCCTTACACCTTCAAGAAATGGAGGCATTGTCTGCAAGAATTCTGGTCAGTTGTCTAATCCAGAGTCTAGCCTTAAAGATATCCCATGGACTTAAGTGACAAAAAAAAATCTAAATCTAGTTCTAATGATAGGAGGATTTTGGAATAGTTGAGGCACAGGGAGACCTAGCCGAAAACAAGATTTAGTTGATTTTGTTGGTATTTAGGAAACTAAAAAGATGACTTTCCCTCCTCATTTCTTAAACTTTATTTCTGGTCCTTGGGTGTTCTCCTAGGTCATTTTGCCTGCCAGAGGTACTGCTGGAGGTATCTTGGTAGGAATCAAAAAAAGATAAGTTTGAGATTGTTAGTCACTCCCGTTATGAGTTGTGTGTCTCAATTGTTGTCAAGAATCTGTTGGATAACTTTACATGGCAGTTGGTTGTTGTGTATGGTACTTCCTATCTTGATTTCATATTACAATTCATCGATGAATTTCATGACATTATGGATAAAAGCACTATACATACTCTTTTAGGGGGAGATTTTAACCTTGTGAGAGATGCTTAGAAAGAGCAATGGGTGATTAATGCTAACTGGACCCTTTTGTTCAATGATTGGATTAATAAGTGGGATCTTATTAATATTAAACTAGCTAATAGGAGCTTCACCTGGTCCAATAACCAAGATAATCCCATCATGGCCACTCTAGACAGGGTGTTGGCTAGTACCGAGTGGGAACATATGTACCCTCTCACTACTGTTAGATCTCTCCCTAAACATGTTAGTGATCATACTCCCCTCCTCCTGGACACTAGATCTGATGCACCTCCCCTCCTAGGCTGTTTAGATTTGAGAAATGGTGGTTGGAATATCCTGAATTCCAGGCCATGGTCCATAGGGTGTGGAATCTTCCTTTCTCCCTGGACTCTCTTATTGCTAGGTGGCAATTCAAGCTGAGAAACCTTAGGAGGCACTGCAACGGTTGGAGCATTAATGTTGATGCTGCCAACAGAAAATAGAAGAATGATCTAATCCAAGAATTTGATATTCTAGACACGTTCGCAGAATCTTGCCTCCTCTCTACGGATGAAGCAAATAGGCTGAGTCAAATTAGATCTGATCTTGATAAACTCCTTAAGTTAGATGAAACCAAAGCCTGTCAAAGATCTGGGGATAGGTATGTGAAAAAGGGGATAGAAATACCTCTTATTTCCATGACATTGCTTATCAAAGGAGAAGGAAAAAACAAATATCTATCTTGGATAGCCCTATTGGTCCAATTGAAAGCACTAAAGACATACTTAGAGTAACCTTGGTTTTTATAAATCTTTGTTGGCTGTTAAGCATAGGATGAACATGTCTTTAGGTACTGACTTCTAGATCTGTCTGATAAGGTAACTGATGAGGAAAATGATTTACTTCAAAAACCATTCTCCGTGGAAGAAATTAAGATGCTATTTTTGGCTCCTATGCTAGGGGTGCTCCTGGTCTTGATGGATTCTCCTTTCTTTTTTACCAAAAGTTTTTGGGACTAATTCAACAGGACTTCCTGCCCTTGGTTAGGGATTTTGAACAAGGAAATATAGCTATTGCCAGACTAAATTTTGCTATCATCACTCTTAGTCCAAAAGGTTCCGAGCTAGGGAAATGAAGAAATTCAGGCCTATTAGCCTTGGTAATTGTTGTTTGAAAATCATCTCAAAATCCATTAACAACAGACTCTCCCTTGCGGGCACTAGACTGATTTCTAGTAACCAAACTGCCTTTATTAAAGGTCGGTTTATTTTAGAGAGTATGGTTTCAGCACAGAAACTGATTCATGCCGCACATTCAAAAAATGATCCCGCTCTAGTTCTTAAACTTGATTATGAAAAGGCCCGTGATATGGTGGATTGGAAATTTTTAGATGAAATGCTACTCTCTCGAGGCTTCGGTCCTATTTTCAGGGGTTGGATTAGAAGCCTTTTGGTTGGGGGCTCTCTTTGCGTTAGGATTAATGATGAGAACCGTTCCTACTTTAAAGTAGGTAGGGGCCTCAAACAAGGAGATCCATGCTCCCCTATCCCATTTAACTTGGTTGGAGATGTCTTTTCGAAAAGTCTTTGAAAAGGTGCCAATGCTGTTTTGATCCAAGGGCTCCTCCCCCGAGTTGTTCCTGGAGGTATAATCAGCCTTCAATATGCTAATGACAGTATTCTCTTTCCTGAATCCAAAGTAGCCTATGCTAGAAATTTTAAACGGATCTTATCCTGTTATGAAAACATGTCAGCGATGGGGACTAACTATCACAAATCTGACCTGATGATAATTCATGTGGATTCTGCTCAGGCCAATGTATATGCCCCGGTCTTTTGCTGTAATCTTGCAAATTTCCCTTGCAAATATCTTGGAGTTCCCCTCCATTACTCAAAATTAAAAATATAGGACTTACAACCTATAATTTTTTTGAAGCTTTTCTACTACAGGGGAGCCCCCCCACAACCCTTTATTACCAACCAACAAAGTTACAGATATTTACAATATATACAGGATTAGACTAAGACAGTCTAAAGAAAACTAAAAAATAGAGTCTAGCCATAATGTCAACTTATCAGCCACGAATGATTCAACCTATGCTTAAGCAAGGTGATATCTAAAACAAAACCAGCCTTCCAACCCGAAAGAAGTGCCTATCAGACTTAAAAATAACTCCATTCTTCTACTTCCAAATGTTCCAGTAGGCCAAGATCACAATTTCAGTAAAACATGGACCAATGAAATCCTTCTTTGCTTTTCTTTAAGTTATACATGATTGAATCATCACTCCCATGGATCTGCAGGTAATTCCAAATTCTGGAGCTGAAACAACATTGAAACAAGAGATGAACCAAGGCCTCATAAGAATGCTGAAGACAAAGAACACAATTATCATGTCCCTCAATCATCCACTTACTTCTCTTTATCATGTCTTTAGTATTAACTCTATCATTCAAAAGCAACCAAGCAAAGAATTTGTGTTTTGAGATGCACTTGGATTTCCAAATCAACTTGGTTGGCTGGTGATCGGCTAACTGAGAAAATTGATGCTTGTAAAACTTGCTTTAGGTGAAAACTCTTTATTGAAATTACAGGTCCACACATCACTAGAATCCCCAAGCTGGAACCTTTCAAAAAACTCTTGAAGAATAACAAATTCCTAGAATGCTTCATTAGCTAAAGGAAGATGAAAAGCATCAGAGAAGGAGATCAAATCTTTCATATCTCTAACTGAAGCAAGCTTGTCCTTAGAAAAAGAGAAAAATCTCGGAAATTTGATCGAGAAAACAACTCCAAACCAAAAATTCGGCCAAAAGAGGACATAAAAACCATTGCCAACCTGACAGGGTGAAAAAGAGAACCAAGAGTCTGCCAACTGCTTAACCACTTTTCACCAAAAAGAACCACAGGAAGTTACAACATAGGGAACAACTTCAAAGTAGTAAGAATTGCTGACCAGATGCACCCATGGAATATCAGCTGGATTATAGAACTTTGCCAAGAATTTCAAAAGCAGGGCCATGTTCTGGATTTTCAAATTGATTATCCCAACCCACCTTTTTTTCTTTAGCTTACAAATCATATCCCAAGCAGCCAAAGAATTGACTCCTTCCTTATTTTTGTCTTCTCTCTAGAGACATCTCCTTCTGGCTTTACCAATAACTTCAATGACACCTTTAGGAATCAAGAAAGTACACATATAAAAAGTAGGAAGTGAGGAAAGCACAAAATTAACCAGCACCAAGTTGCCTCAATATGAAAGAAAAGAAACAGTTGCAGATAATCTCCTCTCAACTCTATCGATAAGGGGAGCAAAATCTTTGATGGAAGGCTTAGTAGTACCCATAGGTAGACCCAAATAGGTAAAAGGCATTGATGCCACATTACATTCCAGAACATGTGCCAGATCAACAGCCTCCTGTTGAGAGACATTAATGGGAATCATGTGTCTCATGTGTTGATAACTTCCATAATAATATAGCTCTTATCACAGTTGATTAGATCTACCAATTAGCAAAGACGGAAGGTTGTCTCTCTTCGCTGGTGTCGAGTACTGGACGACGGAGCGCTGGCGGGTTGACCCGAGCATACACGTGCACACTATAAGTGGAATTACACTTGTGATCCTTGACGAGGGAAGATTATCCTTACAACTAGGCATAGTTGTGAGGATCTATGGTTGTTCATAATCTACTACAACTACATCGATCTTCCGCTGCCGGTGATCCATCGTACCAGATCATTGCATGTATGAGCATGCATCGTTATCTCCATAGTGATCTTGGAGGTTACGTAGGGATTTTTTTTAAATCTGCAATGTAAACCAGTAGTGGTATCAGAGCATGCTGTGCGTAGATACGATTTAAGCTAGAGAACGATTTTGTACGGGTATTGCATAAACTTGTGCAAGTATATTAGAAATTTCTCTAATATTTAGTTTATGTTCATTGCTTTCCAATAAGTTGTGTGTTTTTTGTTACCGCCGGCATGGTGTGGGTCTCTTCAAACTTCTGGCAATTCTAGGATGTTCAAGTTTCCCGTGGAATATCTTGCTTGATTCCAAGAAGTGATTTAGTAGCTTTGGGTTGCACCATAGTTGGTCTCATATAACAACATGGTGGAAAGGGAAAGTGGATTGGATCCACATGGGGATCATGGTTATGAATGAGTTTAGATTGAGACTCCAGAATTTTTTTTAATGTATGTGTTTCAATCACCCCGCAATGTCAATCTATCAATGAGCATAAACATACCTCGATGTTCATAGGTTATGACGATAATTTTCCATAGAACATACAACCACGCTAAAACTTCCAAACAAAGAGTTCGAGGCGTCTAACTTGATTTTGCAGGGTGTGCGTGTGCTTTCGTATAGCTACCTTGATACTTTGTTTTTACATGATGGCCAATGCCAAAGGATTGTCATTATTCGACATCAACGATCATGCGTTCATCACGGACCTCGGGAGGAAGTACATGACCAGAGAAATTGGTCGTTTCTCTATCATGGAAAGGCTTGAAAAAAATTCACCGCATCGGAATTTCCTCGGATTTTATTCTATGGTGAGAATAACAGAAATGGAGGCTCCTCGTTAGAGATGCGTCAAGAATCCACGAAGAAAAAAGGCTATACCAAATCACACGGATTATGAATTGTCTGTGATTTTTATCTTTTGTTGTTTGCACCTTGATTGCGCAGTAGTCGTTTATTAGAGTGGGTCCTCACATTAAAAGTATCAAGGTAGTTCTCGTTCTCCCAATTGTAGTACCGTCAAACCGTCATGGGTACGTATCATCACTTGGATACAAGGGTGAACATACCTCTTCTTGTTGGGAGGTAGGTTATAGTTTGTTTACTTGTTTTGTTGTTCTCGCATGGTTGTCATGAGCTCGAAACACATACATCGAAAGATAAGAGAGAATCATATGCAGTGATTGGAATAGTGGCATATCCTTTAGGTTATGATTCGTTGAGGTGGATACATGCTTCTAGTCATTAATTATTGTGGATCTCGTTTCAATCTAAGTTGATTTTGAGAACTATCAGTTTTAGTGAGAGCATATCTTCATTTCAATTTTATTGAATTATGTAGTGCAAATTAATTTTGAAATAAATAATCTAAATAAACTTGTTTTATTTTAGAGATGGATCCCACTGAAAACATACATCTGAATGAGTTGTTGGGGGATAAATAAATTAACTAAGGAGAGCATGAACTTTTGTGAATGGGTTCACGATCCGAGAGCTGTTCTCAGAAGTCTTGAGGTAGAGCATGTGCTGGACAATGAAGTCCTGACACCTGATAGGAATATACTCCATTAGGGTATGAGTATCAAGTTTATATCACCATGCTAGAGATGGTGAGTTGTGATCTTGGTGATTGTTACCCACACTTTCACCCCTTCCGTCTTATGGAAGCTTTAATGGACCGGTTCTCCATGCAAATCTTCCTTGGTTGACTGGTGCTATGGATGGCGACCGTTGCCGGAGGAAGTCTTCTTACGTATGTTTGTTTTGTTCCACGACAACGGCGCCAGAAATTCCTTGATTGCTTGCGTGTTGGGAACCCCAAGAGGAGGGTGTGATGAGCAAGCGGTAAGAATTTCCCTCACTTAAGAAACCAAGGTTATCAATCCAGTAGGAGGAAGAGGATCTTTGGAAGGTTGATGCCACTGACGGTGGTGATGGCGCCTCACCGGTGTCAGCAACAACACGGAACCTGCACACAACACAACCAAAATACTTTGTCCCAACGGTACAGTGAGGTTGTAAATCTCACCGGTCTTGCTGAAAATAAAGATTAGACGTATAGTGTGGAAAATGGTGTATGCTTGCAGTAAGTAAAGAAAGAAGGAAATTGTAGTGGTTTGTTTAACAATGTAAGAAAATGGACCGGGGTTCATAGGTTCACTAGTGGTGTCTCTCCATAAAAGATAGCATGGTGGGTGAACAAATTACAGCTGGGCAATTGACAAATAGAGGTTGCACCGTAGTGCACATTCATGACATGTTGACTACTATGATATTTAGTGCGGCCATTACAATAATATACATAGACCATAATCCAACTGCATCTATGACTAATAATCCACCCTCAGGTTATCATCCGAATCCCCTTAGGTCTTAAGTTGCAAGCAACAGATAATCGCATTAAACATTGTGTGTAAAGTAGCAATGATTGTACACGCAGGCACTCACACCTATGTTTTCTCCCTAGTGGCAACAACACATCCTCCCCCGTCACATTTCTATCACTCGAGCACAGGCGAAAAGGAGGCATGAACCCACTATCGAGCATAAATACTCCCTCTTGGAGTCACTAGCAACTACTTGGCCAGAGCAACCACTATCAACGGAAAGCATGCAAGATCACAAATAACATATGAAATAAAGACTATCATAAACTTGGCATAAGTTCAATATTCATCGGATCCCAGCAAACACATCATATAGAATTACATAAGAATAATCTAGATCATGTTAGGCAGCTCACGAGATCTAAACATGGAGGCATATGAGGAGAAGACAACCATCTAGCTACTGCTATGGACCTGTAGTCCAAGGATGAACTACTCACGCATCACTCTGGAGACAGGCATGGTGATGGAGAAGCCTCCGGTGATGATATCCTCTCCGACATGGTGCCAGGAGACAGCTTCAGAACCCCCCTGATCTAGGGTTGACGATGACGGCGGCTGCGGAAATTTTTGGGGATATTTCATATGGTGACTAGGATTTCCCATCGGAGGGGAATATATAGGCAAAAGGGAAAAGGCGGTGGAGCCCTGGGGGCCCCACAGCACCAGTGGCGTGGCCAAGGGGGGTGCGCCAACCCATGGTGTGCCCCCTGGTTCCCGTCTTCGACTCCTCTTCGGTCTTCTGGATGCTTCCGAGGAAAACAGGCACTTCGGGATTTGTGGGGTCCAATTCCGAGAATATTTATAGAACAACTTTTCTGAAATAAAAAACAGCAGAAAACAGGGAACTGGCACTTGGCATCTTGTTAATAGGTTAGTCCCGGAAAACATGTAAAAATTCTATAAAGAAGGGAGAAAACATGTAGCAATTGGCATAATATTAGCATGGAGCATCAGAAATTATAGATACGTTGGAGACGTATCAAGCATCCCCAAGCTTAGTTCCTACTCGTCCTCGAGTAGGTAAACAATAAAACACAATAATTCTAAGGTGACATGCTACTAACATAAACTTTATCATTATAACGTAAAACCATATGTACGCTGAGATCATAGAACTTTAAACACAAACATGATAAATAGAAATTTAATAATAAAGCGTAGCAATCGCTTTGCATCATGAGGAGTATCTCAAATAAAGGATCATGAATAATAATGCAAGGAAAGATAAACTTTTGTTTCAAGTATAGATAAATCATGGCAAAGTGGTATTTCGCTAGTCCTTAAGAGTGGGACAAAACATAAATGCTAGGACACCTTCAAAGTTCATGAGAAAGACTAGAGCAAATAATTTGAGAACAAACAATATCACATCATGAATCAATTATTGATGTTTATGGGACAAATGCACATAGAACTTAGAATGGCAAAAATGCCCTCTCAACTATGCATAAAGTTAGAAGATGGAGACTCAACATAAAAGTAAAAGAAAGGCCCTTCGCGGAGGGAAGCAGAGATCACTCATGTGCTAGAGCTTTTTATTTTATTAAACAGAGGTATTAAAAGTTTGACACTCCTCCCATCCATCTTTCACAAACCGTGGCTAACTGAATCCTTGGGTGCCTGCCAACAATCACATACCGTGGAGGAGTGTCTATATTTTAGGGGAGGTGTATGCTAATGTCAACGAATGGTAAACAGAAAATATGGTACGTCACAAGACAAATGGATTCACAAGAGCGGCTCCCATATGAATGACGCATCTGGGTAGAAGGTCATCCCTCTTTCTCTTTTGTTTACACAATTATGCTTTGACTGATAAATCAGGGGCAAAAGTAGTGAAGATAATTTGTTTGGATTGATTTGGGGCTGGGCACCCCACTGCCAGCTCTTCTATCATTTGGATAAGCGGATGAAGCCAATAGTCCAGGGTGTGAAATCCAATCAACAAGTGAGATAAAGATTCTCCATTGACGTCCTCATGAGCAATAACAAGAAAACAAAACATGAGTAATTTTGAAAGTTTTAAAGGTAGCACATGAGCAATTTACTTGGAGTGGCAGTGAAATACCACATGTAGGTAGGTATGTTGGACACAATGGGAAAACTTTGGTTTTAGGGAGTTGGATGCATGAGTAGAGCTCATACTCAGTATAGGTGGAGGCTAGCAAAAGACTCGGAGCGACAAATCAAGAGATCATAAGAGCCATAATCATGCATAGAGACATAAACATCATTAATTAAAGCATAAACGGTATCAAAAGTTCAAAAACTAAGTGGTCATGGAGGCTATTCGTGACTGGTTCATAGTCATAAACATGGTGTGAGCATGCGCCAAGTCAACCAAATAAAACATTCGAAAGAGAATACCATAAATTTATGCTTTACTATGGCAAGAACAACTCATGAATTTTTCAATGGCATATTAAACACTCTCAGCTATTTGATTCTATTCATGCTACTCAATAAACACAAGGTTTTAAAACTAATATAAACTTTAGCATGACATGACAATGTTCTAGCCACAGTCTATACAAGCTTCTACTTGCACCGTTGTAAATTCTACTTCAAGCAACAGTTTCTTTTCCCAACAAGCACCATACAAGATATGTTTTAACAAAAATACTTTTTATGATACAGCAAGCAAATATGAGAGTACTCACATAACACTACTAAAACTAACATCTCTGATAACAGATGCATGCAAAACATGAGCTAAATAAATGCATCAGCCAGACAAAGATTAAGAATACAAAGTATTCCCATGAAAAAACAGAGCGTGTCACTCTCCAATAAAAGAATGCTGGGGTCCAACCAAGATTATTGCAAAAAAAAACTGAAAGCAAAAAATAAAAGACGCTCCAAGTAAAGCACATAAGATGTGACCGAATAAAAATATAGTTTCACTAGAAGTGACCTGATAATTTGTCGATGAAGAAGGGGATGCCTTGGGCATCCCCAAGCTTAGACGCTTGAGTCTTCTTGGAATTTTCTTGGATGTACCACCTGGGAATCCCCAAGTTTAGGCTCTTCACTCTTCTTGATCACGTCATATCGTCCTCTTCTCTTGACCCTTGAAAACTTCCTTCACACCAAACTTCTCACAATCTTCATTAGAAACGTTAGTGCAATCGAAATAATAAATTCACATGGTTAAGTTTCAACACAAGCATAACACTAATAAACACATTAGCTACTGTCACAACTTCTTATAAAACTATTTTCTCAAAAGAACACCAAAAGAAAGAGATTAAGATGCAAATGCAATTATTGGCAGAAATCTGACAAAACAGGACAGCAGGTAAAGATGTTTTTTTTTTCGAAAATCTTATGTTGCTCAAATAAAAAAGTGATAAACTAAGAAAAGTTGCGTATACATCCCAGGATTACGTACAAAATAACTCAGGTCATTTTAAATTTTCCGTGATTTTATACGAATTTAACAGTGGACAGCAGAAATTTGTTTGCTGCATAGAAATCCGAAATATAGTCTCAACTTTCCACTAGAGGATTTACTTGGCTCAACAAAAACACAAAAGAAAATATACATCGTGGTTCCTAAGGAAATATACAACACCCAGGTGCAAAGCACACAAAATAAAACGATGGAAAACTGGTTGAAAACAGAGAAATAAAACGGGTTGTCTCCCGGTAGCGCTTTTCTTTAACACATTTCTACTAGGCATAGAAAGAAACTCAAGTATTTTCAAGTGAAGAAGAATCCACATCATAACTTGCTCTAATAATAGAATCAAAAGGTAGCTTCATCCTATTTCTAGGAAAGTGTTCCATACCTTTCTTGAGGGGGGACTGATATTTAACACTCCTCTCTTTCATATCAATAATAGCACCAACAGTTCTAAGAAAAGGTCTTCCCAAAACAACAGGACAAGAAGCATTGCATTCAATGTTCATAGCAACAAAATCAACAGGGACAAGATTATTGTTAACCATAATAAGAACTTCATCAATTCTACCAAGAGGTTTCTTACAGCAAGATGAACATCCAAATATCAGTGTTCCAACGGTGGTAGATCAAACATATCATAAAGTTTTTGAGGCATAACAGAGATACTAGCACCAAGATCACACAAAGCATTGCAATCGAAATAATTTAATTTTATCTTAATGATAGGCTCCCAACCATCATCTAATTTCCTAGGGATAGATGTCTCAAGTTTCATCTTTTCTTCCCTAACTTTCATGAGAGCATTGGCAATATGTCTAGTAAATGCCATATTCATGGAACTAGCATTGGGACTTCTAGCAAGCTTTTGTAGAAACATAATAACTTCATAGATATTGCAATCATCAAAATCAAAATTATTATCATCAAAAGTAATGGGACCATTATCTCCTACATCTCCAAAAATTTCAGCACTTTTATTAGAAGCAATTTCAACAATTTGAGGCAGTTTAGCACGTTTCACCGAAGGGGTGGGGACTTTGTTAACACCAGCTATTTTACCATTGATAGTAGGAGGTTTAATAGCACTTGGAGCTTCAGTTTTACTAGTGGTGGTTATTGAAGGGGTCGTTGCATACAAAACAAAAAAAAAATCCTACGCGAGAAACACCCGAAAGGCCAAGATCTAATCTAGGATACGAAGTGCAACGGGAAAAGAGAGGGTTAAGGAGAACACATACCCTCGAAGACACAAAGCGTTACAAGATCAAACCTCTTTGTTGGCGTAGTCGTACTCATACCGATCCCGATAGCGAGAAGATGTGCACCGCAATCCGGCGGTGCCTCCGTGATCGGTCACACGTACGGTTGATGACGACCTTCGTTCCCTCGATCCAGCGGAGCGCGGAAGTAGAGGATCCCTCGGAACTCCATCAGCACAACGACGTGGTGGTGGTGAAGAATCCCATGGTCAGGGCTTTGCCAAGCCGGAGACCATGGAATGGAGCAGCGGGTGGAGAGGAAGTGAAGATGACACCACGTGTGTGGAGAGAGGGAGGTCCAACCCTTTTTTATATAGGAGGGGTAGGCTGACACGAATTTTTGGTGCCTCCACCTCTCCCCTCATCATGTGGGTGGAGTCTCCACTCAACCCACTCATTCTCTCATCAATTCCCACTCAAAATTCGAAGTGTTTTCTTTAATAAATAAATAAAACAATTTCATATATTTATTTTTAATATTTGTTAATCTTATTAACAAATATTAAAACATACCCCTTGAACTTTTTTTTAATCAAACATTAACATATGCCACCTTGAACTATTTCAATATTCCCCGAAACAATTCCGGTGACTATTTAAATATTCCGCGAAACAATTTCGATGTTGTCCAAACTTTTCTCCGATATTCCGTATCCTCTCAAATGCGTCATCGAACCTTAAGTGTGTCACCCTACAGTTTGCGAATAACATAGACATGATCGAGACACCTCTCCGATCAATAATCAACAACGGGATCTAGAGATCCGTGATGACTCCTATATATTCAGCGATGACTCTCGTGATCGTGTGAACCATCAACGTCGTGAACTATTCCCTTTGTCTCGCGATATATTACTTGTCCCAGATTCAATCATTGGTATCAACCATACCTTGTTCAATATCGTTACCTGACAAGTATTCTTTTCTCGTTTCTGTGATATGACATCCTTGTGATCATATCACGTGCTTGCTAGCGGTGTCGATGTGATATCACCGAGATGTACGAAATTATATCTCTCCGTCATTTTGGATGGACAAATCCCACTCTTGATCCATGAGCCTCAACTAATACTTTACGAATACCTAAAGGCACCTTTATAGTCACCCTGCTACGGTGTGACGTTTGATGACATCAAAGTAATCTTCCAGTATCAGTGATTGACATGATATCATGGTCTAAGGAATAAGTTACTTCGTACGCAACATATAACAATATAAACTAAATCACTTGATCGTATTGTTATCTTGATATTGGGTATGTGTTCATCACATCATTCTTCTAATGACGTGACCTCGTTATTAACAACATCCAATGTTAATGATCAGGAAACCTTGATCATCTATTAATCAATGAGCTAGTTAAAAGAGAGTCTTTACTAGGAAACATTGTTTGATTATTAACACACATGTATCAACGTTTCATGTTAATACAATTCTAGCATGATAAATAAACATTTATCATAAACAAGGAATAATATAATAACCACTTTATTATTGCCTCTCGGGCATATTCCCTTCAGTCTCCCACTTGCACTAGAGTCAATAATCTAGTCTGTAAGCACTTAACACATATGGCGTTCCAGTGTTATTACCATGCTTCGCATGTGGTAAACATCATCAAAAAGATCTGAACTGTTCAGGTCCTATTGTATTTGCATGTTCTTTGCATCTACACGCATCACTCATTCTCTACTGAGATGGCTTTGTATATATATGGTCAATCGGTGAAACCTTGATTCCTCGGCTTAAACTAATGTCACTAACATTGTGAAAATGTAGCTTCATAGTGTTAGCATTCTTGGAAATTCACCAAGTTCCGGTGATACCTTAATTCCTTAGCTTAAACTAATGTTACTAACATTGTGAAAATGTAGCTTCATAGTGTGAGCATTATTGGAAATGCACCAAGTTCAATAAAGGACTCCTTGACACAAAATACGATTACTATCAGTTGTCAACACAACGATGTATTTTAGCCTTTGCTGTAGTATCTGTCACAATATTTTAATTTTGAAACTCTTTCAAATCCAGCATGGAACTTTCTTCCAGCCTATTGTGCTATCCTTCATCATGTATTTTAATTGAGATAAGTTTATTTTAATATATGACAAGACTATTAGTGTAACATATTACAACTAACATTTTGTCATTACTACATAGGAAAACATATCCTTATCATTTCTAAAATGACACAATGATCTCTCCCACTGTTGTCTAATCATCATATGAATTATCTTGATATAACATTTTTATAGCATAGGACTCATCTGGTTGTGTACATATCATGGAGACATAACTTAGAAATCTCAATTTCAATGATGCTCATCATGTGTCAAAACACTTGAATCTTGCTCAATTATTTTCCATGTGACAAGAACTATTTCTTGTCATTTCAATATTGACTTACTTCAATATGTTATCTATGTAATTTGGCTTCAATCATACCAGGCGCTTCAATCCATCTATTATAGATATCGGTGCCCAATATCTTCTAAGCCTTTCATCAATAAGAAAATGTTAACCGTGTTAATTTAAAATACATATTTTCCAATCAACCATATGTCATCTACATAATGTATTGGAAATATGTCATAGCGCTCCTACTTATTTTCTTGTAACTTTACAAGCATCTTTATCGTTCATGATGGAACCAAACTCTTTTGATAACTTCATTAAGGTAAAGATTCCAACTTCGTTATGCTCACTTCAACCGTTGAATTGTGCATACCTTTCTAGCAACCTTTTGAATTTTTACAAAACTCTCGGACCGTGTCAATTACATATCCTCGATCAAACTTCCTTGTGAGGAAAGTTGGGTTTTGTTATTCAACTATCATATCATAATATGTAACTTTTGCTAGAACTATCCGCAAAGACTAAAGCATCACTACGGAAGATCAAAATCTTGTAGTAGTCAACCTTTTGAACTTTGTCGAAAACAACTTTTCGATAAGTACAACTTTCAAAGAATGTAAAAATACATGTCTTTATCGCTATATAGATACTTTTGTTGTCGTTAGGCATCATGCCTATCGAAAGGACTACCAAGTCACATACTTGATATTCATACAAAGATACTACGGCGGATATAATGACTCGTCGTCAATTTTACGAAGTCAGGGCCCATAATTTGTTTCGTTTATAAGGTCCATGTTCTTTTGTTGTCAAAACAACACTTTACTCTTAAACCATAAGTTGGTCTAAGTATAAAGTTTTAAGACTTTTGTGGTTCAGTTCGCAAACTCATTTGAAGTATCTACAACATTTGTAGTGTCTTCTACTTTGTCAAAATAGGAAACCGCGGAACAACTTCCAATGTTGTGCTAATCTTGACATGATAACAAAGATTCTCTAATCTCGTTGAGTTTGTATTGTCCTCCCACTCACTTGTTTTGCAAGAACTACTTTCTCGAGAAATCAACCCTTTGTGACAAACAACATTTGACTTTGGTCGGTGATAGTAGAAATACCCAATGTATTTTTTAGGATAACCTTATAAACATATATTTATCCCATTTTGGTTGTAAATATTTTACACATGCTATGCATACAAAAACTTAAGAAAATGACAATTTTGGGTCACTACCAAAACGATATCTTATATGTTGTCAATATCAACGGATCATGATGGTGCTCTTTTCAGTGGAAAAACGCGGTTTTCACTAATGTATAAACTACAAAATTATAATGTCATTTTTATTAATCTTACCATGTCCAACAAGGTTTGATTTTGTCTCTTGAATACTCCAAACTAATATGGGGGTATTCGAGAAGTATAAATTGTAGAACAATTCTGCAACTCCTCAGATGTTTTTCTAAACTTGTAACTCAAACTTTATCCTTTATGATCCAATAATAAATACTTGATTATCTTGTTACAATGATTTTTTCACTTCATATTAACAACCATTTGAACCAATTCAAAATGTCAAACTTCGTTCTCTTTAAATAGATATACTCACATATCTACTCAAATCATCGACAAAATTTTATGAAGGAAAAATTAATCCACCATACATGACTACACATAATGGACTATATACATCAATATGTATAATCTCCATTAAATTAGTCGTCCATTCTACTTTGGCCTATGAACGGAATTCTAGTCATCTTTTGGAAGAGGTCTCACAAGCGTCAATTTATTCAAAACATAATGACTCCGGAAGTCCATCAATATGGAGTTCCTTCATGTTTTCCTTTCCGATAAGAACTAAAATGGCGGTGTCACAGTTTAAGTGAAACTCTTTTACGTCTTGCAACGTTTAGCATTTAGTCTTATAGATGTTACTTTACCAACATGATTTATATTAACATATCCATCAATTATGGAATATGTTCATAGTTTGAACAATCTCATTTGTTCTCACAAAAGACCAGAACAAAATAACAACTTATTAAGTTCTTAAAATAAATCTTGAATGTTTGGTTCGATACGACAATGAACACAATAACACTTTATTACTGTTCTTGTCATAATCGATTCCACATCTATTACTAGATCCTTTTAGGCAGTTGTATTTCTTGCATTGCGTTGCTTTGTATGACAACTCATACCAACCAATGTGGTATCAAAATATCCAAAAATACTTTGTTAACTAGTAATGCATCAACTTGTATATCAAGCATATACTCTTGAGCTGGACTTTTCTAGTTATCTTCTTTTCTGCCATATATCTTTTTGTAATTCTATTTTCAATATTCCCTTTCTTTTACAGAAGAATCATTCAACATCAAACAATGCTAGTCGTACCAGCTCATTTTCTTTAGCGTGTTAGTCATATACTATCACCCATTGAGTCATACTTTGAGTTTGATTGTTCTACGAATATCACCATATTAATAGTATTCTTCTAGATTCCACTCTTAGCAATCTCCAAGTAAGGTAAACGATTTTTACCGATACTTTTAATTCATCACATCATAACAATTTTATGATTAAGCTACTATAGCTCGAAGGAAGGAATTTAAAGGATAATGTTTAGCGCCCAATTTCTTGGAATATTCAAACGCCTAGCGTCTTCAATCATTGCATATATTCAGATAATATAAGCGAACATTGTCACGCTAAATTTGCATATATTAAGATGATATAAGCAAACATTGTCACGCTAAATTATACTCAGTCATGTTGCTACAAATAAGTTTCTAGATATCAATATATCTTTCACTTGATTGTTTCTGAAAACAACTCTTTTCAGTTCCAAAATCACCTTGATCAAACAAACATTCTTTTGAAGATAAATAATACGAAAGCAACCATGACTCTGGATTCTAAGTAGGAACTATTTGCTCTCTAAATCAATCAATCATTAACCATATGGAGCTAGGTAGGAAATACCAAAAATCTACAATAGGACTCAATTTTAAATTTCCCTAATACGGTACCAATCTTAAATGATTTTTACCAGATCATAACAGTTATATCTCAATCAACAATCTAAGTGTAAGGTAGTTTTGTGGATGCCAATGAATACTACAATTTGTGCAAATTCACTTTGATTGGTTGTTTATGATAAATAAGTTCAAGTTAATTCAAAATTATGCCATGAACTCCCACTCAAAAACAACATCCCTCTTAGTCGTCTTTAGTGATTACACGAACCAAATTCACTACACCAAAACCGATCATCACGTGAGATGATGTAGCTTCAAAGGCGAACATCGACATGTTCATCATATCATCCATATGACTCATGCTTTACCTTCCGGTTACGTGTTCCGAGGCCATGTATGTACATGCTAGGCTCGACAAGTAGAACCGTAGTATTGCGTGTGTTTCAAGGCCATGTCTGTACATGCTAGGCTTGAAAACACCCGTTGTATGCGAACGTTGAGTCTATCAGACCCGATCATCACGTGGTGTCTCGAAACGACGAACTTTCTTAACGGGGCATACTTAAGGAAGAACACATTACTATCTTGATATTAAGTGAGAGGGGTCATCTTATAATGCTACCGTCGCTATCTAAGCAAAACAAGATGCATAAAAAGGATTAACATCACAGACATCACATGTAAGGATAACGTGATATGATATGGTCCTTCTTGCACTTGATCTCCATCATGTGCATCATGGTATGATCTCCATCATTCCACCGGCGTGGTACCAAGTAACTTGGCACTCCAATCTTGATTCTCCATCAGTAGTAAGACAATCAAATGGATACCTTCCGGTATATCAATAATTTACAGAAGAGATCATCTCATAATCAAATTTGTAACATTGACCATATCAATTCACAGGCCCAGCAAAAACTAGTTAGACGCTTCTAATTTATTTTTGCATATTTTACGTGGCTTAGGGCTTTCGAGGATAGAACAGTTCATACCTACGAACATCAACCACAACGTTGATAAACACATTTTTAACAACCCTTCGTAGATTAGATCTTAACTATAGTAGGAGAAACAGACACCTGAAAGCCACTTATGCAATACAAGTTGCATGTCAGTTATGGAACAAGTCTCATGTACGTGGACATGTAAGGTTAGTACGGGCGGCTTCATCCCACTATGCCACTAAGATCATAAAATAATCAAGGAGTTAATAACATGATCATGAACGCCCACATACACCTATGTGTTCTACCCGTACAAAACATCTACGCATAGATCCGGATCTAATACCACTGAAGGGGTCGTTGCATAGAAAGCAAAAAAATTCCTACGCGAGAGACACCCGTAAGGCCAAGATCTAATCTAGGAGACGAAGTGCAATGGGCAAAGAGAGGGTTAAGGAGAACACATACCCTCGAAGACACGAAGAGTTACGAGATCAAATCTCGTTGTTGACGTAGTCGTACTCACACCGATCCCGATAGCGAGAAGATGTGCACCGCAATCCGGTGGTGCCTCCGTGATCGGTCACACGTACGGTTGATGACGACCTCCGTTCCCTCGATCCAGCGGAGCGCGGAAGTAGAGGATCCCTCGGAACTCCAGCAGCACGACGGCGTGGTGGTGGTGAAGAATCCCACGGTCAGGGCTTCGCCAAGCCGGAGAACATGGACTGGAGCAGCGGGGTGGAGAGGAAGTGAAGATGACACCAAGTGTGTGGAGAGAGGGAGGTACAACCCTTCTTTATATAGGAGGGGTAGGTAGCCACGAATTTTTGGTGCCTCCACCGCTCCCCTCATCATGTGGTTGGAGTCTCCACTCAACCCACTCATTCTCTCATCAATTCCCACTCGAAATTCCAAGGGTTTTCTTTAATAAATAAATAAAATTTCATTTATTTATTTTTAATATTTGTTAATCTTATTAACAAACATTAACACTTACCCCCTTCAACTATTAATTAATCAAACATTAACATATACCACCTTGAACTATTTCAATATTCCCCGAAACAATTCCGGTGACTATTTCAATATTCCCCGAAACAATTTCGATGTTGTCCAAACTTTTCTCCGTTATTCCGTATCCTCTCAAATGCGTCATCGAACCTTAAGTGTGTCACCCTACGGTTTGTGAATAACATAGACATGATCGAGACACCTCTCCGATCAATAATCAACAACGGGATCAGGAGATCCGTGACGACTTCTATATATTCAACGACGACTCTCGTGATCGTGTGAACCATCAACGTCGTGAACTATTCCCTTTGTCTCCCGATATTTTACTTGTCTGATATTCAATCATTGGTATCAACCATACCTTGTTCAATATCGTTACCTGACAAGTAGTCTTTTCTCGTTTCCGTGATATGACATCCTTGCGATCATATCACGTGCTTGCAAGCGGTGTCGATGTGATATCACCGAGAGGTCCGAAAGTATATTTCTCCGTCATTTTGGATGGACAAATCCCACTCTTGATCCATGAGCCTCAACTAATACTTTCCGAATACCTAAAGGCACCTTTATAGTCACCCTGTTACGGTGTGACGTTTGATGACATCAAAGTAATCTTCCAGTATCAGTGATTGACAAGATCTCATGGTCTAAGGAATAAGTTACTTCGTACGCAAGATATAACAATATAAACTAAATCACTTGATCGTATTTTTATCTTGATATTGGGTATGTGTTCATCACATCATTCTTCTAATGACATGACCTCGTTATTAACAACATCCAATGTTCATTATCAGGAAACCTTGATCATCTATTAATCAATGAGCTAGTTAAAAGAGAGTCTTTACTAGGAACCATTGTTTGATTATTAAACACACATGTATCAACGTTTCCTGTTAATACAATTCTAGCATGATAAATAAACATTTATCATAAACAAGGAATAAGATAATAACCACTTTATTATTGCCTCTTGGGCATATTCCCTTCAGTGATAGTGCAAACTCTAGCAATATTATCCTTTCTAGCCAATTCATCTTCTCTTTCCCACCTATCACGTAATTCAGCCTTCAATCTAACACTATTATCAATTCGAACTTGGATGGCATTCAAAGTTTTACTTTATTTAACATCATGTGGCAAAACCTTCAGTTTTAGAAAATCAACATCAATAGCTAGGCTATCTACTTTAGAGGCAAGAACATTTATTTTACCAAGCTTTTCCTCAACAGATTTATTAAAAGCAGTTCGTGTGCTAATAAATTCTCTAAGCATGTTTTCAAGATTAGAGGTAGAGCCTTTATTATTATTGTAAGAATTGACATAAGAATTACCATAATCATTATTAGAAGGATAGGGCTTATAATTATTTCCACCAAAATTATTTCTATAAGCATTATTGTTAAAATTATTATTTATAATAAAGTTTACATCAACATGCTCTTCTTGAGCAACCAAAGAGGCTAAAGGAACATTATTTGGATCAACTTGAGCTTTACCATTAACAAGCATAGACATAATAGCATCAAGCCTTTCACTCAAAGAGGAGGTTTCCTCAACAGAATTTACCTTCTTACCTTGTGGAGCTCTTTCGGTGTGCCACTCTAAATAATTTATCATCATATCATCAAGAAGCTTTGTTGCATTGCCCAAAGTGATGGACATAAAGGTACCTCTAGCAGCTGAATCCAATAGGTTCCTTGAGGAGAAATTCAAGCCTGCATAAAGGTTTGTATAATCATCCAAGTAGTCAGTCCATGAGTGGGACAATTCTTCACCATAGTTTTCATTCTTTCCCAAGCTTTAGCAACATGTTCATTATCAAATTGTTTAAAACTCATTATGTCACTTCTCAGGGATATAATCTTAGCAGGAGGATAATATTTTCCAATGAAAGCATCTTTACACTTAGTCCATGAATCAATACTATTTCTAGGCAAAGATAGCAACCATTCTTTAGCTCTTCCTCTCAAAGATAAAGGGAATAATTTCAGTTTAATAATATATCCATCCACATATTTATATTTTTGCATCTCACATAGTTCACCAAAATTATTAAGGTGAGCATCAGCATCATCAGTACTAACACCAGAAAATTGCTCTTTCATAACGAGGTTTAATAAAGCAGGTTTAATTTCATAGAAAGCAGAAGTAGGAGCAGGTGGAGCAATAGGTGTGAAAATAAAATCATTATTGTTTGTGCTAGTGAAGTCACACAACTTAGTATTCTCAGAGGAACTCATTTTAGCAAAATAACAACAAGGAAATAAATAACAGCTATAAAGTAAACTTTTTTGTGTGTTTTTTATATAAATAAGCAAAACAAGACAAAAATAAAAACAAGACAATAAACAAAATAAAGAGGTTGAGAGTGAGAGACTCCCCTTGCCAGAAGACTTCTTCCTCCCCGGCAACGGCGCCGGAAATTCTTTGGTGCTATGGAAGGAGACCGTTGCAGGAGGAAGTCTTCTTATGTATGTTTGTTTCGTTCCCCAGCAACGGCGCTAGAAATTCCTTGATTGCTTGCATGTTGGGAACCCCAAGAGGAGGGTGTGATGAACAAGCGGTAAGAATTTCCCTTAGTTAAGAACCAAGGTTATCAATCCAGTAGGAGTAAGAGGATCTTTGGAAGGTTGATGCCACTGACGGTGGTGATGGCACCTCACCGGTGTCAGCAACAATGCGGAACCTGCACACAACACAACCAAAATACTTTGTCCCAACGGTACAATGGGGTTGTAAATCTCACCGGTCTTGCTGAAAACAAACATTA
The DNA here is from genome assembly GCA_028641055.1 of Alopecurus myosuroides. Lineage (NCBI taxonomy): Eukaryota > Viridiplantae > Streptophyta > Magnoliopsida > Poales > Poaceae > Alopecurus > Alopecurus myosuroides. Next base: position 405,850,763 of record CM054059.1, on the reverse strand, counting down.
GACATATAGTGTGCAAAATGGTGTATGCTTGCAGTAAGTAAAGAAAGAACGAAATTGTAGTGGTTTGTTTAACAGTGTAAGAAAATGGACCGGGGTTCATAGGTTCGCTAGTGGTGTCTCTCCATAAAAGATAGCATGTTGGGTGAACAAATTACAGCTGGGCAATTGACAAATAGAGGTTGCACCATAGTGCACATCCATGACATGATGACTACTATGATATTTAGTGCGGGCATTACAACAATATACATAGACCGTAAGCCAACTGCATCTATGACTAATAATCCACCCTCAGTGTCGGATATATACCAAATAGGGGTATATCAGATGGTAGTCTAAAGTGCCGGATTACCCGGGTGGCCCAAATGGTAGTGGGCTACGGTCCATTGGGCGGCCCAGTAAGCTGACGCACAGAAGCCGGATTCTAGAAGAACCCGGATTACGGCCCACGTAATCTGGCTTGGAGTAGAAGGCGGATTCCTTAGTTTCCAAGTTAATAGTTTCCGTAGTCTTCTAGGTTTCCTACTCTGTATGCCCTAACCCGGCTATTATATAAAGCCGGACGGGAGATATGATAGATAGACAAGAAGCTACAGGCTAACTCGCCGAGAGGTTGATCCTTGATGAGCAGCTAACAGAACCTCACATTGTACTTTGTATTCACAGGCTTTAGTCCTGAATAGTGAGATTGCAGGAGTAGGAACGCCGCATTACTACAACGTACCGAACCTGGGTAAACCCTATGTCATTGTCCTTCGCACAACCACGTCCCCCCACGTCTCTACCCGTAGTCTCATGGCACCTTCGTCTATGAATTCTACTACGATGTCTCGACAGTTGGCGCCCACCGTGGGGCCAGCGACTTCAGGCGTTAGGTTTCGATCTGGGATACTCGGCGGAATCGGCAGTTCCATAACTGTCGGAAGCCCGGAGTTCGACGACGACGTTGGACGCTTCCTCGATAATGGATCTTACATACCGGCGCAAAATCATCTGGTAAGTGTCTGCGTGTTACCGATTGGATCTGCAAATATCTTTATCGGACTAACTGCAGAGGCCATGGGGTTTTGCGGTGGAAGTAAATTTTTCCCACCCGCCCTATACCCAGTCGAAGATGACTATGATACCGGGTTTTGCTCAGATCGCCGACATAAAAGTGATTCACACTTTATCGGTATGGTGCAATCCGAGGTCCCCGAAAACACGGATGAAAGCAATCCCGTGCAGGAGGCAAGAAACAGCAAACCCACTACAGAGGTGGAAGATCCGACATCCGTCAACATGGTGATGAACTCGGAAGCTGACTCTGTGTTAGCCGCCATTGAGGCGAGATTAGAGTCAAAAACCGGATCAGATAGCTTCGATTCCGAAGACAAAGACGAGGACGCCTTCGAAAGAAAGGTTAAATCTCTTCAGGAGGGATTCCACGAAGTACTAATGGCAAAACCGGCTGAAAACACGGATGCCGGCAGTCAGGGAAGCCCTAGAACTCCTCCGCCAGAGGAAGAGAGAGAAGACGGAGAAACTTCTCCAATATTTCCCAACGTCAAATAACTGACAGAGGATGAACCTATCAAAAAACCTCTCTCTTCCAAGAAAAAGCACAAGGTCGCTAAAAAACTCCAATACAGACTCCGGAAGAAGAAATCGGCTGATCCAGCCGATGAAAGCCCGGAAGTAGGAGATGCAAGCGGCATAAAGCCCGCGGAGAAGAAAACAAAAGAAATCCTTGTTCTGCCAATGACAGAGCAAGAAGAACAGGAGTTGTTGCAAACACCAGTGGGGTTGCACGAACCCCCTAAAGTTCTAGAAGCCAGGAGACGAGCTCTCCAAAGGCAACAGCAACATCTATTCAGAACTCGTGAACACCTCCAAAAAACTCAGGATGACATCAAGCTCATGAAGGAAGAAATCGAGGAGTACAAGAAAAAGAATAGATCTGGCATTAAACCTACAAGGTTACCCGAAATCGTAAGACCGGAAGTACTGCCGCCAAAAGAAAGGTTTCACAACCCATCTTGGCAAAAGCAGGTAAACGGCAAGGATGCCAGAGGCAACCAATATACAAAACCGCAGCAGAAAACGCGGAAGCAGCGTTCGCCATCCTCAACAACGACATGTACTCCAACGGTGAAAAACTTCAAGGGGTGTATGCTTTCTTAGGAAAAGCATTGCAACAACAACAGCGAGGGCAAGAGCGATCAGGGAAGTTGCATGACGACTCCGCCCTATGCAAAACAGCTACATGCGCCGCTGGAGCACCTGGACCGAAAGAACCTGGAGATTCGAGCAATTCAAAAGAGAAGAAAGTGGATCCGAGAAAAGATAAGAAAAATTCCGACAAAAAGGATGAAGCATCTAGAACCGGATCCCATCTCCCGAAAGGTGGACTTAATCCTCACGATCTGGAAGAAAAACACCGGAATCACGGCAAAGCAATGCCGCCTCCGAGACGCCCAGCTGAAAAAGCTGGAAGACAGGATATACCTCACAGGCGTGAGAGATCTCGGACACCCCCCAGGGATAAGGAAAGACACAGGAGTAGAACTCCACCTCATCCAAAGGGGCGTGATCTCGGAAGAAATAGAGACGATCCCGGAAAAGCGCGTCCGCGCAACAATGGAAAAGAAAGGAGTAGATCCCCTTCTGTCCATTCAGCCGGCAGGTACTCCGCCCACATGGATAGGGCGGAAAGGGATGATCTATACTTTGGACCTAAGTGCTTCACAGATAGGATCCGAAGGATAAAACTGCATTCTGGCTTTGCCAAAGTTGGTCCAACGTACCAAAAATATACCGGTAGTACAAACCCGGATACCTGGCTCTTAGACTACTATACAGCCGTCCAGATCAACAATGGGACAGACCTGGAAGCTGTAAAGTTTCTTCCCCTAATGTTACTGGATGGAGCCAGAGATTGGATCAATGGATTACCTTCTAGAACTGCCGACAGCTGGGATGATATGGCTCGAGTATTCTCTCAGCATTTCCGGGGAACCTACAAGCGCCCGAATAGCATCAACAAGCTAAACCGTTGCATCCAATTTGAGGACGAACCATACGTGGATTTCATCTCAAGATGGATGGCAATGAAGAATAGTTTCTCTGGGGTAACTGACGTACAAGCAATGCATGCTTTCGTCAATGGCCTAAAACCCGGACTTGTACCGTTCATGGTTGGTTCCAAACAGCACAAAGATCTCGGATCTATGCTTACTACCGCCAATGAACACGCTGAAGCCGAAGACGAATCAGAGCTAGAGGAGGCAATATCGATACACTGATACATGCCAAAAAGAACCCTCACCCTGAGAAAAAAGGAACCCCAGATGCAACACAAAATCCCAAAGAGGTCAACATAGCCTTTGGAAGTGAAAAGGGAAGCAGGTGGAAAGGACGCAGTACGGAACCAATCAATTACACCAAGGAAGAGTGGGAAAAGATTAATTCGCAACCCTGGGTCCACCACTCGCAATTTGGGAAACCCACCCATACTAACGCACAGTGCCGGCTGAACAAGCATATGAAAGGCAGTGCAGGATCCGGAAACAAGGGGAAGAATTCCAAAAGGAAATTTTCCAAGCAAAAGCCAGAAGCTGAGAAAGAAGACAGTGAATCGGACACTGACGAAAAAATCCAGGAACAATAGCGAAAAGGCGAACCCAAGTTTCCAGGAGTCGACAGAGAATGTGCCTTAACTTTCCTGGCAACTCCATCAGCAAAGGTGGCAAAAAGAACGCTTCGAGAAATAAACGCGGTTGTTCCGGCAACCCCCAAATTCTTGAAGTATTCGAACACACCAATCACCTGGGATCAGTCTGATCATCCCGGAAACATCCCTGAACCCGGCACGCAAGCTCTTGTTGTAAGCCCTATTGTACAGAACACTAGGCTAAAAAGAGTGTTGATGGATGGAGGATCCAGCATTAACATAATGTACCTGGATACACTGAGGCATCTGAAAATCTCCGAGACCCAGCTCAACCACAGCAACATACGTTTTCACGGTATTGTTCCTGGCAGACAAGCACGATCCCTAGGAGAAATTTCCCTAGATGTCACTTTCGGAGAAAAAGATCACTTCCGTCAGGAAAAAGTATCCTTTGAAGTGGTGCCGTTCGAAAGCGTGTATCACGCGATACTCGGATGTCCAGCTTTCGCCAAATTCATGGCAAGATCATGTTATATCTATAACAAGCTGAAGATGCTAGGGCCAAAAGGAGGAGTAATCACCATATCTGGAGACTTCAAGTTGGCAAACAAGCTGGAAAAAGAAAACGCCCTTTGCGCTGAGAAGATCATAGCAAAGAAAGAGTTGAAAGAACTGGCCAAAGAGGTATCGCCGACAGAAATGCCAGCAGGAAAAGAAAGCCGGAAGCCAGCAGATAGCTTCAAAGCTTCCGAAAACACAAGACAGGTAATCCTAGATCCCAAAGATCCGACAAAATTTGTCGTAGTAGGAACTGGGATAACCGACAAATAGGAAGGCGAGCTCATCAAGTTCCTCCGTGAGAACTGGGATATTTTTGCTTGGTGTCCAGCGGACATGCCAGGTGTACCCAGGGAACTTGCTGGGCATCAACTTAAGGTGATCCCAGGATCAAAACCCGTCAAGCAAGGTCTCCGTCGATTTGACGGAAGGCTATCGGCAAGGAAATTATCCGGCTTTTAGCAGCAGATTTCATCCAGGAAGTTATACACACTGAATGGTCTGCAAATCCGGTATTAGTGCCGAAGAAAGATACTACTGCCCTTAGGATGTGTATAGATTACACCGGCTTGAACAAACTGTGTCCAAAAGATAGGTTCGCGTTACCGCGAATCAATCAAATAATAGATGCCACTGCAGGCTCTGAGCTTTTATGCTTTTTGGATGCATATTCCGGGTATCATCAAATACGCATGAAAAAGGAAGATCAAATTAAGACTTCTTTTATAACCCCTTATGGGACGTACTATTACATAACCATGCCATTCGGCCTGAAGAACGTAGGTGCAACCTACCAGCGTTGCATGCAGCATTGTTTGCATAGCAGATTGGCAAAAATGTCCACGTTTACGTGGACGACATTGTTGTCGTTACCAAGGAAAAAGATACGCTCCTTGAGGATTTATGAGAAACCTTCGAAAATTTGCGCACTTACAAGATGAAGTTAAACCCATCAAAGTGCGTATTCGGGGTTCCCTCAGGAAAACTTCTGGGTTTCATCGTTTCTCACAGAGGAATAGAAGTAAACCCAGAAAAGATCAAAGCAATCTTAAACATCTCCAAACCTACATGTGTAAAAGATGTCCAAAGATTGACGGGTTAAGCCGCAGTCGTCAGCAGGTTTATTAGCCGGCTGGGGGATAAAGCTCTACCACTCTACAAGTTGCTGAAAAAATCCGACAAATTCGAGTGGACAGAAGAGGCAGACGCAGCATTAACCTAGTTGAAGGAAACTTTGATGAAAGCTCTGATTTTGGCATCCCCAAAAGACGAAGAACCTATGTTATTGTACCTTACGGCTACAAACCGGGTTATTAGTGCAGTAACGAATAGAGTATACCAGACCAACATCCGGTATATTATATAAGTGAAGTTTTCTCCGAGTCCAAACAAAGGTATCCACACTATCAAAAACTGGCATATGGCGTATTTTTCGCATCTAGAAAACTTCGCCATTACTTCCAAGGACATTCCATAACAGTGGTATGCAAAGCACCACTAGGTGATATAATAAACAATGCGGAGGCGACTGGCCGAGTAGCCAAATGGGGCATCGAGCTAGCAGCGTTCGACATTAAGTATCAGCCAAGGACGGCAACAAAATCCCAGGTTTTGGCATATTTTGTCGCCGACTGGACGGAAGCAATGAAAAAAACACCTATGCCGGAGTCCGAGTACTGGATCATGCACTTTGACGGATCCAAGATGAAAGAGGGCGCTGGAGCAGGTGTAGTTTTAAAATCCCCTAAAGGAGACACAATGGAGTATGTATTACAAATACACTTCAACACCTGCAATAACGTGGCAGAATACGAAACTATGCTTCATGGCTTGCATATTGCAAAAGAAATAGGTGTCAAGCGCATTCTGTGCTACGGTGACTCAGATTTGGTACAGCACCAGCTCAACCAAACTTGGGACGCAAAAAGCCCTATAATGGCCGAATACCGGAGAACGGTGGACGAGTTTGCCATTTGTTTCTTCGGATTCGAAGTGCTCCATGTTAAAAGGGAAGAAAATTGGAACGCGGATGCATTAACCCGCATGGGATCAGAAAGGGTAAAAATCCTACCACCAGGTGTATTCGTCCAACATTTGTACGAACCATCGATAAAAGGTGGAGATGTTGATTATCCTCTGGCTTCCGAGTCAATTGAATTTATGCTCGTTAACCTGGATTGGACAATCCCATATCTAAACTTCTTAGTTAATCAGAAGTACCCGGAAGGAGCAGACGAAGTCTTGCAAAGACAGATCCAGCGTCGATGCAAAGGATACACGGTAATTAACAATTGCCTGTATAAACGCAGTAATTCCGGAATTTTTCTGCGATGTATTTCACCAGAAGAAGGACGAGAAATCCTGCAAGAAATCCATGCCGGGGATTGCGGACATCATACTCAATCAAAAAGCATAGTCAAAAAAGCATTCCGTGCCGGGTTTTTCTGGCTAACAGCCAAGACAGATGCTGAGTACATAGTAAATACATGTGCAGGATGCCAGTATTACGCCAAGCAGACTAATATGCCAGCCCAAGCACTCAAAACTATCCCCATTACATGGCCATTTGCGGTTTGGGGGCTAGATATGATGGGACCATTCAAAACTGCACGAGGTGGACTCACACATCTACTAGTAGCTGTGGATAAATATACCAAGTGGGTGGAGGCTAAACCCATCAAAAAACTTGACGGTGTAACTGCCAGAAATTTCATCATTGACTTAGTCATGAGATACGGCGTTCCACACAGCATAATAACCGACAACGGGAAAAATTTCTCCAATAGAGAGTTGGCAAAATACTGCCGACAAACGGGAATTCGCCTAGATCTCGCATCTGTGGCACACCCGCAATCCAACGGACAGGTTAAAAGAATGAATAGCTCAATCCTACAAGGAATACGTCCAAGACTCGAATCTCCTCTTCATAGAGCAGCTGGAGCATGGGTAGAAGAGCTACCTTCCGTGCTTTGGAGTATTCGAACGACACCAAACAGGTCAACCGGACAAACCCCGTTTTTCCTAGTTTATGGTGCGGAAGCAATTCTTCCAACGGACATGATCCATGACAGCCCAAGAGTGCAAAATTTCGATGAATCAGATGCCGAAAAAGCACGACAGGATGCCATCGATCTCTTGGAAGAGGAATGAGAGCTTGTGCTTCAAAGATCCGCCATTTATCAGCAAGGTTTACGACGCTACCATAGTTGGAAAATCAGGCATCGTTCTTATAAAGAAGGTGACCTAGTGCTAAGATTGGTGCAGCAAAGAAAGCACAAATTGGCCCCAGTATGGGAAGGACCATTTGTCATTAGCAAAGCTATGAAAAATGGATCATACTACCTTGTAGATATTCGGGACACGGAGGATCATCCTGACAAGCCGAATCGCAAAAGAAAGAGAAAGATAGATGCTGAACTAGGAGAGACAAAGAGGCCCTGGAGTATCCAGCAGTTACGTCCCTTCTATACTTAGTTCAATTTCTATGTAAACATCCTTGAGATCATGAAATAAAGTTGTCGGAATTCTTATATCCATGTTTTTTACAAGTTTATTATAGTGCAAAACATGATTCCACCTTATCTATTTCCCAATGATCTTACAAAATACTCAATGTTAACCCGAATTGTGCCTGCGTGCTCGGCGTTTAAAAACTGAATGATTTTCAGCCTACAAAGGGCTAAAGGAAACTCGGATTGTGCCTGCGTGAGTTTCATTCAAAAAATTCCTTACTATTCTCTAAGCATTATCTGATTGTTTATGAGTTGGGTCACTGGAGCTAGTTAGTAAAAATGCCCTTAGTATGATCCATGTTTCCGAGTTTAAATTGATTGGTTTTACCCAGTAACTCGGCATGAAGATTAAAAGTACTATTGAGCCATTTCAAACACTAAGGACAGTTAAAGCACATAAACCAGAGAACTTAGAAGATAAAGGAATATTAAAGCCGGAAAACTTGCAAAGAATTTCATAATTAACTGCAAAAGGCGGAGTTCTTGTTCATACAAAAGACTAGAAGCATTACAATATAAGTTACATTGTAAAGTGCAGTAATGCTCCTATTTGATATTTCCACCATCCAGGTTATGAAGAATCCTTCAGGCATCCGAGTCTTCGTCACTGCTGTCGTTCTCGGGGGCTTCGGGAATCTCCTCTTCTGGGTAGGTGATGGAGATATTCACCATAGAGGCGATCTTGGTGGCGTGACCCTTGATCTCGTCAAAGATGGTGGTCCGCTGGGTCTCCGAATATCCAAGGGGGATAGCGGACGCCACGCGCCAAGATTTGGCACTGGGGTAATGCATACACATAAGGCCTAAAGCCATGCGTGCACCACCCCGTGCTGCGGAGCGCAAGGTGTACTCCTTGGATTCCGCCACCTCCAGGATAGCTTCCGGAAGTTTCTCAACTTCCGAGAATTCCCCAGTTCTTGCAGGAAGGTATTTGTTGACCAGCTGCATACCTGCAGCTCTGATCGCAGACCATACCTTCCCAAAAGCTTGGATTTTCTCAATACGAGTGAGATCTGGGCTATCTCCTGTTTTTTCAGATAAACAACCAAAAGGTTAGTAAAAAAGCAGAGAAATAAGTCAAGACATGGAAAAACCGGTAAATGTTGACAACTTACCGAGAATCTTGTCCATCTCGGAGCCTTCCTCCAGGCGCAGGGTTAAGGCATTCTCCAAATCTTGGATAGTAGCCTTGTCCTTGTCCGCCTGCTGGGAGGCCTTGGATTGAGCAATCCCAAGGGCCAGATTGCTGGCCTCCAGATCATTTTGAACCTTCATAAGCTCCTTATGAAGGTCCAAATTCTCCTGGCGGAGACTCGTGGCATTGCCGGCATCTTCAGCTATTTCCTTGGCCTTAGCCAAAGCAGCTGGAAAGCAAGGAACAAAATTCCGAGTTAAGAAAACTCGGGAAAGTACTTAGAAAAAATCTGGATAAGGAACTTCAGAGAATTAACATATACCTGTTGTTTCCGACAGCTGTAGCTGAGACGATGCCAGCTCTTCTTCTTTCACGTCAAGAATAGATAGAAGGTTCCTAATCTCCTTATTCTTGACGGAAAGTTTGCTGAAAACTTCCATGTTTATAGTTTCAGCGGTTTGCTGGAAAACGGAAATGAAACACCGTGTTATACGGAGAAACAAGCATGATATTCAAAAGCATCAAGTGAAAAGTAGACATTTAACTTATTGCTTGGGGGCTAGAGATAATACCTGGCTCATCCGCTGTAAACCTGCCAAGTTTTCAGTGAACTCTTTTGCGTACTCGGCAAAAAGAGTCCCGGCCGCGCTAAGGCCATCGCTGATATTCTTGAAATCCTTGTCAAAGGTGGGGATCTCCTCCTCAGTTATCCGAGAAGGACCTCCCACCTCAGGGACCGCCCTTTCCCTCGTGTCCGTTTCCGGCACAACGGGCTGGCTGGTCTGCAGAGACTCGGTGGTGGGGGCTGCGGCATGCTCTTCTGTTGCCGTGATCGGCGTACTCGGAGCGGTAGCAGGAGAAGGATGAGGGCCTCTGCTGGCCACAGCCTTATGCCTCTTCAGCTTTTTTGGCTTCAGAGTAGAGGGAGGCAGGCTAAAAAGGAAATATGCCGGAAAAGTTTAAACTCCGAAAGCAAAAGTAAAATTCCGACAAAGAAAAGTAACCCAGATGTCCGAACCTGGAGGTGGCGACGGGGATCCCGTCAAGATCAATAACTTCCTGGGAAGCGGAAATCTTCTTGCGCTTCTGCCCACCGGCAAAGGTGGCACGCAATGCTTCCAGCTCGGCCTCGGAAGCAAGTTCCGACTCAGGAAGTCTGGCAATCTGTTAAGAAGGTAAAAGCTGAGATAAAAATACGGAAACCGAGTAAACAAAAAGGATTTAAACCCCCAAAGGCAAAGAATTGTACCTCGGGAGCCAGATTCTCGGCCGTGTACATTGGCCGGCTTTCTTCATATTGGTCGCGTGATGCGACCAATTGATTTGCGCGTTTCTGCAAATCCTTGGCAGACCAAACCTTGCTGGTTGTCCGTATTTTGTCGCCGGTTCCCGTGTACTCGCAGAGAAGGCGAGCTCCGTGGTTAGCCAAGGGCTGGATCCGCCTATCTAACCAACAAAGGACTGTGTCCATGCCGGTTAGAGGCGGATCAGAAGCGACGAGCTTTGCAATGCGCCGCTTGATCCTAAGAAGATCCGGCGGCAGGGTTTGAACTGCTTCAGTTCCCTAGTTTTCTTGGGGAACAGCAGCGGTGTTCGAGAAAGGTGGAACCCAGTGGTTTTCCCAGGAAAGGGAACGTCGGGATGATAAAAGAAGGAACCCGTACAAAACTTGACGGATTCCGATGTTTTAATCTTGGGGAACCAATCCTCTCGGAATCTCCGAAGAGTGAAGGAAATGGTTCCGCAAGTTGGGAGTGCGCCCTCCGAAGAGTTCCGCTTAACCCCGAAACAATAAAGCCAGAAATTTAACCTAGGCGCTATACCTAGATATCCCTCAAAAAGGGCCTGAAATCCGGCTAAATAGAGGATGGAATTGGGTGGCAGATTGTGGGGTTGGATGTTGTAGTGTGCTAGGATTTGGAGGAAGAAGGCGGACGGCGGAAGACCCATACCTCTCTAAATGTGGGAGGAGAGGAGGACGCGTTCTCCGTCCTTCGGCATGGGCTCGGTCTCGTCTTCCGGGATTCGCCACTTTCCCTTCAGCACGAGCCCCTCCTTCTCCATTGTCGGAAGGAGGGATGGCGGAATACTGCTGGCACTCCAGTTGCCGGCAGTTTCCGCCTCTTCTTCGGCTCCGGCAGCGGCGGACGCTGCAGCCTCCGCAGCCGCGAGCTCGTCACCGACGAGCGTGATTTTTTCCTCCACCGTCTCGGGCGCGAACGACGGAGTAGGCGCGGAGGAAGATTCCGCAAGATATGCGGCGGCGGAAGGGTTTTCTTCGCCCGCTGCAGCGCCCATGGTCTTCATCGGCTCGTCGCCGGAGACCTGCGCTGGCGAGTCCAGCTGCGGGTCCATCGTGTCGATTATTTTGTCGATGTCCTTAGCGACGGTGCGGGCTGGGGAAGATGACGGAGATGCCATCAAGTGGCGGCGCTTGGTCGCTCCGGTGAGGTCTTGGGTGCGTCCGTGCGCTCGGGAAGTGCTCTGCGGGAACTTTGGGCGCTGGAAATGGCGTTGCGAAGTGGAAGCGGAAGATCTCCACGGAGGACGAAGACGGCTATTTATAGCCGGAATTCTGTCACGATGCGTGCTAACGACTCTTTTGACCGTTGGCTGTTCAACGCGTGTCACTCGCCGGAAATTCCGGGAAATGAAATGACGGGTGATTATTGCTATCGCCTCGTTTCCCGCGAGAATCTGTCAGAGATATGTTTCTGGGTTTCTCGCTTGAAACCCAAACGTCCCTTACGTCAGCCTGATTAGGGCGCTGACACAGGAAGTTCCTTCTCCACGAAGGATCGTGCGAGAAAAGCCGGATTTTCTGGATCCCGAGTTTTGCGTTACAATATCCTATAAGGAGAAAAAGAAGAATCAAGACTGCATGCCGATATTTCTCGGAAAAGATGCATTTGGTGAAAGACGGCGAAAACGGAGTCTCGATCCTTCTTGGGGCTACTGTCGGATATATACCAAATAGGGGTATATCAGATGGTAGTCTAAAGTTCTGGATTACCCGGGTAGCCCAAATGGTAGTGGGCTACGGTCCATTGGGCGGCCCAGTAAGCTGACGCACAGAAGCCGGATTCTAGAAGAACCCGGATTACGGCCCACGTAATCTGGCTTGGAGTAGAAGGCGGATTCCTTACTTTCCAAGTTAATAGTTTCCGTAGTCTTCTAGTTTTCCTACTCTGTATGCCCTAACCCGGCTATTATATAAAGCCGGACCGGAGATATGATAGATAGACAAGAAGCTACAGGCTAACTCGCCGAGAGGTTGATCCTTGACGAGCAGCTAACAGAACCTCACATTGTACTTTGTATTCATAGGCTTTAGTCCTGAATAGTGAGATTGCAGGAGTAGGAACGCCGCATTACTGCGACGTACCGAACCTGGGTAAACCCTGTGTTATTGTCCTTCGCACAACCACGTCCCCCCACGTCTCTACTCGTAGTCTCATGGCACCCCCGTCTATGAATTCTACTACGATGTCTTGACACTCAGGTTATCATCTGAACCCCCTTAGGTATTAAGTTGCAAGCAACAGATAATCGCATTAAACAATGTGTGTAAAGTAAGCAATGATTGTACACGCGGGCACTCACACCTCTGTTTTCTTCCTAGTGGCAACAACACATCCTCCCCCGTCACGTTTCTTTCACTCGAGCACAGGCGAAAAGGAGGCATGAACCCACTATCGAGCATAAATACTCCCTCTTGGAGTCACTAACAACTACTTGGCCAGAGCAACCACTAGCAAGGGAAATTATGCAAGATCACAAATAACATATGCAATAAATACTATAATCAACTTGGCACAAGTTCAATATTCATCGGATCCCAGCAAACACATCATATAGAATTACATAATAACAATCTCAATCATGTTAGGCAGCTCACGAGATCTAAACATGGAGGCATATGAGGAGAATACAACCATCTAGCTACTTCTATGAACCCGTAGTCCAAGGATAAACTACTCACACATCACTCCGGAGGCAGGCATGGTGATGGAGAAGCATCTGGTGATGATCTCCCCTCCAGCAGGGTGCCGGGAGACAGCTTCAGAACCCCCCTGGTCTAGGGTTGACGATGACGGCGGCTGCGGAATTTTTGGGGATATTTGATCCGGTGCCTAGGGTTTTCCATTGGGGGGGGGAATATATAGGCGAAAGGGCAAAGGCGGTGGAGCCATGGGGGGCCCACACCACCAGCTGGCAAGGCCAAGGGGGGCGCCACCCCATGGTGTGGCGCCCCTGGTGCCCGTTTTCGACTCCTCTTCGGTCTTCTGGATGCTCCCGGGGAAAATAGGCACTTCGCGATTTGTGGGTCCAATTCCGAGAATATTTCCAGAACAACTTTTCCGAAATAAAAATCAGCAGAAAACAGGGAACTGGCACTTGGCATCTTGTTAATAGGTTAGTCCCGGAAAACATGTAAAAATGCTATAAAGAAGGGAGAAAACATGTAGCAATTGGAATAATATTATCATGGAGCATCAGAAATTATAGATACGTTGGAGACGTATTATTGACACAAACTGAATTTTGAGTTGTTGGCTTGCAAACTCAAGAACGATGGTTTGATGAGGGAGCATAAAGACAAGTTCATAGAAATACTACAAAAGCTAAACGATATTGGTTTCCAATTCTATAAAAGCAAGCAGTTGTGACACTCCTCATGTCACTTCCATTATATTACTTCGGTTTTGTGGCTTTCTTCAATCTGATGGAAGTGGAGAAGACAATTGAAAATGTCTTCCAGATGCTCATGTCAGCTAGATGGATTTATTTTGTCCACGTCGTGATGAGTGCACCAATTGATAAAGACAACTAGCATGTCCTCATGAGGTATAAGAGTTATACCAGTCTTTCTCATTTTCTTGTCTCGGGAATATTGTGGTATTGGACACTAAAATTTCTAAACTTGCAATTAACTGCATAGTGATAAGGAAAAGAGGAAAGAAAGGTGGAAAGCGTGGAAGACGCATAAAAAGGCGCCATACCAGCTGCATCATCTATGAAGTCCAAGTCAATAAAGAGGATCAACAATAGGACTTTGAAATCATAGTTATTTTGAGTTCGATCATTCATAATGAATATTTTATGACCGAGAACCTTGTTGAGTTCTAATTATAATATATGTTCGGGATTTTAAAGATTGGGAATTCAAAGTTTATGATCTTCTTTATTGTAGTATGTCATTATGTTTTATTATCAAGTCTTGAAATTTTTTATTCAATTTATCACTTGAGTTTGACTAATATTTTTATTGCTTGTTAAATAAATTGGAGATAAGTCTTTTACTGATTTATCAAAGTTCAAAGATTGTCTCAAATTTATTAAATAAAGTTAAAAATCCATAAAGTGTTAGGCACTTGTGAATTTCAAATTCACATAAAGTATGGATGTTTTCGCAATTAACTGAATTCCATTGAAGACTTAATATGATAAGTTGATCATACTTATAAAGTGGAATAGATGAAATAATTTTCAATGTTTCGTAAAAGTACGTGGGAGTGATATGAATCAAAATCTGAGATCAAAGAAATTTGATTGAAAAAAGACTTAATATAATTATGACATGTTGACAAAATAAAGTTTTCTTACTCAAATTATGCATGATAATGAAATCTTTGTGAGACGAGGATTTAAGAAATGTTATAATAAGATTTTATGAATGTCTTGGTGTGATATGTGAAGTGTGAAACAAGAATAAGTCTGAACCCACCAACTAAAATTATTTTGCTTGTGAAGAACGGAGCATTTTCATTAATTAACTTAGAGTTGTTTTAATGAAAGTTCCAAGTTGTCAATATTGCTCAAGTATGATGCATAATTGATTAAGTGTTTTTGAGTAAAACCAATATAATTATAGGTAGTAAATTTCCACTTTAACTCCAAGTGTCTAACACATTGGTTTAAGGAGAACAATGCCTTCTCACGATAGAGAGGTGGAAATTGTATTAAATCAGATTGCGAACCTTTGGAGGAAGGACTGAACGAAAGGGGAAACACGCAAACATTTCCAATTCGTCAGCTTATCGAGGAATTTACTTATGGGACACATAAAGTTTGAACATATTATTATATAAAGGTCATATGAGGAATTTGATACAATATTCACTTTATGATGTAGTCATCAAAATTCCGAGACAATGACCATGAAATGCAAAACAAAACAAACAATATAATAATGCTCCTAAGTGACATTGAATTGTCATAGAGATCCAAGAAAAAGTAGATGTTCATTTTAGCTCCAAGATTTCCTCTTGAGAGTGATTGAAGTGATATTAAATCACGGGAACATTAAAGTTTCACAAGAAAAAATGGATATGAATATATAATATTCATAAAGCTAGTCTTTATTAAAATTGTTTTACCAAGGACAAATAAATGATAATGATGAGTTGAAAAACTTATCATATCAATTGCTTGGTGCTGTTATTGGATCAAATAGAAAAATTAATTTCTAATAGTAATTAATTTTAAATTATTGGTGTAATCTGAAATGTTACATTTATGAGTGTTAAGTAATTCATGTTAATGAGTCAAGAAGTTATTCTATTTCATTGTATAAAGCAAAGGGATTTAAAAGTCAGTGGGAGCTGGATATGACCTTTTAATTGGATAGGCCTAATTGAACGAAAATTACCTCATGAAATGATTAAAAAACGTTTAAAATAAATTATCAAAAAGTATCTTATTAAATTCGGAATCTATGAGATATATTAAATAGTTTAATAAACATGAATATGATGCGTCCGGGCTGCCGTTGCACCAAGGTCCAGGTGCCGCGACTCCCTCCTCGCGCTCTTCCTCGCCGGTGACTTCCTCATTGCACAGGGCGCCCACCTCGCCCGCCACCTCTGAAAGCTCATGATCCCTCTAAATGATTTTGGTGATGATGCTAACACGGATATCTCCTATCTAACAATGTGGTTCAGTCTGTGCAGCTATTGTCCTAGATGATCATCAGTATATTCTTGTCAAAAGATCAAAGAGAAGCTCTCTATTGTGGAAATTCAGCCACCGGATTTTTCAGTATATAGGGCGGAAATTCCGGGACTTATGTGGCGGATTATCCGGCCATCCAACCGGAAATTTCCGGCCTCCTTTCTGGCTTCCACGAAAACGACTAAGTGTTTGTCTGCCCGCGCATAGAAGCCAGTGCGGAAATTTGCCCCGGAAATTTCCGGGCCAAAAATCCGGCCTTCAAGGACTTAGCAGAAATTGGTCTACTTCACATTGCCCGCGCACAGAAGGTGGGGCGGAAATTTGCCCCGGAAATTTCCGGAGCAAATCTCCGGCCCTTGGTCCTTAGCAATTTTCTTCAAGATGTTGATGCCTGCGCACAGAAATGGGGCCGGAGTATTGGGGTGGAAAATTCCGTCCCCGGATATTTCAATTATCCGCCCCCCGGAGTTTTCAAATTTCCGGCCAACTCAGACCGGAATATTCCGGCCTTTACCCCGGAAATTTCCGGTCCCACAGGACTGCAACGGTCAGAATTTGGAGGAGCCTATAAATAGCTGTCTTCTTCCTCTAGATAGGGAGCTCGTCCATTCCTCTCTCTCCTCCATTGTTGTAGAGCTCAAATCGCCCCGATCTCCCTCCTCCTCCAACCAAACTCGATGCCCTTCAAGGATCTCATGGAGGAGGACTAGATCTACCTTTCCACCAAGCCAAAACGTGTGTACCCACACCACAACTCTTGGGATCTTGTAATCTCTTGGTTGCTTTGTCATCCAAGGGAAACCCTAGTGCTTGTAGCTTCCACCTTGTAGCAAGAAGCTTCGATTGTTGAGAGCCTCCATCTCACTTGTGGAGTAGCCTCAACCCCTTGTAAAGGTTTGGTCAACGCCTTCAAGTCGACCTCATAGTGGAAACGAGAATCTCCCTCACCGGAGAAGCTCAAGGAGAACAAGGTGTGCACATCCGTGCTATTGAGGAGCGCCTAGGTGGCTCCCCACCTCTCCAACGTAGACGTACTTCTTTTAAGAAGGAACTACGGGAAACATATCCTTGTCTCCGTGCTTTCACTTGTTGTCATCTTGTACCGTTCCGTATTTCCGCTGCTACTTGCTTTATATCACCTAGGGTTTTCACTTAGTTGCACATTTAGGTAATCAAGCATTTACTTTCTTAAAAGCCCCATTAAAAATGAAAAAGAATTAAAATTTGTAGGTCACCTATTCACCCCCCCCCTCTAGTTGACCATATTGCACTTTCAATTGGTATCAGAGCCTCGGCTCTTTTATCGGGCTTAACCGCCTAAGAGTAATCATGGTCAACGGGGATGTTCCCGAAACTTCTAAGGAGGAGCTCTCCAAAATGGCCGACACTATAGCCAACCTTGAGACAACGGTTTGTACCATACAAACCCAATTGTCGAAGGTTAGCT
The DNA here is from genome assembly GCA_028641055.1 of Alopecurus myosuroides. Classification (NCBI taxonomy): domain Eukaryota; kingdom Viridiplantae; phylum Streptophyta; class Magnoliopsida; order Poales; family Poaceae; genus Alopecurus; species Alopecurus myosuroides. The sequence continues at coordinate 405,833,505 of CM054059.1, read as the reverse complement.
CTAGTGTGGGCTCGGAGGTCTCCTCCATCAAGAAGATGTTGGAGAACATGATGGGTAGAACCAAGGAGCCGTCCCACTCTCCCCATGTCACCGACGAGGATAGTTCGGATGAGGAAACAAATCCGGACATTTCCGAAATCGAAGAAAACATTGCCAAAGCTAAGGCTAAAGCCGCACAAAAGGCTAAAGCCAAAGCTAAGGAGAGTGACGGTGGCTCCAAGTCTCAAACGGCTAATGGTTCGGGGTCCAATTCAAAAGTTCCACCACCGCAAAACTATGATTCCATCCACCCAATCGTTTCCATGCCACACATCCTTAATGTTGGAGTTCCACCCATCCTTAACACTAACGAATTTTCCTCTTGGAAGTTTGAAATGGAATCTCACATTTCAGGATCGTGTACGGCATTGTGGAGAAGCGTGATCCATGGGTTTCATCCTCATGATCCAAGCAACTTGACTCCAAGGGAGGATGTTGAATCTCAACTCAACAAAACTGCTCTTGTTATTATCCAGAAGGCTCTCCCAAGGGAGCATCTCACTCACATTCGCGGTTGCAAGACCGCCAAGGAAGCTTGGGACAAACTTGATACCTTGTTTCAAGGAAATGCTAGTATTCAGTCCTCCAAGTATGATGTGGCCATTGACAACTCCGAGAACTTTGTTATGCAAGAGGATGAGACTCCTGAAGAGCTCTATAGACGAGTTGTCACTCTCGCCAATCAACTGAGAGACTTTGGCAAGGAAGAGATCACGGATGAATGGATAAAGAGGAAGTTTGTCAAGGCTATCACACCCTTCGAGAAGAATCTCGCCACTAGCATCCGGACAAGAGCGGACTACAATACTCTCAACTCCATAGGTGTTCTTAGTGAGTTCATCGCAATCTCTCTCTCTCACAAGAGTGCGGATGATGCTCTAGCTCGCTCTAGAGGGATGGGAAAGTCTCCCAACCTTGCATTAAAGTCAAAAGCAATGGCTCGAGTTGATGAAAGTGAAGAAGATGATGATGATGAGGAAGACTATGAAGATACTTACACAGGAGCTCACAAGTGCATTGCCCTTGCTATGCATGGATATTGGAAGAGATGGGAAGCTCACAAGACCGGATCTCCAAGGCCTCCACGAAACAAGAACTACAAGAAGAAGGGGGAGCGACCAAGGACATGCTATAATTGTGGTAGCGCTAACCACTTCGTGAAGGAGTGCCCCTTTGAGCCAAGAGAAGAAAACGAAGGCAAGCTCATTCGCAAGAACAAGACCAAGCCTCCTCAAAACAAGAACTTTGCAAGGAAGGTTCCAAGAGCTCTCTACGTACAAGAAGGGGCGGTTCTTGAGACTTACATCTCCGGAGATGAAGGAGAAGATGAGGTGGTTGGAGTTGCTCACATCGCCAAGGCCACCGCATCATCACCTTCGATCTCTCTATTCGAATCCCCCAATGAGAATGTGGATACCCGACCTACATGTCTTATGGAAAAAGCCACTTCGGTATGCTCTCCCAACTCTAAGACCATTGTCACTAACCCTCCTTCGTTATTGGATTGTGTTGAAAATGCTTGTGAGGAGGATAGTGAGTCTAATGAGTTAAGCTTATGGCTATCTAGCCTTAAGGGTGAGACTAAGGAAAAGGTGAACTCCCTTTTGAGGCAACTTGATGAGGCTAACTCTCTTGTTGATGAAAAGGAGGAGATCATCATGACCTTAGAAAGCCATGGAGGTCACACTTGCAATGAGCAAGAGCTTGAAAAAGCTCTTGATAATGAGCGTTCCATTCGTGCCTCACTTGAGGAGAAATTGTCTTGTCTTGAAGAAAACTTTGCCATAAGTGTCTCTAAGCTTAGGAAGGAAAATGCTCAATCTCTTGCCTTAATTAAAACTCTTGAGCATGAAGAATTGAAGCTAGGAATTGCTCACGAGGAACTTGGTACTCGTTATGAAAAACTTGAAAAAGAGTTCATGTCTCTTAAGGAAATTCATGACAAGTTAACCAAATCTCGTGACAATCTTCTAGATCAACAATCAAACAAGCAAGTTGTATCCACTTCACTTTCTAGCTTGAATGTCTTGTCTAGCAATGCTTGTGGTACAACTAATCTTGTAGGAAATGAGAAGAGTTCCCATGAGATTGCTTCTCATCATGCCAACAATGGAAAGGAGGGACTTGGCTATATTGCCAAGTCAAAGAAGAAGTACAAGAAGAAGAACAAGAAGAGAGTCACCTCCTCCTCACAAGAAGTAAGATTTGTGAAAGAGGGAGAGGTGACCAAAGGGAAGGAGACCAACACCATTGTGGGTGGTGAGACCTCTAGGGGGAGCACCACTCACAATAACTTTGCCGGGAAATATAATCCATCTTATGTTCTTATGAAATCTAGAGATGGTCATGTATATGCTAAATATGTTGGTACTTCTTATGGTGACGATTATCATTGGAGTATTTGGGTTCCTAAGACCCTTGTCGCTAACATGAGAGGACCCATTCAAAGATGGGTCCCTAAATCAAGCAACTAATCTATTGTAGGGAAGTGCTTCCGGTTCGAGCAAATGGACGGTGGATAGTGGTGCATCCCAACATATGACCGGAAGCAATGACGCAATGAGTGATATTCATCCTCCATTACCTCATCTCAATTGCGTCACTATTGGTGACAACTCCGAACTAAAGGTATTGGGACGAGGCAAGGTAGCAATCTCAAATGACTTGTCAATTGAGAATGTTCTTCTTGTTGAGTCCCTTGGCTACAATCTCATCTCGGTTCTTCAACTTGCTAAAAGTGGTTTTACCTCTTTCTTTAATAAGGAGAATGTGATTGTCACTTGGGAAACGACTCTTAAAGTAGCCTTTGTTGGGCATGTCGAGAACGGCATGTATGTAGTGGACTTCTCCAAAGGAGACACGTGTGCCGCGACATGCCTAATGGCTAAAGTTGATGTGGGTTGGCTATGGCATCGCCGGTTAGCCCACACCAATATGAGGACGTTGCATGACCTTCAAAGTGGCAATCACGTTCTAGGACTAACAAATGCTAAGTTTGCCAAAGATCGTGTGTGTAGCTCTTGCGTTCTAGGAAAGCAACATGGAGAAGCACATCCCACCAAGACGAACATCACTACATCAAGAATCCTCGAGCTCATTCACTTGGACCTCTTTGGTCCTCTATCATATGATAGTCTTGGAGGCAAAAAGTATTGCTTGGTGATTGTGGATGATTACTCACGATATTGTTGGGTGTACTTCTTCAAGAGAAAGAGTGAGACTCAAAAGCGGGTCATCGAATTCATCACTTTGGTGGAAAGACAACATAATACAAGCATCATGGCTATCCGGAGTGATAATGGATCCGAGTTCAAGAACTACACCGTTGAGGGATTTCTTAGTGAGGAAGGCATTGCTCATCAATATTCCACTCCCTACACTCCTCAACAAAATGGTGTGGCGGGGAGAAAGAATCGGACTCTTATGGATGCGGCTCGTACCATGATTGCGGAGTTCTCTTCTCCTTACAACTTTTGGGCCGAGGCCGTCTCCACCGCTTGTCATGCTAGCAACCGATTATATCTCCGCAAGATTTTGAACAAGACCCCCTATGAGATTCTCACGGGCAAGAAGCCGGATGTTTCATACTTCAAGGTCTTTGGATGCAAATGCTTCATTCGCAAAAGAGGGAAACGCTTGTCAAAGTTCGGGACTAAGTCTTATGAGGGTATCTTTGTTGGTTATGCCACAAACTCTCACGCCTATAGAGTCTACAACAAATCCACCGGACAAGTTGAAGAAGCTATAGACGTGGTGTTCGATGAGGATAATGGGTCCCAAGGGGGCCGTATAGATCATGGTTTTGTAGGAGATGCAATTCCTCCCATCGTCATAAGAAGAATGGGGGTTGGTGAAATAATCCCCATTGAGGAAAACCGGATGACGGAGGGAGAAGGACTATGCTCTACACAAGTGGAGCCATTGACTACATCCATTGATAACCATGCTACCCAACAAGATGCACCAAGCCCTCATGCCTCACCTCAAGGCCAAGCAAACACTCAAGGCCAAGCTCATGATGAAGGCCAAGCTCATAATGGAGAACAAGATACACATGGTGGTGATACAATTCATCACATAAGGGATCCACCTCCCATCAATGATCAAGACCAAGGTGGACATGTCTCCGATGATGAAGGTGATGATCAAGTACTATCCAAGGAAACTTTGGAGGAGATGCTAGCTCGTAGAGCAAAGAGGAGGCTAGATAATCTTGCTCGTGCCGGTCACACGGAGGATATAATTCTTGGACAAGTTCGTGGAAGGGTCGTCACAAGGAGGCAACTAGCGGACTTTAGCAAAGCTCATGCATTTGTCTCGCACATTGAGCCAAAGAAGGTCTATGAAGCTCTTGAAGATCAAGATTGGCTTGAAGCTATGCACGATGAACTCAACAATTTCGAGCGCAACAAAGTGTGGAAATTGGTTCCAAGGCCCAAGGATTGCAAGAACGTCATCGGCACTAAGTGGATCTTCAAGAACAAACAAGACAAGGACGGCATCGTCATCCGCAACAAGGCTAGATTGGTGGCTCAAGGCTTCTCTCAAGTCGAAGGTGTCGATTTCGGTGAAACATTCGCTCCCGTTGCTCGTCTTGAATCTATTCGTATCTTACTTGCATATGCCTCTCATCATAACTTCAAATTGCAACAAATGGATGTTAAAAGTGCTTTTTTGAATGGTCCCATCCATGAGTTGGTTTATGTCAAGCAACCTCCGGGTTTCGAAGATCCCAACCACCCCGATCATGTCTACAAACTCGATAAGGCGCTATATGGGCTTAAACAAGCTCCACGTGCGTGGTACGAACACCTTAAAGAGTTTTTGGTAGATCGAGGGTTCAATGTTGGTTTAATCGATCCCACCCTTTTCACCAAAAAGGTCGGAGGTGACTTGTTCATATGCCAACTCTATGTGGATGATATCATCTTTGGTTCCACTAACGTTGCTTTCAATGATGAGTTTTGCAAGCTTATGACGGACAAGTTCGAAATGTCTATGATGGGAGAATTGGAGTATTTTCTTGGCTTTGAGATCAAGCAACATCCCGAAGGCACATTCATCAAGCAAGCCAAGTATACTCAAGATATGCTCAAGCGATTCAATATGCATGATGCTAAACCTATGAAGACTCCCATGTCCACGACGGTTGATTTGAAACCCGATCCGAATGGTAAAGAGGTAGATCAAAAGGTATACCGCTCCATGATTGGCTCTTTGCTCTACCTTTGTGCATCTAGACCCGATATTATGTATAGCGTTGGTAAATGTGCAAGGTTTCAAGCCTCCCCAAGACAAAGTCATCTTGAAGCGGTTAAGCGTATCTTTCGATATTTAGTTCATACCCCAAACTTTGGTCTTTGGTATCCCAAGGGTTCAAGCTTTCAGCTCATTGGGTATTCGGATGCGGACTATGCGGGAGAGAAGACGGATAGGAAATCTACATCCGGAAGTTGTCAATTTCTTGGCCGCTCATTGGTATGTTGGTCGTCAAAGAAACAAAACTGCATTGCTCTCTCTACTACTGAGGCCGAATACATCTCCGCGGCTAGTTGTTGTGCTCAATTACTTTGGATGAGGCAAACATTGAGAGATTATGGCATCATCTTCGACAACGTTCCTCTCTTGTGCGACAATGAGAGTGCCATCAAGATCGCCTACAATCCCGTTCTTCACTCCAAGACGAAGCACATTGAGATTCGGCATCACTTCATTCGGGATCATGTTGAGAAGGGTGATATTGACCTCTCCTATGTTGCAACCAAGGATCAACTCGCGGATATCTTCACGAAGGCCCTTGATGAACCAAGATTTCGGGGTTTGAGGAATGAACTAAATGTGATCGATGCGTCTAACTTCTCTTGAACCCTTGCATGTGTACCTTCACTATATGTGCTATCTAGTCTAGATGTAGGCATGGACATAGGGGGGGCGTAGTTCAACTCATGAACAAACACTCCATCTATCATGCGTAAAACAATCAAAACGTAATGCATATCTAGTCAGTTCGTGACTTATTGTGCTTAAAACGTGAGTGATACTCTTGAGTCCAAGATACATCTTCGCGGCTCCTTGGTGTCACTCAAACACGGTGGCTCCGGCCACCAACTTTTTCCTTGTGAATGTGTTCTGTTTGATGTTTTCCTCGTATGTGTTCGATTGTTTGTGTCTTTTTGCATTTTTTGGAGGCTCACGATTTGATCCATCTTCCACAAATCTTGGATGGCATTGGCACTCCGGAAATTCCGGCTCAGGACCGGAATATTCCGGCCCTACGACGTTTGACTCAGAAATTTCGCTAAGTTTCGCTGTGCCCGCTCGCAGAAGGCACACCGGAAATTTCAGCGGAAATTTCCGGTCCAAACTTCCGGGGCCCGGAATATTCCGTGTCTTAAGCCACGGAAATTTCCGGAGGAAGATTTGGACTCGAATAATCCCCCAACTATCCAGTGTGCCCGCTCGCAGAAGGCACACCGGATATTTGGGCGGAATATTCCGGCCCAAATCTCCGGGGCCCGGAATATCCGGTATTAATGCCGGAAATTTCCGGTGCTCTTGGTCTGGGACTATATAAGGACGACGGGAGGGAGCAGTCACGTTGCTTCCCTTCCCTCGTCTCTCCACTCGCCCCCAGTCAGCCGCCGCCGCCTCCAAGACTTCCGGGAGGCCTTTTTGCCTCCCCTACTCATCCTCTCCTCTTCCCTTGCGGATCAAGAGACCGCACGTCCTTTCCTGATCATGGATCCTGGTACGTGTTCATTTTCTCCGCAAACTTTTGGGTTGAGTAGATGCATTCTCACTATATCTAGGGTTTTTCATGTTCTAGCATGGTTCTTTGCTCACACAAAGTATCATCTATTCATCCTCGTACTAGATCCCCTGTTCCAGATTCGTTATAGGCCTAGATTCAGATCTGGATTCGAAAATCCCGAAGGCCGGAAATTTCCCCCCAGGGCCGGAATTTCCGCCCACCGGAAATTTGCCGTGAGGCCGGAATTTTCGTCCTCCGGAATTTCCGTGTTCATGACCGGAATTTCCGGCCTATACTGAATCATCACCATCACTCCACGATATTCCATTCCTCATTTCGTGAGCCCCCGTGTTTGATGTTTGTTTGCTTTTCTTTGGTTTTTCTATTTGCTTTCCTCGCAGATGGTTCCACCTCTAGGTCTGGCAAGCTGCTCAGTTCCCGCAAACGCCTCCGTCATCTGACAGAAAATGAGGAGGGGACCTTTGTAGAAGACAATGAGACTCGCCGGCGTGAAAGAGATACTCAGCGCGCATATGAGCAGCAACGTGAGGCTGATCGGGCTGCTCGCAGAGCTGGTAGGCAGCAAGGAAAGGCAACTCTCAACGTGGGCACCATGCCCATTGTTGAGTTTAAGGCATGGCGTAACAAGGCTTGGTACACGGAGAGCACTCAGGACCCCACTATTGACTCATGCTTTTGGCATGTCGAGCAGGAGACCCTCTTCAAGCAAGTGTACACCGTAATGAGCAAACCAGTGTGCCCCATGAAAGTAATCAATTTTGCTCATCTTGCTGCCAACCCAGATTACTTCAACCCTTCTGTTCAGCTTGCTGAGGTTCTTGGTTTGCGTCCACTTATGGAGACTCGTTGCTCTTACAACACCACCTACATCCAGCAGTTCTTTGCTACTCTTATCATTGATGATTCTGAAGAAATTGGGATGACTTGGATGTCCGGCCCTCACCTGCTCACTGCAAACTTTCATGACTTTGCCACTGTGCTTGACTATCCGTTTGCTGGCCTCAACACTCCTCAGGGCCACCGTATGCATATCCATGGGGAAGAGTATGAGAAGAACAGGCTTGTTGAGCTCTATGGTTCTCAAGGCACTATTGGATCGGCTAAAGGCCTCTTTCCAGTCTATGATATCCTCCTGCGCATGCTCAGGGAGTCCATTGCTCCAAGCGCGGGGAATAATGATGCTATTCGCGGTGGCTTGGTCAACCTTATGCACCATGCCTTCTTGACCTTCTCTGAGACTGATATGACTGATATGGAGGCTCACCGGATTGATGTGATGGATTTCATTTTCAATGAGATCCACTATGCTCTCTTCCATCGTAAGGTGCCTCCATATGCCCCTTACATCATGAAGCTCATCAAGGCACGCTATCCTGAAGCACTTCGAGAAGACTTGGAGCTGGACTGTGAGGATCACAAGGACGTTAATCTCTATAAGAAGTCTGCACACACTCCACAGGCCGCTCATAATGTTGTTGCAACTGGACAGGGACACAGGGATGCTCGCATGCGTCCTCCTCCTCCTGGGAAGAAGAAGCGCTCGTGGCTTGCTCGTGCCGTTGAGAAGGTGATGAGCTTGATGGTTTGCGTCCACAAGGACAACTATGCTGCCTATGTGGAGCGCCGCACTATTTTAGAGAACCAGCACCACATCATGACTGCCCTCAAGACTCCCACTGTGCCACCTCTTCCTCCCCCTCGGGTTGCTTACAAGAACTGGAACAACCGTGACGTTGACTGGGATATCGGTGTTGATGAAGATGAGGACATGGAGACTGCCACCGACAGTGAAGCTGAAGAGGACGAAGAGGACACCCAGGCCTAGAGTGTGCTCCATGGGTCGTAGCTATCTCTTTTCTCTTTTTGGTGTCTTGATGCCAAAGGGGGAGAAGAATTAGATGATCGTGGGGATTTGCTTGGGAGGGTTTCGTTTGTTCTTCGTTGCCATTTCCGTTTTTCGTGCGTATTTTTCGAACTTCGTTCTACCGTACTCGTCCTTTATGTTGAACTATTATTATTGGGAGGCATGTCTCCTATATATGCTATCTGTGATGTTTTTCATATCCTGCTTTGTTAGCTTTATTCCCTGCAAATACCCGTGTTGTCATCATTCACCAAAAAGGGGGAGATTGAAAGCTCATGATCCCTCTAAATGATTTTGGTGATGATGCTAACACGGATATCTCCTATCTAACAATGTGGTTCAGTCTGTGCAGCTATTGTCCTAGATGATCATCAGTATATTCTTGTCAAAAGATCAAAGAGAAGCTCTCTATTGTGGAAATTCAGCCACCGGATTTTTCAGTATATAGGGCGGAAATTCCGGGACTTATGTGGCGGATTATCCGGCCATCCAACCGGAAATTTCCGGCCTCCTTTCTGGCTTCCACGAAAACGACTAAGTGTTTGTCTGCCCGCGCACAGAAGCCAGTGTGGAAATTTGCCCCGGAAATTTCCGGGCCAAAAATCCGGCCTTCAAGGACTTAGCAGAAATTGGTCTACTTCACATTGCCCGCGCACAGAAGGTGGGGCGGAAATTTGCCCCGGAAATTTCCGGAGCAAATCTCCGGCCCTTGGTCCTTAGCAATTTTCTTCAAGATGTTGATGCCTGCGCACAGAAATGGGGGCGGAGTATTGGGGCGGAAAATTCCGTCCCCGGATATTTCAATTATCCGTCCCCCGGAGTTTTCAAATTTCCGGCCAACTCAGACCGGAATATTCCGGCCTTTACCCCGGAAATTTCCGGTCCCACAGGACTGCAACGGTCAGAATTTGGAGGAGCCTATAAATAGCTGTCTTCTTCCTCTAGATAGGGAGCTCGTCCATTCCTCTCTCTCCTCCATTGTTGTAGAGCTCAAATCGCCCCGATCTCCCTCCTCCTCCAACCAAACTCGATGCCCTTCAAGGATCTCATGGAGGAGGACTAGATCTACCTTTCCACCAAGCCAAAACGTGTGTACCCACACCACAACTCTTGGGATCTTGTAATCTCTTGGTTGCTTTGTCATCCAAGGGAAACCCTAGTGCTTGTAGCTTCCACCTTGTAGCAAGAAGCTTCGATTGTTGAGAGCCTCCATCTCACTTGTGGAGTAGCCTCAACCCCTTGTAAAGGTTTGGTCAACGCCTTCAAGTCGACCTCATAGTGGAAACGAGAATCTCCCTCACCGGAGAAGCTCAAGGAGAACAAGGTGTGCACATCCGTGCTATTGAGGAGCGCCTAGGTGGCTCCCCACCTGTCCAACGTAGACGTACTTCTTTTAAGAAGGAACTACGGGAAACATATCCTTGTCTCCGTGCTTTCACTTGTTGTCATCTTGTACCGTTCCGTATTTCCGCTGCTACTTGCTTTGTATCACCTAGGGTTTTCACTTAGTTGCACATTTAGGTAATCAAGCATTTACTTTCTTAAAAGCCCCATTAAAAATGAAAAAGAATTAAAATTTGTAGGTCACCTATTCACCCCCCTCCCCCTCTAGTTGACCATATTGCACTTTCAACCTCGACAACGGGCGAGGCCGCGGCTCCTCGGCACACCATGGTCACCCGGCTCCATGTGGGCAAGGTCATGCCGGTCAAGCCCATAGATGGCACCATTTGCTACGACTTCAAGCGGCGAGCTTTTCACGCCGAGCCAGCCTCTTATCGCATAGCTCTCGGCGATGCACACTCGAGGACGGCCATGGAAAATGAGCGTGAAGATCTCCTCCATGACGACACCTGGACCTTGCTGCAAAGGCATCCCGGACAGAACGTGATTGGCAGTCGTTGGGTGTTCAAAGTGAAGCATAAGGCTAATGGCTCTGTCGACAAGTTCAGAGTGCGTCCCGTGACCCAGGGGTTTACCCATCACTACGGTGTCGACTACCTCGACACGTTCAGCCCGGTTGTTAAACCGGACACCGTCCGGCTCGTCCTCGCCCTTCCCATGTCCCGTGACTGGAGCGTTCGGCAACTTCGGCATGGCATTCTTGAGGAGACATCTTATATACGCCAACCCCCCGGTTTTGAGGACTCTCGGCATCCAGATTATGTGTTCAGGCTACAGAAATCAATTTATGGATTGAAACAATCCCCCAGAGCTTGGTACTCGCGATTGAGTGATATGCTACAACAGCTTGGTTTCATGGCAGCCACCACTAACGCATCTCTATTTGTCTCCTCCTATGGTGGCGTTACTATTTATATGCTCGTTTATGTTGACGTTATCTTCATTTCTAGATCTTGTCTTGATGCTTCAGTCTGTCTCATTCAGTGGTTGGGTTTTGTCTTCCCAGTGAAAGACCTTGGTCCGCTTCATTTCTTCCTCGGTATTGAAGCGGCCCGTGATCCAGGGGGAATGTCTCTCTCACAACACAAGTATGCTCAGGATTTACTTCGCCACACAAACATGGATAAGAGTAAGCCTCTCTCCACACCTATGGTTGTTCAGGAGAAGCTTTCTGCAGACTTAGGCGATGCCCTCCTGATGACACGTTTGCATACAGGAGTGCAGTTGGTGGCCTTCAATATCTTACCCTCACTCGGCCAGACATTTCTTTCGCAGTTACCAATATCTCTCCAAACCAACATCCGTTCATTGGGAAGTTGTTAAATATATTCTACGCTATGTCAAAGGTACAGTAAGTACACGGCTGCGTATCAAGAGAAGTACAACAACATTGTTCAGTGTGCTCATACATGCAGATTGAGCTTGAATTGCCGATGACCGTCGTTATATCGGAGATTTTGCATTATTCTTTGGCCCCTCAATTTCATGGAGCGCTAGGAAACAACCAACGGTCTCTCAGTCATCGACTCAAACTGAGTAGAAAGCTCTCGCCAACGGCACGACATAGGTCATGTGGATTCAGTCCCTTATTCGAGAACTCGGTGTATCTTAGCCTTGACCACCCGTTTTGTGGTGTGACAGCCTCGGCTCAACTTATCTCACTGCATATCTAGTGTTCCACACGCGAACGAAACATATAGAAGTTGCCTTCCACTTCGTGAGAGAAAAGGTGGCACAAGGCGCACTCGATGTACGGTTTGTTTCTTTTGAAGATCAAGTGGTCGATGCCTTCACCAAGCCTGCAACGAAGCTGATGTTGGAGCGACTCAAGTTCAATCTCAACTTACTATCCCTCGGTCGAGATTGAGCGGGAATGTTAGCGGTAAGATCGTATCGCGTGAATATAGTATGTATTGCTAATTTTCTTGTATAGGAAGATACTAGCAGATTGTAACGATCAGACGGTGATCCGATTAGATGTATGCTTGTTGTACAAGTTGATCAGCTAACATAAAGAGAGAGAGGAGCCTATGGGCGTAGAACGCACAAAACATTATTCTTGAGGCTGGTCACAACGGAAAGTAACTTAGACTATTAGCATATACATGTGACTAGTTTATGTTACTACTTTTACCATGCAAAGTAATTTATATGGAGTAGTAACATCGATGGCCTTATTTATTAGTTTATAGACTCATCGTGGCTTAAGAATTATGATGTGATGGTAACTAGATAAGTTACTCCCTCCGATCCATAAAAAGTGTCGCTTATTTAAGCGACACTTTTTATGGATCGGAAGGTCTATTTGCTTCTCTCTTCGTTAATTATCCGTCATATCATTTTTTGTGGTTAGGTAGCATCTATGATACTGCCGAAATTACTCCCACTGTGACCACTCGAACTCTTCGAATTGACCCTTTTGTATGCTTTGTCGTTGTACGAGCTGATTCCTGTAGTACTACGCCGTTGTGCTTTAAAAAAAATATCTGTTTGATTGTGTGCTTCTACTTTGTACTTCCTCCGTTCCAAAAACAATGCCTTTTAACAACATTTTAGCTCTGTACAAAGGTTTGCGTTTTAAAACGGAGAAAGTATTGTCCTAATAATGCTTAATAACAGAATGCGCTTTATCGATAAAAGGCGAAGAACTGTAGAGCCCGGACATACGGATCCACACAGAGGCCTGGACGTCATGAGCCCAGTATAATATTATGGGCCGACAATACTCTGGGCTGCCGGCCGTGTGCTCAATCAAATGTACGCAAACTTTGGGTCAAACAAGCAGAAGGGAGACCCGGCAGATGGTCCACGGAGCCTAATGGTCCCCCGTCTGCGGCCTAATTATCCACTTCTCCCGTAGTCGCCGACCGTCAGACTGAGCTGAAACGATTTTATTACCGCCCGGGCGACGGCATAAATGAGTGTCCGTAGAGGCGTTCGTATCGTACGTATGTACGTACGTGAAGCAGTAAATCACGAGGTTTAGTCACGCCCCCACGCGGTCAAAGCAAAGCAAAGTTACAGAGCTGTCTAGTAGTACTAGTACAAACGAACCTCCAGAATATTTTTTTAGGGAACCGAAGCTCCAGACTTGAGTCCCGTGACTAGCCGGTTAATCGCAAGCTCACAACGCGTACATACATGTTCCGGGTTCCACAGTAGAAAATGATTGGCGGGAACGGACTGCGGTTCCAAACGGCGGCTTCAGACGAGTCGAGGAGGGGTGCTCGAGCAAAGCATGTTTGATGCGGGCAAGGCTAAGGGTGTGTTTAGTTTAGAGGATATGTTCTACTCCCTTCGTTCTTGAATATAAGATGTTCTAGCTATTTGTCATGGTGACTAGATACACACTAATATGAGTGAATATGTGTACTAAAAGTTGTCTAGATACATGTAAACATATGTGAATGTGGAAAAGGGCTAAAACATCTTATATTTAGGAACGGAGGGAGTAGTGGATAGGGGTACCCCAACCAGCTGGTTAGGAGTAGCCGATTTTTTGTTTGGTTAGATAGGATGAAACGTGGTTAGTGGTAGCATTTTTTTGTTTGGTTGAAAGGACGACGAGTCGATGAGTGGTTTCCCTAAAAAAATTTATTCAGATGTTGAGCTTGCCCGTAGGCATGAAATAAGCTTATTTGGAAATACAATTCCCGTTTATCGTACTACGGAAAATCAGTCGCAAACGCAAATAAGTACACACCGTAACAAAGGGGAGAAAATGGTGAGGTATTACGATGGTCACCATCCTTGCACAGTTGCACACGCAAGTACAATCTACGAATCTGACTTGCACACACTGGCCGGACGACCACATCTCCAGAATACAGTTCATACAACATTGGATCGGCCCCGACATACATCCCAAGTTCGTAGATGTCTAGCGCCCCACAACCTCCTGAAGCCGGTACCTGCAGAAACCTCAATCAGTCGGCGCGCCTTGGGTTCCAGCACCTCGCGCGGCCAACTTTTGGCCTGTAGATGAACCACCATTAGCAACGCTAGCCAGAAGTGGTTGCCCTTGTCCAGCATATTTTGGCGGACGAGGCCAACCAGTTTTTCGTGGGAATATACGTGGAATCTGGTTGCCCTCACTCATCTCCTCCTCTCAACCAAACAGGTGGCAGCCACTGAAAAAGTGGCTATCCCTAGTCAACCAAGGGATAGCCACTCAACCAAACACACCCTAACTTGCGGTCACCCGGTGGCAAGGTTAATATTCAGGCAGTGTTATATATCTATAAATGACAATTTACTGTTTAGATAATTTACTCGTTGGTAATCCCATAAATGTTCATATCAAAGAGATTTTCAGTCAGATGGAAAACAAAGAGAGGAAAAGGAAATAGGAACGGTTGAAGAAGGAAATAATTCTGCATATCGATGGCCCCTTCCTTGTATTATTTGCATACGCATTACACCCATCAAAAGGAAAGAGCTATGCACCGGGTCAGATTTTCACCGTGGTCACGGTCAACCGTAGTAGAGCTATTCTGGTTTGGTGCGCATGTTCGCCTCCCAAAGACACACCGAAAATGTGGAATATCTTCCAGAAGAATAATGTGGAACCAAACCCAATAGTGCGAACTTCTATCTTTGAGAGAACTTGTGCTAGGGTTCCCCGCTTCCGCCGACGACGTGCGCCGACACTTCAAGCGAGCCAAGGTTCTGATTCTCCCCTCCATTCTTCTGCGCCCTTCCTCCGTGCGATGGATCGGGACAGGGGCGACGAAGGCCGCAGGGGGAAGCGCCCATTTGCGGAGCACGCAGGTGGTGGTGACCGGCGAGATCTCGATGACCGCCTCCAGCGGGAATCAGAGGAGAACTGGAGGCTCTACGGCAGGGGGTCTCCTCCTCCACGTCGCAGCAGGGAGCGCGACCGTCGCGACTGTCGGTGGGACGGCCCCCCGCAGGGCGGTCAGGGTAGGTTCCAGAGGGGCCGCTCCTTCGGGCGCAACGGTGCTCGCAGCTCAGATCGTCAGGGCTCTCAGAAGGGGATTCCCGAGGGGCCGATCGAGGGGACCGGCGGCGCCTCAGATGCGGGCAACATGGCAGGGGCCTCCGATGCCACCAAGGCTACCTGCTACAACTGCGGGCAACTTGGCAACCTGCAAGGGGAATGCACAGAGGACCCGTATTGCGTGAAGTGTAATGCTAAAGGTCATCCATCGGCCATGTGCACGGTGGTCGATTACCGGTTTGATCCATATTGGGCAGCGTATGGCCTTGATGGCATTGGGTTCATGTGCTTGGAAGTGGAAAAAGGGGAGCTGGAGAAGGCTCCGCCAAACTCGGCGATGGTGTTCGTAGAGGGGGTGTCTCTCTTGGCTAGTCAGGTTGAGATGGAGTTTAAAGAGCTCGTAGATGAGGATTGGAACTGGCAGCAAGCAGCTGGGTGCGGCCGATTTCGAGTTGGTGTTCCCCTCTGCTGCTAACCTCAGAATGTCCATCCAGGGCGGTGGTTTGCGCCTCCCCATTTCTAAAGCAAGTGCGATTGTGCTGGAAGGTGCTATGAACGAGAAAGCGGCTAAGGTTCTGGTTCCCATCTGGGTCAAGCTACATGGCGTGCCTCCCCCTACCGCTACGCAAGCAAGCTGCGGGTGGGAGCTCGCCCGGTTGGATGTCCGATGGATGTTGATGAAGATACCTTGGAGGACCCAATGTTGCCGGTTAGGATGCAATTTGGCTGCAGAGCTGGGGTGCGATCGGTGGACTCCTTTCCTTTGTTTGTCAATGAAAAAGGGTTCAAGATCTGTGTTGAGGTCGAGCGAGACGCGGCGAGGGGCGTCGCCTCCCCCTCGCTAAGATGACAACGATGACCTAGCTGAGAATAGTTTGGAGGAAGATATTGATGAATGGAAAGGTAAACGAGGACGTCACTCTGACTCGGTCTTCAAGGAGGCGCCGCCTACCAAGGACAAGTGCTCTGGAGGGAAGACGACTCACATGGGACTGGGGGTTCCGCCTTCTGCCCCCTGATCTGCCAATATGGCTCATTCCTGTAGGCAAAATCCATGGCGGCATGCTCTCCTGGTGCTTCTCCTCCGCCGAGGGTCGGGCCTCTGTATCGGCAGGGGACTTCTCTCCAGCTCCCTCCCCTTCCCTGACATTGGACTCGGGTAGCAGGCCGTCGGGACCGCTAGGGCCGGAGTTGGCGGTGCGCTCTTCTGAAGACTGGACCTCTGACCCAGCGGCGATGCGTGCAAGAGAGCGCAGGAGCAAGAGCAATGCCGACCGCCTGGGAGACTCTGCGGCCTTGGCTGGGGTGGTGTCGGTGCTCTTGGCTACGGTTTCCAGGGGCCTCCGTAGCATGGCGGTTCCAGTGTCTTCCTCGTGCAAGAGCGCCCGCGGCGATGGGCAGGCGGAGGGCTCGGTGATGGACCGGGCCACTGCTAGGGGCGGCTGCACGTGATGGAACAGGTACGCACACGCCCCTCCTCTCGTAGTTTTCTTCCATACCTGATGAGCATCTACGCGCGGTGGCTTCCGAGAGTGGCATTGTGCTTGATCCTGCTCTAGAATCCCCCAAGGAAATTGAAGGATCGAGAGGTTAACTAGAGGGGGGTGAATAGGTTAACTACAAATTTTAACTTCTTTTTCAAGTTAACAAGGTAATGCTCAAATATAGATTATCTAGATTATGCAACTAGGTGAACAATCCTATATGTTGAGCAAGTACAACTAGCACAAGGTAAGTATATGACTAAGCTAGTAGTAACTAGTAAATGTAAGTTGAGGGATAACCGAACATAGTGACGCGGAGATGTATCCCGAAGTTCACTTCCCAATGGAAGCTAATCTCCGTTGGAGCGGTGCGGTGCCACCAAAGTGGAACACCGAGTAGGCCTCAAATGCCACACCCTATCTCCTTCGAGTCCTTCCACCGATGTGGATAGGCTCGAATCACTATGTTGTCGTTGAGGTTGACAACTAGAACCTTTACAAGGATGAGGCACACTCCACAAGATTGGAGGGTCCTCACCAAATCCCACGAGCCGCCAAGACTCCGAGAAGCAAGATCCACGGGCACAAAAGCACCGGGGATATCAACAAGGCTCCAAGCTCCGATGAACTAAGAGCAACAAGATTCCTAGCTCCAATGAACTAAGAATGACAAGATCCCTATGGGATGAGTGGGTGGATTTCTAATCGACTCGGTGGAGTTGTAGATCGGGGGTGTCTCCTTCAAATCCCAAAGTATCACGAGCTTCGGTTGGGGATTTGGGGAGATCTTGTTCTTGAGCTTGAGCTTGGTCAATCAATGGTGGTGAGAGAAAGTGTGGGTGAGATTGACAAAGCAAGGAGGTAGGTGGAGGCGTCGTATTTATACCCATGTTGAAAATACGGCCGTTAGGGGGGCATTTCCCCTTTCCTGCGCCCCACCCCTGATTTCTAGGGGATACTCACCGTACGAACTGGATAGCAGATGCTTGGATTATGGGGCATAACTGCTCCCACGTCCCAGCTTCCTGGTAGGCCTGCGCTTATGCGCGACAACACAAGCCCTGCTATTCCATCGTCGATGTAAACTATCCACTAGAGATCAAAGGCACTTCCGTCGACGTACTTCAAACCATACACACATGGTACGTCAACGGCGTTTAACAACTGATATCACAACAGATCTCTACGACACAAAAGATTGAAATAAGTTGCAATTGGCTCTCATTAGAGCAGAGATAGCAAATACAATCATTCAGAGGGCACATGCCCCAACAATACATTGTTACAATACAGCGGAAGCATTCAACATGTCTGAGTACAGACAAGAACCAAATAGGCCTAAGAGGCCGGAAACAAACAGACGGAGCCCATCCACGAAGTCTCGGATCCTGCCCGGGTCCGCTATCTACTCGTCAGCAGTCTCGTCATACTCCACGTAGTTGCCACCATGTAGATCCTCGGAAACGTAGGTCTGCGGAAACCACAGCCCCAAAGGGGTCAGTACATAAACGTACTGGCAAGCAAGACTCACAGTTCACCAAAGTGTAACCCGTCAACACCAAGCACAGATGCCTTGGGTTCAACGGAAGAGAGGGGATATGAAAGATGCTGCAACTGGCTGCGCTAACCAACTACAGAGATTCTACCACTTCCGGCTAACAGAAAGGAGATAAGATCGAGGATTGTAAGCAACTGAAAGATAACTTCAAACAAACCCATCCTGGATCTCGCCCCTTATCCAAAGAAGCAATCCGAGGATAACTCACACAGTTGAAATAATGATGGTTCAAATTATTGTGTCAATAAGCCTATTACTAGTCAAGTTATTAATCATGGGGTGTAACATGTTTGATAATTATGTTTAAGTTGTCCTGAGTACTTGTTAGCCAGTACTTTCACCAAGTAATCCATAACCGCGGAAAACACGGCTTCTCGAGAAGATTATCCCTGCAGGGTTGCACCAATTTGGCCGTACACGCATGAATGGCCCGCCAGATGGGAGATCACCCCACCAAGCGGGGCACTCAACACAACCAACCATTCTTCGCATCAAGCCCAAAGCACCTTGGGCGCACGGCTAATCGAGCCCAGAAGAAAATGGACCCTCATAGCACTCTAAGAACGTGTCCCCCTATATGCCGACTACGAAAGTTCCACCCTGGCCTGGGCTCGCAAAAACATGCATGCGGCAAATGGAAAACACGAACTAAATGAGGCGATTTGGACGAGATGCGAATCAGGTCAAGTTGAGGGGGGCGCCCATACTCGCTTCCCACATGCGGTTAGTGCGCTCATCATGGATCAGTAGACAAGACCCTTTTCCTATTAGGGTCGACACTAGCAGGCTCCAAAACCTCTCATGGGCCTCCTGCCGGTGCCTTATCATCAAATTTATTATTAATAGTAACATTAGCATGATTGATTGATTAACATCGAGCCCCCAGAACATAATGAAGTAGTAACAGAAAGTAACGGGTAACAGACTCGAGCAAAACAACCTAAGCATGCTAGTAAGACACGGGCAACAAGCAATGGTGATAGGTATGGAGGTGAGGCAATATCAGGTTTAAGGGATACATGTGATAGGTTCGTAACAGAAACAACAACTACTAAGGCTAGCAGAAAGAACAACGGAAAGTATCGGTAACCAATGTTGAAAGGAACACAGTGGTTCATGTGAGTGATAACTTGCCTGCAAAACCCAGTAGCCTGGTACTGAGCTAACTCCTTAGAAGGGGTGTCGTAAGTATCGTCGGTCTCAACGTCGTCGTTCATCCGAGAAGAAGCAAACAAACAATGCAGAAAGATAAACAATCAATATCATGGCATAGGTGCACAACATGGGATGATGCATGTCATGTTAATAGATGCATCAAAATAAACTACTTGACAAGATAACACAATTTAATTGGACCCATATGCAATTGGATTGCATATGGAAAAGATCCATGAATTATGGTTGAATTAATTGTTTTACAACTAGTCATTATATGAAAGTGGATTAGCATGATGCATGGATGAGGAAAACAGCAAAATAACAACAATTGGATCAAATGGAAATAAGGATTAACAAGTTTGGAAATTCATTTATTAAGTTTTGGAATTTTTGGTTACTTAAAGGTGCCACACAAGCATTTGTTGTTTTCATCAAGTTAAATTGTTCAAAATAGATAACAAAGTTCATATTTGAATAGAACACAAGATTTTGGGTGGATTACATGTTCCACTTGTTGAAAAAGGATTTCAAATAAATTATTTATGAATTAAACAAGTTTAAGCAAGAATTAAATGAATTTTAATTCAAACATGAACTTAAATGAATTTTTATTTGTTCAAAACATTAAGTGAGATTCATATTTGAAAATTTTATACTTTTGTGGTTTGAAAACATATTTTATATGTTCCAGAAGAATTTGTTTTGATCAAGTTATAAATTTAACAATATTAAATGAATTACATAAGATTTAAATTATTTAACCACTTTTAATTATTCAAAACAGCAAACAAAATTTATATTTGGAAAGTACATGAAAAATTGATTGTAAAACATATTTGGTTTGTGGAATTTGGAATTTTTATGCTCAAGTTATGAATTTTGCAAAATTAAGTGAATTTGACAAGTTTTCAAATTTTGCACCAATTTAAAATATTCAAAACAGTAAACAAATTTTATATTTGGATAGAACATTTAATTTGGGACAGAAAACATATTTAAAAAGTGAAAATTGGAGTTAAAATGAATTTGTTAGGCATTTTAGAATTATAGGGTGCAATCTGCCATTTTTTATTACATCTAGGGATTTAGAAATAAATTACAGGGGTTAAGAAAATAATTAGCAGGGACTTGTTGGTGAATATGTGAAGTTGTTGGGCCTGGAAAAAAGATGGAAAAAAGTTGGGGTGTTGCGCGCTGGATGGGATTCGAACTCGAGCCCTCTGGCTGTGCGCGCAAGGGTGATAGCCACTCGGGCTGAGTCTCACATCTGTCAAAGTACAGCCCGATTGGTTTTTGTAGTGGATCTGCGGGATGTTTCTGAACTTAACCGAATCGAACAGGTACTGCAGTCGAACAGAACCAGCGAACAGAAACATGGCCAGCCATGGCAGGGCGAACGCCGGTGGGGGGAGTGCGCCGTGGCGAGGTGGTGTGCGTGTGGCCGTGGGGGAGAAGGAAGATGAGGGAGGAGGGGAGAGGAGGAAGGCGGAAGGGAGGCCTCACCTCGAGGCGGTCGGGGAGGGGCGATCGAAACGTTGGGGGCGGACAGCAGGTACAGAGGTCGTCGGCGGCGGTTGGAGGCGACGGCGGCGACGGCTCGGGGCTCCTCGGGGCCGACCGAGGGCACGGCGAGGGAGAGGAACCCGTGGCGGTTCCATTCCCGGCCACGGTTGGCCCCGGAGGTGGCCAGGTCGACGGTGGACGGCGATGTATGACGGCGGCGGTGGAGGGTGGTCTCGGTTCAGAAGAAGTTGCAGAGGGGGCGACGGCGGCGATGGGAAGGAGGGAGTCTAGGGTTCTGCGATCGGAGGGAGAGGGGGATAGGTTTTTATCGGGGCAGTGGCATGTACGGTAAGCCATCGGGAGGGCATGGAGCGATCGGGTGGTGGAGGAAGCGTTCGTACCGTGCTGACGTCGCTGGGAGGAAGAAGACAACAGAGATGAAGGGGTATTGGGCTTCTAGGGGAATTGGGCTGGGGAAGAAAAAAGGGAAAGGGTTGGGCCTGCCCCTCTCTCCTTTACTTGTTTTTATTTTTTTCTTCTGCTTCCTTTTTTTTTTGCTGAAAGGAGTTAGGAAGAAAAGACTAGGGTTTTGGCTTAGAAAAATTCTAGAAATTTTTTGGTATGGCTCAAATATGTAACCACAACAATGGCAAGTTTTGTTTTACAAAATCAAATAATTAAATTATGTTGCTATTTGAATTTTGATTGAATTTGAATGAGTTTTTATTATTAAGTGAAAATTAAAGAAAAGAACCATTTCAATTAGTTTGAACCCTCAATTTTAATTGAAACAAATTGCTTAGGATTGTTTGTAGTTTTCATAAATTTCAATTGGTTGCTGTTTTTGCAATTTGCAATTGGATTTGAATAACAATTGAATTAAGTGAATTATTAAAGTCCATAATTTTAAATGGTTTGAACCTTATGGATTAATTGGAAACAATGGAGTGATTTGTTTTGCAATTTTCATAATGTCAACATGGTTGTTGTTTGGAAGAAAAAAAATCATAATTGAATTTGAAAAGGGTTTGGTTATTGGATGCATTTTTATAGAAACAAAACAACATTTTTGAGATCACACTTTAATGGAAACAATTGATTGTTTTGTTTTGAAATATCATTTGTAAATTGTAACATCACAAGGATGAAACAAAAGGTTTGAATTTTGGTTTGAAATTCAAATAGAAAACAAAGGAAAACAAATGAAAACAGTTGGAAAACAAAGCAAAACAGAGAATAACAAATGGAAAACAAACAAAACAATTGCAATCAACATGATGCCATGATGCAAAACATAAAATAACAGGGAGCAAACATTCTAAAGGCTATTTTTCAGACTTGGGATGTTACAAAACGCCCCCCCTTGAAGGAATCGCGCCCCGAGATTCCTACTGAGAAAAGAAAAGGTCCGGATACTTCTTGGGAAGACGTCAGGGAATTTGGAAACCACCGGAACATTTTCAAGTAAAGGGAGAGGTTTTTGTATCGATGGTGTATAGCTGGATAAAACTTGATTCATTTGGAGAATAGACTATCTGTAATAAGGGTGGAACATGGTTATTGACATCAATTGAACACCAAGAATGACATCAATGTCAGAATCAGCAACATGAGAGTAACGAGGAATATGTGGCCTCCCATTAGAATTGGATTGTTCTTACTTATCTTGGAAGTCAACATTTGAGATCCCGGGGAGTGAACAGAGTTTTGATTGCTTAGTGGAACCAGAATTAAGTTGTATGTTGTGGAAAATATTGTTGACACAAAGGAATGTGATTCTCCGGTATCAATTAACACTTTAGCTGGAATAGAGTTTAGCAGATGAACGGGGAAAACTTGATTAAAACAGAACTTGATCCATACGGAGAATAGACTATTTGGAATGTGGTGCTTGAGGAATGAAAACAACAACAACAACAAGAACCTCTCTGGACAGATAGATTTGATATTTGGGAAGTTAACTTGACGCCGGTAGAAGAAATGAAGTAGAAAACAACAACAAGATTTCAACGGACGAAATGTTCTTTAGAGAAACATGATATTGAAGCAACACCGGGAAAACGAGAACAAGATTCCTGAGGTACTACGGAAAAACCCATCCGGGCTTCTAAAGGATCATTATCTACTGCTTAAGGAATAGAGGATTTGCTTCCGGGGCTTACACGCCTCCGTTCTCAATCGTGAGTAGGCAACATGATAAATCATGTCACAACCACCTCCATTCCTATGGTCTAGTAGATATAACCATCCTAGAGAAACCAGAATTCGTGAAATCCTAACTTGAAAGTTTAGATGAGAAGGGAAAACAACGTTGCACTTCCTTACCAGAAAAGGGAGGGAGGGTGGGGGAAAGAAGAAAAATGGCAGAATTCCTACTCTCACGTTTCATTTTTCCTATATAGCTACAAAATAGTTTCTAGACTCAACTGCGACCAGTAAAAAGGGATCCTACAGGCAGACAGGCTCTGATACCATTTGTCGCACCCTGATTTCTAGGGGATACTCACCGTACGAACTGGATAGCAGATGCTTGGATTATGGGGCATAACTGCTCCCACGTCCCAGCTTCCTGGTAGGCCTGCGCTTATGCGCGACAACACAAGCCCTGCTATTCCATCGTCGATGTAAACTATCCACTAGAGATCAAAGGCACTTCCGTCGACGTACTTCAAACCATACACACATGGTACGTCAACGGCGTTTAACAACTGATATCACAACAGATCTCTACGACACAAAAGATTGAAATAAGTTGCAATTGGCTCTCATTAGAGCAGAGATAGCAAATACAATCATTCAGAGGGCACATGCCCCAACAATACATTGTTACAATACAGCGGAAGCATTCAACATGTCTGAGTACAGACAAGAACCAAATAGGCCTAAGAGGCCGGAAACAAACAGACGGAGCCCATCCACGAAGTCTCGGATCCTGCCCGGGTCCGCTATCTACTCGTCAGCAGTCTCGTCATACTCCACGTAGTTGCCACCATGTAGATCCTCGGAAACGTAGGTCTGCGGAAACCACAGCCCCAAAGGGGTCAGTACATAAACGTACTGGCAAGCAAGACTCACAGTTCACCAAAGTGTAACCCGTCAACACCAAGCACAGATGCCTTGGGTTCAACGGAAGAGAGGGGATATGAAAGATGCTGCAACTGGCTGCGCTAACCAACTACAGAGATTCTACCACTTCCGGCTAACAGAAAGGAGATAAGATCGAGGATTGTAAGCAACTGAAAGATAACTTCAAACAAACCCATCCTGGATCTCGCCCCTTATCCAAAGAAGCAATCCGAGGATAACTCACACAGTTGAAATAATGATGGTTCAAATTATTGTGTCAATAAGCCTATTACTAGTCAAGTTATTAATCATGGGGTGTAACATGTTTGATAATTATGTTTAAGTTGTCCTGAGTACTTGTTAGCCAGTACTTTCACCAAGTAATCCATAACCGCGGAAAACACGGCTTCTCGAGAAGATTATCCCTGCAGGGTTGCACCAATTTGGCCGTACACGCATGAATGGCCCGCCAGATGGGAGATCACCCCACCAAGCGGGGCACTCAACACAACCAACCATTCTTCGCATCAAGCCCAAAGCACCTTGGGCGCACGGCTAATCGAGCCCAGAAGAAAATGGACCCTCATAGCACTCTAAGAACGTGTCCCCCTATATGCCGACTACGAAAGTTCCACCCTGGCCTGGGCTCGCAAAAACATGCATGCGGCAAATGGAAAACACGAACTAAATGAGGCGATTTGGACGAGATGCGAATCAGGTCAAGTTGAGGGGGGCGCCCATACTCGCTTCCCACATGCGGTTAGTGCGCTCATCATGGATCAGTAGACAAGACCCTTTTCCTATTAGGGTCGACACTAGCAGGCTCCAAAACCTCTCATGGGCCTCCTGCCGGTGCCTTATCATCAAATTTATTATTAATAGTAACATTAGCATGATTGATTGATTAACATCGAGCCCCCAGAACATAATGAAGTAGTAACAGAAAGTAACGGGTAACAGACTCGAGCAAAACAACCTAAGCATGCTAGTAAGACACGGGCAACAAGCAATGGTGATAGGTATGGAGGTGAGGCAATATCAGGTTTAAGGGATACATGTGATAGGTTCGTAACAGAAACAACTACTACTAAGGCTAGCAGAAAGAACAACGGAAAGTATCGGTAACCAATGTTGAAAGGAACACAGTGGTTCATGTGAGTGATAACTTGCCTGCAAAACCCAGTAGCCTGGTACTGAGCTAACTCCTTAGAAGGGGTGTCGTAAGTATCGTCGGTCTCAACGTCGTCGTTCATCCGAGAAGAAGCAAACAAACAATGCAGAAAGATAAACAATCAATATCATGGCATAGGTGCACAACATGGGATGATGCATGTCATGTTAATAGATGCATCAAAATAAACTACTTGACAAGATAACACAATTTAATTGGACCCATATGCAATTGGATTGCATATGGAAAAGATCCATGAATTATGGTTGAATTAATTGTTTTACAACTAGTCATTATATGAAAGTGGATTAGCATGATGCATGGATGAGGAAAACATCAAAATAACAACAATTGGATCAAATGGAAATAAGGATTAACAAGTTTGGAAATTCATTTATTAAGTTTTGGAATTTTTGGTTACTTAAAGGTGCCACACAAGCATTTGTTGTTTTCATCAAGTTAAATTGTTCAAAATAGATAACAAAGTTCATATTTGAATAGAACACAAGATTTTGGGTGGATTACATGTTCCACTTGTTGAAAAAGGATTTCAAATAAATTATTTATGAATTAAACAAGTTTAAGCAAGAATTAAATGAATTTTAATTCAAACATGAACTTAAATGAATTTTTATTTGTTCAAAACATTAAGTGAGATTCATATTTGAAAATTTTATACTTTTGTGGTTTGAAAACATATTTTATATGTTCCAGAAGAATTTGTTTTGATCAAGTTATAAATTTAACAATATTAAATGAATTACATAAGATTTAAATTATTTAACCACTTTTAATTATTCAAAACATGAAACAAAATTTATATTTGGAAAGGTGGTTTAATTTTGCATGGAAAACATATTTCATTTGTGGAAATTGGATTTAAAATGAGCAAGTTATTATTTTGGCAATTTTAAATGCAATAATTAAGAAACAGTTGTTTTCAGCAATTTAAATTATTCAAAACAGCAAACAAAATTTATATTTGGAAAGTACATGAAAAATTGATTGTAAAACATATTTGGTTTGTGGAATTTGGAATTTTTATGCTCAAGTTATGAATTTTGCAAAATTAAGTGAATTTGACAAGTTTTCAAATTTTGCACCAATTTAAAATATTCAAAACAGTAAACAAATTTTATATTTGGATAGAACATTTAATTTGGGACAGAAAACATATTTAAAAAGTGAAAATTGGAGTTAAAATTAATTTGTTAGGCATTTTAGAATTATAGGGTGCAATCTGCCATTTTTTATTACCTCTAGGGATTTAGAAATAAATTACAGGGGTTAAGAAAATAATTAGCAGGGACTTGTTGGTGAATATGTGAAGTTGTTGGGCCTGGAAAAAAGATGGAAAAAAGTTGGGGTGTTGCGCGCTAGATGGGATTCGAACTCGAGCCCTCTGGCTGTGCGCGCAAGGGTGATAGCCACTCGGGCTGAGTCTCACATCTGTCAAAGTACAGCCCGATTGGTTTTTGTAGTGGATCTGCGGGATGTTTCTGAACTTAACCGAATCGAACAGGTACTGCAGTCGAACAGAACCAGCGAACAGAAACATGGCCAGCCATGGCAGGGCGAACGCCGGTGGGGGGAGTGCGCCGTGGCGAGGTGGTGTGCGTGTGGCCGTGGGGGAGAAGGAAGATGAGGGAGGAGGGGAGAGGAGAAAGGCGGAAGGAAGGCCTCACCTCGAGGCGGTCGGGGAGGGGCGATCGGAACGTTGGGGGCGGACAGCAGGTACAGAGGTCGTCGGCGGCGGTTGGAGGCGACGGCGGCGACGGCTCGGGGCTCCTCGGGGCCGACCGAGGGCACGGCGAGGGAGAGGAACCCGTGGCGGTTCCATTCCCGGCCACGGTTGGCCCCGGAGGTGGCCAGGTCGACGGTGGACGGCGATGTCTGACGGCGGCGGTGGAGGGTGGTCTCGGTTCAGAAGAAGTTGCAGAGGGGGCGACGGCGGCGATGGGAAGGAGGGAGTCTAGGGTTCTGCGATCGGAGGGAGAGGGGGATAGGTTTTTATCGGGGCAGTGGCATGTACGGTAAGCCATCGGGAGGGCATGGAGCGATCGGGTGGTGGAGGAAGCGTTCGTACCGTGCTGACGTTGCTGGGAGGAAGAAGACAACAGAGATGAAGGGGTATTGGGCTTCTAGGGGAATTGGGCTGGGGAAGAAAAGAGGGAAAGGGTTGGGCCTGCCCCTCTCTCCTTTACTTGTTTTTATTTTTTTCTTCTGCTTCCTTTTTTTTTGCTGAAAGGAGTTAGGAAGAAAAGACTAGGGTTTTGTCTTAGAAAAATTCTAGAAAATTTTTGGTATGGCTCAAATATGTAACCACAACAATGGCAAGTTTTGTTTTACAAAATCAAATAATTAAATTATGTTGCTATTTGAATTTTGATTGAATTTGAATGAGCTTTTATTATTAAGTGAAAATTAAAGAAAAGAACCATTTCAATTAGTTTGAACCCTCAATTTTAATTGAAACAAATTGCTTAGGATTGTTTGTAGTTTTCATAAATTTCAATCGGTTGCTGTTTTTGCAATTTGCAATTGGATTTGAATAACAATTGAATTAAGTGAATTATTAAAGTCCATAATTTTAAATGGTTTGAACCTTATGGATTAATTGGAAACAATGGAGTGATTTGTTTTGCAATTTTCATAATGTCAACATGGTTGTTGTTTGGAAAAAAAATCATAATTGAATTTGAAAAGGGTTTGGTTATTGGATGCATTTTTATAGAAACAAAACAACAGTTTTGAGATCACACTTTAATGGAAACAATTGATTGTTTTGTTTTGAAATATCATTTGTAAATTGTAACATCACAAGGATGAAACAAAAGGTTTGAATTTTGGTTTGAAATTCAAATAGAAAACAAAGGAAAACAAATGAAAACAGTTGGAAAACAAAGCAAAACAGAGAATAACAAATGGAAAACAAACAAAACAATTGCAATCAACATGATGCCATGATGCAAAACATAAAATAACAGGGAGCAAACATTCTAAAGGCTATTTTTCAGACTTGGGATGTTACACTGGCCAGGGGTTGCGCCAGCCCGGCCTGGAGGCCGGCCTCCCCTTTTTCTTTGACTCCTTTTCTCTTTTCTTCGCCGTTTCTTTTCTCCTCTTCCTCATCTTTTCCCGTAACTTTTTCTCACTTATTGCTGCAGCTTGTATGATATTTACGGGACGATATTTTCTGAGTACACTTAGCAAAACACATTAATCCATCTATATGTTGTAATCAAACACTCAAAACAGGATTTAGAAACTATGTTCTTTCAATCTCCCCCTTTTTGATGTTTGATGACAACATACGGATTTGCATAAGAGATAATTTTGCATGGCTATTTGTGAGAGAATTAACATATATTCGTACTCCCCCTATTTGTGTGCCCATAACAATTGATATGTATATTTAATAATCATGATGATGATGAGACTACAACATATTTATGTGAAGTGCAAGAAATTAGTTCAAACATGATTTTACCATTGAAGATACACATGTATGAACACAAGTGAGCAATAATGTTTACCACTAGGAAGATCTTACCATAGCATTCTTCTTATGAATAACAACTACCCTCATTATGGCTTCAACACATCGAAATAGTGAGTAGATGAAATAACTTGATAGGCTTGTTATGATCTTCAATAACAATTGTCACACGCATAATAGAGAGTACGATAGATAAATAAAGACATAGTCTTACAATAACACCAAGGTTCAACAAACCACACAAATAGTTTCAACTAAAAATGATGAAAGCAAATCACGAAGATAAGACGCAAATGAATGCATGAAATGCAATGCTATGCGTGAGTGTTTCTCCCCCTTGGCATCATACACCAAAAAGGGAGAAAAATGCAACCCGATCACTCGTCGCCCATCTCATCCTCATCCTCATGGAAGTCCTCTGGAGGAGCCTGACTGGAGCTGGCCTCAGCGGTGGTGTATGGCCCCGCAAAAGAGACGAGAGAGCTAGCATCATCTCCACACCAATAAGTATGCTTAGACTTCCACTTCTCCTCGGAAATCTCTTCGGAGCTGGGAGGACTAAGAGGAATCTTGAGAGCAGTCTGGATGGCGCGCTGACGGTGACTAGAGGTCTTCCCTTTGCGATAAGCCTCATAATCCTGATGTTGCTTATCAATGAAAAAGCAGTTCATCTTCTGAAGAATCTTCTTGAGATTGAAGGTCTCAGGAGGAGGAGAAGGTGAAGGAGAGCGGCGAGCAACTGACTCGGTGCGGGTGCGCTTAGGCCTTGGCTCATGAGCAGACTCAATGGGAGCATCATACATAAGAATGTTCTTCTTGGAGTCACTTTGGCATAGTTGTTGATGAGACCTTCTGGGATGCGGGTCTCAATAAGACGCTGAATATATGAGCCATAGATGGGTACCCGCTTTTCCTTAACCATATTCTGCATCTCCTGCCACATGTAGTCCAGTACATCCAATTGCTTCTTTGCCTGCATCCGAGACTCAATGTGGAAGAGAAGGTTGATCATCCACTTGCGTACCTCGCCCTTCTCACCAAATTTGGCGTTGATGGTGTTGCGAAGAATGGCGTGTATCATGTACCAATGCTGAGAGAAGAACTTGATCTTAGGAATATGCATGGATCCGGTACCTTCAGGATAGCAATGACGAAGCCCCTCCTTAGCCTTCATAATCTTGTTGGACTCCCCATGAATGCGAAAATAGAATGCATAGTCAAACCGATACTCGGGAATACCCAGAATAGTACCAAACTCATCCATGGTAGCCTCACACTTGGAGCCACCGCTCATCCATATCAATGTACGCGGGAGACGCGTGGGACCTCCAGATGTGAAGTGAACGGTGGAGTAGAACTCCCTGAGCAACTCTGGAGAGTACGGATGAGCAAGGGTGTCACCCATGAGAGGAGTGAGGTTGTGGAAGTCCATAATGGTCATAACTTCAGGCCACTTGTTGCGAGCATACTCAATGTCAAAGTAATGTTGATCCACGTGACTGTGCTGAAGCTTGCCAAGAATAAATTCATGCATGACTTGATGCATCTTGCAATAGAACCGAGGATCCGAGCACGTGCGTTGACCAAACTCATAAGGATTAAATTTCAGCCTAGCTTCCTCAAAATCGGCGGTACTGAGGCCACCCCAGTTTCTGATCACAGGCTCCTTCGGATTGATTGGAAGGGTGGGAGCCTGTCTCCGTGAGGGAGTAGAACCAGCAACCTCCGAGGCACTCTTCTTGCGAGAGGTACGAGGGCGGAGAGAGCGAGAGTCATCATTGTGAGGAGGAGAATCACCTGAAACATATGATGCATGGAGATGGAGCATGATAATGAGTGCACATGGTCGTTGTTTAGGAGAGAAAAAAAAATTAAGCCATGAATCAATTGGACAACGACATGGTAAACGAAATACTAGCCCAATAGTTAGTGAACACAATATTATGGGTGTTTGCATATTAACATATCATGTGTATAGAATTGTGTGATGTGAAACAAATTATTTGGCATGTAAACATACGAGAGGCCATTAGGATGTAAAAATATTTAGGTTATATCATACACATTATGTCACAATGAGAGACCAATCGTATCAATAATGGGAAAATTGTAGTATGTAGCAATGGACAAACATGAAAATGAAATGTGCAAAGAGAGGTGAAGCATAGTATAATGGGACTAGGGCTAGACTACGAGGAGCATGGAACATTAACATGGCATAGCATAAGAAGAGATGGAACACATGTCATGAACAAATCGTGATATAGCATAGTGGTAGGAACCCGAGCATGACTAGATGGAGAGAAAAAGAATCTAGCATAGGAATCCTAGTACAAGCACACCCATGGATAGGATTTAATCGAGTGATATACGAGTGGCATGAACCCTAACATGAATAGATGGGAAAAAAAATCTAGCACATGAATACTAGTACTAGCACACCTACAGAGAGCACCCACATACACCTAAACCA
This sequence comes from Alopecurus myosuroides, assembly GCA_028641055.1. Classification (NCBI taxonomy): domain Eukaryota; kingdom Viridiplantae; phylum Streptophyta; class Magnoliopsida; order Poales; family Poaceae; genus Alopecurus; species Alopecurus myosuroides. The sequence goes on along the minus strand of CM054059.1, from coordinate 405,802,554 downwards.
TAGAAAAGCCCGAAGAAAATTACTCGAGTTCGAAGCCATCTTCAAACAAAAAGAACGAAGCAATCAAGTGTCCCGATCTCCTCCAATAAGGGGTTAATGTGAAATCCGTGTGGAGGAGAGGGAGGAGAGGGCCGAGGGCTTGCGGATCCGTGAATTTGGGCGGTGGGGATGGGCTAGGGAGGTGGGGGAGGCAAGAGCACCAAGGTGCTCTAATGGAGGGTGGAGAGGAGGAAGAAGGAGTTTGGGTGGATGGGGTGCGGTTGAGGGCTTGCGTGCGTGTGTTGGTGTGTGTGGGGGTGGGGCAGCGCCCACCCCGGCCTGGGGCCGGGCGGGTGGCCGGCCTGGCCGGCGCGGCGCGTGTGCAGGGCGGGGCGGCCGGCCTGGGGCCAGCGCGCGGGGGAGGGAGGCCGGGCGGGAGGCCGGCCATGCGCCCGAACGACCCGGCCTACTAGCCGGCCTGGGGCCAGCGCGCGGGGGGGGGGGGTGGGGAGGCCGGGTTGGTTTTTTTTCAGCAGTTGGTTTGGATTTGTGTGTGTTGTGTTTGTGTTGTTTTCTTTTTGTAAAAATAAATAAAAAAATAAACCTACACAACTACCAAGCCACAATACGCGATATAAATAGCACAAAGCGATATTCCAATTTAACGATTTTCGTGAGATATGTTCTAGCAAACAAAACGTCAAAGTGAAACTCATGTATTAATTAGAACATTGTCATGTGTTTGTTTCTTAAAGCAATTTTATTTGACCATGTGCACGGATGAGATGAGAATGATGACATGCATATGATGTTTTCACTTGTATCCAATGGAAAAAAAAATGAGAAAACGAACTGAGCAACATTGGATACCCATGAAATATGAAACCAAGTGAAAAAGCAAATGGAGTGACCACTCGAACACAAATATCGTATTGAAAAATTGGCGGTGGCCGTAGCCACCATGTATGAGTATGTTCGATATGTCACCGCGAAGATGTATCTTGGGTGCATTGTCGAGACTCATCATTGAAGCACATGATGTCATTAAAAATGATTACTTAGGCATGATTTGTTTATTTATGCATTATAAAGGTAGTGTTGACTCATTGATTGAGCTACACTCCCCCTATGTCTATGCGTGCATCTAAATCCAAATAAGAGTCTAGTAGGGGTGTGTATGCAAGATTTTCAATCAACTAAAATTGCTTGCACATATGATGTTGAGCTCACTCCTCAATTCCTTGAATCTCTTCACATCTAGAGGCTTGGTAAGGATGTCGGCAAGTTGATCTTTAGTGTTGACATAAGAGAGTGAGATATCACCATTGGCCACATGATCCCGAATAAAATGATACCGAATCTCAATATGCTTGGTCTTGCCATGAAGTACTGGATTGTGACCAATCTTAATGGCACTCTCATTATCACATAAAAGAGGCATTGTCTTAATCTTAATTCCAAAATCCTTAATACATTGCCTCATCCATAAGAGTTGAGAACAACAACTTGCGGCGGAAATATACTCCGCTTCCGTGGAGGAGGTGGCAATACAATTTTGCTTCTTGGAAGACCAACACACGAGAGACCTACCAAGAAATTGGCAAGCACCCGAGGTTGATTTTCTATCCACCTTGTCACCTCCCCAATCCGCATCCGAGTATCCCACAAGATCAAAAGTTGTGTTTGATGGATACCAAAGACCATGAGTGGGAGTGTCAACCAAGTACCTAAGAATCCTCTTGACCGCAATCATATGGCTTTCCTTGGGGTTAGATTGAAATCTTGCACACAAACCCACACTAAACATAATGTCCGGTCTAGATGCACAAAGGTAAAGCAAAGATCCAATGATGGATCGATAAAGTTTGGGGTCTACCGGTATACCTTCATGATCCAAAGAGAGATTTGTGGTTGTTGGCATTGGATAAGGTAATGGTTTGGCATTGATCATATCGAATTTCTTGAGCATGTCTTGAATATATTTGGCTTGACAAATAAAAGTCCCTTCATGATATTGCTTGATCTCAAAACCTAGAAAGAATTTTAATTCTCCCATCATAGACATCTCAAATTCACTTGTCATTAGTTTGGCAAATTGATCTACAAAACTCACGTTAGAGGATCCAAATATAATATCATCAACATATACTTGGCATACGAAGAAATGTCCATCTACACTTTTGGTAAAGAGAGTGGGATCAATTACCCCAAGTACGAAACCACGATCTACTAAGAACTCCTTTAAGTGATCATACCAAGCACGTGGGGCTTGTTTGAGGCCATACAAAGCCTTATGGAGGAAGTAGACATGGTTAGGATACTTGGGATCCTCGAATCCCGGAGGTTGTTTAACATATACCATTTCACTTAAAGGTCCATTTAGAAAGGCACTTTTAACATCCATTTGATGCAAGATGAAGTTATGACTAGTGGCAAATGCAAGTAATATACGAATGGATTCAAGCCTAGCTACGGGAGCGAAAGTTTCACCGTAGTCAAGTCCTTCGACTTGAGAGTAGCCTTGAGCAACCAATCGTGCTTTGTTGCGAATCACTTGCCCATGAGAATCTTGCTTATTATTGAATACCCATTTAGTTCCAATGATATTGTGATCCTTGGGTCTTTCCACTAGTGACCATACTTTGTTTCTCTCAAAATTATGGAGCTCTTCATGCATAGCTTGAACCCAATCTTCATCTTCAAGAGCATCATACACTTTGATGGGTTCAACATGAGAGACATACGAGTGAATACCACAAAACTTGAGTACTTGTCCACGAGTGGAGACACTTCTTCCCAAGCCACCAATGATATTCTTTTGATATAGTGACTTTTGTTGCAATCTTGATGCTTGACGAGACATGATACGAACTAGAGCATCATCGAGATGTTCATTAGGTTGAATATCCTCATCATTTCCTTCATCAAGACCATTGTCCACACTTATTGGAGTTCTTGGTGATGTATCACCAAGACCATTTCCACCATTATCATTGGGTGGATCTTGATCACTTTCTTGATGGGAGGTATCCACATGAAGATCTTCTTCTTGATCTTGGTTTACCATTTGATTGGTGGTTGATGTAGAGGGCTCCACTTGCGTAGAGCTAGTTCCATCCTCATTTTCCACAAGGTGTCCCTCAATGGGTATAAGTGGACCTACACCCATTCTTCCTATGGCTATGGAGGATGGTTCATCACCTACATCATCACAATCAATTTGCTCCACTTGGGAGCCATTATCCTCATGAAATTCCACATTCATAGATTCTTCAACACACCCGGTGGATATGTTGTAGACTCTATAAGTGTGGGAGTTCGTGGCATAACCAACAAAAATACCTTCAAATGTTCTAGCATCAAACTTAGACAATCTAGTTCCCTTTATGTATACTTGGCATTTTCACCCAAAAACTCGAAGATATGAGAGGTTGGGTTTGTTACCGGTTAGAAGCTCATATGGAGTCATGCCAATCATCGGACGAAGGAAGAGTCGGTTAGATAGATGACAAGCGGTGTTGATAGCTTCGGCCCAAAAGTTATATGGGGATTTGAACTCGGCCATCATAGTTCTTGCCATATCAATAAGTGTGCGATTCTTCCTCTCCGCAACACCATTTTGTTGAGGGGTGTACGCGGCGGAATATTGATGTCTTATCCCCTCATCCCGCAAGAATTCATCCATGGTGTAGTTCTTGAACTCGGAACCATTGTCACTCCTAATGGATAAGATCTTGGTGTCATATTGGCGTTGCACTTCGGTAGCCCAAGTAATGAATCTTTCTTGAGTTTCACTCTTCTTCTTGATATAGAAAACCCAAGTGTATCTTGTATAATCATCAACAATAACCAAACAATATTTCTTGCCACCAAGACTATCATATGTGGGAGGACCAAATAGGTCCATGTGAATGCGCTCAAAAGGTCTTGTTGTGGCGATGATTGATGTCTTAGGATGATTCTTCTCATGCATCTTTCCGGCAATACAAGAGCTACAAGGACGATCTTTGGAAAAATTCACACTTGTTAGTCCTACCACATGCTCACCCTTCACAAGAGTTTGTAAATTTCTCATACCGACGTGGTCTAGGCGACGATGCCAAAGCCACCCCACATCGGATTTAGCCATTAGACATGTGGCGATATGTGTAGTTTCTTTCGAGAAATCCACTACATACATACCGTTTTCCACAAATCCAACAAAGGCTACTTTAAGAGAAATAGTGTGAAGGACAAGCACATGGTGACGCCCAAATACACATGTAAAATTGCACTCACAAAGTTGCAAGACGGAAAGAAGATTATAGCCAAGGGACTCAACAAGGAGGACTTTCTCAATGGATGAATCCGGAGAAATGACCACCTTGCCATGTCCCAATACCTTAAGTTGTGAGCGATCACCAATAGTTACATGAGCAAACTTGAGAAGTTGGAGTTTCAAGTCTTCTAATACTTCTTTGCTTCCGGTCATGTGTGCGGAACAACCGCTATCAATCATCCATGATGTTCCACCGGAAATGCAACCCTACAATGAATCAACTTCTTGTCTTAGGTACCCATTTTTGGATGGGTCCTTTTTTGTTAGTCACAAGGGTCTTGGGAACCCAAATAGCATGCTTGTAATCATCACCATATGAGGTGCCTACATACTTTGCATAAACATGACCATCAATAGATTTAAGAAGCACATAGGATGGGTTATATTTTCCCGCAAAGTTGTTGTGAGTAGTAGTGTCCCTAGGAACAATACTTTTAGCAATAATATCAAACTCATCTTCCTCATTAGCCAACTCCCCCTCCTTCACAAAAACAATAGAGTTAGTGGAGGGAGTTGACTTCTTCTTGTAGGCCACCTTCGATGTGGAACAAAAACCAAGGCCTTCTTTACCAACAACTCTCTTATGATTACTCAAAAGATCATTGACGTTCTTTTGGCCTTGGATGCATGTGGCAAGGCCTTTGTTGAGTTGTGCCTTCAACCTATGGTTCTCCTCAATGAGAGTTGCCTTGACACACAAAGGGTTAGTAGCACAAGAGTTTTCATTCACAACTCTAACTCCTTTTAAGGTTTTGAGCTCATTTGAGATAGTACGATGATCAATTTTAAGCTTATCAAAATCCTTAATGAGTTCATTATACCCTTGGTTAGTTGCATCATTTAAACTCATGAATTCCGTTACCTTAGCAAAAGCATGTTGACAATCAAGTTTAACTTTAGCTATGTCAATTGCAAAGGTTTCTTCAATGCTCTCTTTAAGGCAATGTGATTCATCTAGAGCTTTCTCAAGATCCTCAATTTTACTAGCATCATCACGAGCAAACTTTTCAAGTAACATTATTCTCTCCTCATGTTCATCAATGAGGCCATGTGCCTCACTTAATTGATCCATGAGAGAGACAAAGATGGATTTAGTTTCTCCTTCTAGTTTTTCAACAAAGTTTGTCAAGGGGTCTTCCTCGACACAATTTAGTAGTGAAGGAATAGAGGAGTTAGAAAGTTTAAGTGTAGGCGTCACCTTTGGGGGTATACCCTTGGCCATGAAGCACTTGTGAATCGAGGGGCCCTTGTTGTCATTTGGGTTGCAGAAGAGAGAGCTTAAATTAGGAGGTATGACGCCCCTAGCCATGGCCGCCATACCAACTTGTTCGCCTTCACCATCACTCTCTTCACCACCGAAGGTGTACTCGACTTCTTTAGCAATCATTGCCCTAGGAGGGCCTCTCTTGATGAAGTTCTTGGACTTGGGAATGAAGGTGGATTTCTTGATAAGTCTTCCTCCATTCTCAATTCTACTCTTGAAGGGACACTCGGCAACGAAGTGCTCGGAATCTCCACAATTGAAGCAAGTTCTTGCTTTCTTCGTGCTCGAGGATTCCTTCCCTTTGTTCTTGGTGGCATTGGATCTAAAGTCTCCTTTCTTCCACCACTTGTGTTGAGCAAGAGCCAAGCATTCTTCATGTGAAGTCTTCATCTCTCTCTCGGAGACCTCATGAGTGGATCCCATCACTTGAATCATTATCTTCATGGGAGATGACATTGGCCTTCAAGGCAAGAGATGCTTTCTTTGCTCCGTTTACACGAGCCATGACATCATCGGAAGTTTGCTTCATGACCTTTAGAGTGATAAAGAGACCCAAAACATCATTGGGGGATAGGTCCAAGTAGTCGGCCCTTGCTTGTACATTCATCACCATATTTTCATTGTATGGCATCAAGGTGAGTAGAAATTTCTCCTTGACCCAATTCTCCGTGCAATCCGTGAATCCACTATCTCTCATATCATTTACAAGAGCCTTGAGTCTTCTAAACATGTCTTCTATGTTCTCTCCATCACCCAAGTGAAAGTGTTCAACTTTTCTTTGAATGATTGACTTCTTGGATCTTTGGAGGTTGACATTGCCGTCAAACATATCAACAAGACCATCATAAGCTTTCTTTGCACTTGTGAAGGACCGGATGTGCTCAACTCCTTCCTTTTCCATTGCCCTTTCCAACATGTGCAAAGCATGAGCGTTGAGTTGCTCATCAATGATGTCACTTGAGCTTAGATTTGCGGGATCCTTTCGCTCATATCCTTTTTCAACAATTCTCCATATTTGCATTGACGAGCTGCACATGTAAGACTTCATAGAAGCTTTCCAATTAGTAGAACGATGCCGATCCACCAAAGGAGGTGGACCTAGATGAGTAACATGTGGATGTTGTACATTAGGAGCATTGTTATATGCATAGCCAAAAGAATTGCCACCACTACCATTTGATGGTGCACCATTATTTAAAGGTGAAGTTGTATCACTTCCTTCTTTAGTTGGCAAGGGGTTTCCATGTTCATCTAAGATAATCTTTTCACTAGGTTGCTTACATGGAGATGTCCATTCTTTTATTAGTCCCTCCATCTTATTCTCGGAAGGTTCAATCATAGCTTGGATTAGCTTTTGAATCCCATCCATGGTGACGGGATCATCGGCCATCCTTACCTCCTCTTTAGGCGGTAAAGCCTTTTATAAAGAGACGAGGCTCTGATACCAATTGAAGGATCGAGAGGTTAACTAGAGGGGGGTGAATAGGTTAACTACAAATTTTAACTTCTTTTTCAAGTTAACAAGGTAATGCTCAAATATAGATTATCTAGATTATGCAACTAGGTGAACAATCCTATATGTTGAGCAAGTACAACTAGCACAAGGTAAGTATATGACTAAGCTAGTAGTAACTAGTAAATGTAAGTTAAGGGATAACCGAACATAGTGACGCGGAGATGTATCCCGAAGTTCACTTCCCAATGGAAGCTAATCTCCGTTGGAGCGGTGCGGTGCCACCAAAGTGGAACACCGAGTAGGCCTCAAATGCCACACCGTATCTCCTTCGAGTCCTTCCACCGATGTGGATAGGCTCGAATCACTATGTTGCCGTTGAGGTTGACAACTAGAACCTTTACAAGGATGAGGCACACTCCACAAGATTGGAGGGTCCTCACCAAATCCCACGAGCCGCCAAGACTCCGAGAAGCAAGATCCACGGGCACAAAAGCACCGGGGATATCAACAAGGCTCCGAGCTCCGATGAACTAAGAGCAACAAGATTCCTAGCTCCAATGAACTAAGAATGACAAGATCCCTATGGGATGAGTGGGTGGATTTCTAATCGACTCGGTGGAGTTGTAGATCGGGGGTGTCTCCTTCAAATCCCAAAGTATCACGAGCTTCGGTTGGGGATTTGGGGAGATCTTGTTCTTGAGCTTGAGCTTGGTCAATCAATGGTGGTGAGAGAAAGTGTGGGTGAGATTGACAAAGCAAGGAGGTAGGTGGAGGCGTCGTATTTATACCCATGTTGAAAATACGGCCGTTAGGGGGGCATTTCCCCTTTCCTGCGCCCCACCCCGGCCTGGGGGCCGGCCTGGGGGCTGCCAGGGCCGGGCCAAACCCACCCCGGCCTGGGGGCCGGCCTGGGGCCGGCGTGGGCACCAGTGGAGGCCGGCGTGGGGCAGCCAGCGCCCAGCCAGCCCGGCCTGGGGCCGGCGTGGGGCTGGGGGGCGAGGCCGGACCCCCACCCGGGCACCCCGGCCTGGAGGCCGGCCTGGGGCCGGCGGGGGCAGAGGGGCGAGGCCGGCCCCCACCCGAACGGCCCGGCCTGGGAGCCGGCCTGGGGCCGGCGTGGGGCTGGCCAGGGGTTGCGCCAGCCCGGCCTGGAGGCCGGCCTCCCCTTTTTCTTTGACTCCTTTTCTCTTTTCTTCGCCGTTTCTTTTCTCCTCTTCCTCATCTTTTCCCGTAACTTTTTCTCACTTATTGCTGCAGCTTGTATGATATTTACGGGACGATATTTTCTGAGTACACTTAGCAAAACACATTAGTCCATCTATATGTTGTAATCAAACACTCAAAACAGGATTTAGAAACTATGTTCTTTCAGAATTTCTATCCGTTATTAGGTCAGCCGAATTAGCGCAAGGCGAGCTCACCTTAGCCTGGGAACTTCAGGCCACCAAGATTCCTGAAGAAAAACTGGTAGAGGACCGAGAGAGGGCCCAAAGAGAGGAGCTTCTTGCATCACCTGGGGATGGGGTTCCCCTAGTGGTCGTAGAGACCGGCCCAGGCGAGCCCAATAGCCTAGCGGGTCTTGCTCTACATGGGAGCGGTTCTGGAGGGTCAGCTAAACGCACTAGAAGGACAATCTTGGTCCGGCAGACCGGTAAGAAACCCTACACAAGGCAAGACAATCTAAAGAAGGTGGCTACGGCCCCCAAACAGTCCAACACCGGCCAAGCACGAGGCACATCGCGGGTGTCTTAATTCGTTGGCTATTCATGAATATTCGCGGGTTTGGTGCACCGGGGCGCCAAACGTTGCTTAAGGATTTGCTCCGGTCTCATAGGATTGACATTTTTTGTCTTCAAGAAACGATTAAACAAGATTTTTCTGACCTCGAATTACGTAGCTTAGAAGCGGCAGAGCTTTTCTTTTGGAACTGGCTCCCTACGAACGGGCAATCCGGGGGGATGCTTATTGGAGTCAAAGATAGTGTGTTTGAGGTTGGAAGCATGGAGATGGGCTCCTACTTCCTTAGCCTCGAGGTGTTACGCCGCCCCTCAAACAAGAAATTCTCCTTCGTTAATATTTACGGGCCAGCTGATCATTCGGCCTCGGCCCAATTCCTAGATGAGATCTCCGCAAAGATTGCTAGAGTTAAATTCCGATTGTTATGGGGGTGATTTTAATCTTATCCGTGGGGGACAAGACAAGAATAACGATAATGTTAATTGGGTCCGAGTTGATATGTTCAACCTCCACATCGCCAATTGGGGGCTCCGTGAGGTGGAGCGTTCCGGGGCGCGCTACACTTGGACCAATAAACGCATCAACCCGGTCAGATGTGTCCTCGATAGGGTTTTCATCTCGCCAGTCCTTGATGGTTCTTTTCCTTTGCTCTCCTTGGTTGCGGAAACCAGTCTGGGCTCAGACCATACCCCCCCTCTTTCTGGACTCGGGCAAGGGCGCTCAAGTTCGAAGTAATCGGTTCTTCTTTGAAACCATATGGTTGGAACTCCAAGGTTTCTCAGAGTTGCTGACCGCCACTTGGGATTCCCTTGCGCATAAGGTCCACGGCAGGGATATAATTGACCGGTGGAGCTTTATGAGTGGATGCACTAGACAATGGCTTAGAGGGTGGAGCCACAATCTGGGTAGGGAAAACATGATTAAAAGAGACTCTCTCCTTAGCTCCATCAAAGACCTAGACTTGAAAGAGAATTCTCTAGGGTTGGATGACGAGGAATGGGCCTTTCGATTCCACCTAGAAGATCAATTCTTGCAATTTCTTAGGGTTGAGGAGGAGTACTGGAGGCAGCGTGGCAGAATCATATGGGCACTTCAGGGGTACGCTAATACATCCTATTTTCACGCGATCGCTAATGGGAAAAGGCGAAAGTGCATTATCTCCTCCCTCGTCTCAGGAGACGAGGTTATATCTGAGAAATTAGCGCTCCAACAACACATCTACGGTTTTTATCGGGAGCTCCTTGGGTCCTCCGCCCCTGGACATTGTGGCCTAGCCACCGACATCGGGTTGGGACACAACTTGTGGCCGACCAGGACAACGATTCGCTCTGCCGCACATTCTCGGAATCCGAACTGGAGGCTCTTCTAAAAGAAATGAAAACAGACACTGTCCTGGCCCGGATGGGTTCCCGGTCATTTTCTTCAAGAAATACTGGCACCTGGTGAAGAACGGGGCACTCCACATTTTGAACGATTTCATGTTGGGCAGAATCGACATTTTGAGACCCAACTTTGGGGTGTTGTCTCTCATCCCAAAATGTCCGGAGCTGATTGTATAACCCAGTTCCGCTCAATTGCCCTCATCAACGTGATTTTCAAAATTATTGCTAATGCCTGCGCATCAAAATTGGACCCTTTTGCTAATAAAGTCATTAGCCATAACCAAACCGCGTTCATCAAAGGACGGTTCATGCTGGATGGTGCGCTTGCCCTCCACGAGATTACTCATGAGCTAAGTTCCAAGAAGTTAGGGGGTGTCATGTTGAAACTGTACTTTGAAAAGGCGTACGATCGAGTGAATTGGGATTTCCTATTGGAAGTGCTTCGTCGGAAGGGCTTTGACGCGAGTTATATACATAGGATCTCCCAACTAGTTAAGGGAGGACAAACAACGATCTCTATTCATGGGGGAATGGGTCATTTCTTCCGAAATAAAAGGAGGGTGCGCCAGGGCGACCCCCTCTCTCCACTTCTCTTTAACTTTGTCGTCGAGGGGCTCTCGACAATTCTCCACAAAAAAAACTCGGCAGACCACATCCATGGGGTGGTTCCCCATTTATACCCAATATGTTGATGACACGATTATCATGATTCAATTTAATGATCAAGAGATTGCTAACCTAAAGTTCTTGCTCATGTGCTTCGAGAATATGTCAGGCCTAAAAAATAAATACCATAAAAGCGAGGTCATCGTGATGAACCAACCTACGAAGATGCAGCTTAGAGTTGCGAGGCAGCTGAATTATAAACTTGGAAAATTCCCAATGACGTACTTGGGACTTCCGATTTCCGACAAAAAGCTAACTAAGGAACAATGGGCGTTCTTAGTACAAAAGCTGGCCTGTAGCGTGGAACCATGGATTGGGAGGTTCCTCTCCTCGGGAGGCAGGCTAGTTCTTTCCAACTCTTGTGTGGATAACCTTATTACCTATGCGATGGGTCCGTTCCTCCTCCAAAAAGGATGCATGAGAAGCTGGATTCTCACCGGGCGAAGTTCTTTTGGAAAGTAGCGGGTCCTAGTAGGAAATACCATATGGTCAACTCGCCGGTAGTGTGCCGTCCTAAGGAGTTTTGTGGTCTCAGGATGATCAACTCTCTCAACATGAACAAAGGGTTGATGCTCAAGTGGATTTGGAAGTTATACCAGGCTGATAACGCCATTTGGGCGGTGTCATCCGTAACAAGTATACTTCAGAAGCGGACATCTTCTCCAACCCGGACAGGGGAGGGGGGTCATAGTTCTTGAAAAGTCTCCATAAAATCAAACACCTTTTCAAAGCCGCGCTAGACAACACGTCAACAATGGCCACCACACTCGTTTTTGGTCTGATTGGCGGTGCGAGGAGGGTCCTCTGTGCCTTAAGTTTCCTCACTTGTTTAGCATATGCGATAACCAGGAGATCTCTGTTTGCGCAGGCGATCGCGGGGGGTATCCGCCTTCGTCGTTCGCTTGACTAGAGGGGCCTCGCTCAATGGCAGAAGCCGATGGACTTGGTGCGTGCCACACACCTGTCTGCGGACCTCGATAAGATTTCATGGAAACTCGAGAACTCCGGTCAGTTCTCGGTCAAATCGATGTACGCTGGCCTCTCAGAGGGCACGCCGCTTACCTTCCACAAAGATATCTGGGAGGCCAAATTTCCATTAAAAATCAAAGTGTTTGCCTCGCAGCTCATGTTGGACAAGATTCCGTCGGGGAACAACTTATTATTCGCCCGGCCCCGTCAAACAGCTTATGCAAAGTGTGTGGTGCCATGGAATCCGCAGACCAATTTTTTTCTCTCTTGCTCCTTAGCCACTTTTGACCGGAATGTTGCACGACAGGCCATAGGGAGGGCCTGGAAGCCAAACTCTAGATGGCAATGGATGAACCTAGTTAATCCAACTCAGCCTAGGGAGGCTAGACGCAGATGGATGTTATTTCTGGCGCAATCTTGGGCACCGTGAAACATTAGAAACAAGCATGTCATAGAAGGAAAAATTATCTGCCATCCGGCCGACATTGTTTTCAAAACTCTCTTATTCCTACAGGTCTGGATGCCTACACTACGGGGGAGGACCAGGAGGACGCTAGACGCCTGTCTAATCCACCGCCTCTGCCTCCAGCATCACTCCTAGACGTGGGCTCATAGTTTGCTAGTTTTTACCTTTCGTGTTTGGCTTAACCTATATGTCGAGCTAGTTGTTGTTTGCTTTACTTCCATGTTTGGCTAAGCTCTATGTGCAGCATATATAATGATTTGTGTGGACATTGTTCGGCTTTGTTAATTCAAAGTTGGATGTAAGCCCTTTTATCTAAAAAAAAGTTTTGCTACTTCTTACTTGAGTGAGAACTAATTTAGATCTCACTCAACTCGTAGCCCATTAGATTTACATCGTGATTTGTGCGGGTTGTTAGTTATATATGACTTGTAACTCATATTTTCTCCGGTTATACATGGATTACACTCAGTTGCAACTCAGATTTCATGAATTACACATGCAACTGGTTGATGACATCGGATTAAGAATTAACTTAATTCTCACTCGAGCGAGGCCCTAGTCATTAAAAAAAAACTTGTAGCCTACACATTCTACTCCACCTTTCGAACCGAACGACATACGCGGCTTGACGGTACAAAAGGTTTCTACGCACGCACTTTGTAACGCACCTATAGATACTCCGTAGCTACACTGGTAGTAGTACGTACGACAGCCATAAAATTCGTCGGGCAAATCCCAACGCACAGGCACATGACACGCACCAGAGGAGAGCGGCAGTTCACACTCACCCTCCTCAAAAGCCGAGCCCGGCACCAAGACACCACCAGCACTAGAATCTAGCCAACCCAGTTGCCATAAAGCGGGGCTCCTCGTGAGCCCAGGACTGACGGGCTACCCCACACGCAGACGCAGCCAGCCCCACGAGAGAGAAAGCTCAGCGCAGCACACCACACCACACCACTCCACACACCGCAGCAGCACAGCTCCCATGCTGTAGCATGTTGTTGTGGGTACCCTCGATCTCACTCGTGCGCTCAGGTTTCAGACTGAAGAAATTCAGAGAGAATGAACACGAGAGTTTTTGTGCAGCGTACTGTCTTACTGCTTTTCTGTTTTTCCCTTTTATTGTTTACAGCGAGTAGACCGTGGTGTTCCTCATCGAACGGATCGTGCCATCCCACGATCAGAGTATACCCATCGATCCTATTCCTAAGGCGAGAACGCACAGACCGCGTCCACGCGATGACTAAGTACAGCTAAAAGCTAGCTAACTGAAAACTGTCTGAATCGCTACAGTGCGAAGCAACACCTAACAGCTTCAGGTTTATTCGTAACTGAAATAAAACAAACGAATAAACGACAACAGCAAGGGTTTGAACAACATTTCTCCCCCTCAAACCTGCTGTCCGGTGGCGATCTTCTGAACCCCGATGTTCTGACGAAACTCGATGAATTTGGTCCGTCCGAGCGCCTTGGTCAGAATATCAGCAGGCTGTTCATCAGTGCCCACATGCTCGACATCCATTTGTCCAGCTTCGATCTGCTCCCGTGCGTAGTGGAACTTGGTGTCAATGTGTTTGCTTCGCCCGTGATGTACTGGATTTTTGCAAAGGGCTATAGCAGATTTGTTGTCCACCAAGAGTCTGAACTTAGGCCGCTCAATTCCTGTCAGTTCACCCAGAAGACGATTGAGCCAAACGCCTTGGCTAGCTCCAGCTGCAGCGGCAACGTATTCCGCTTCACACGAGGAGACTGCGACAACACCTTGCTTCTGTGATGACCATGTCACAGGGTTGTTGTCGAGGAAGAAGATCACTCCCGTGGTGCTCTTCCTGTCGTTGATGTCACCAGCATGATCACTGTCACTGTATCCCTTCAGCACAGCTTCTCCTCCTCCTCTGTAGCGACAACCAAAGTCCAGTGTACCACGCACATAGCGTAGTATTTGTTTGACTGCCGCCCAGTGTTCCTTCCCGGGTGCCTGCATATGGCGACTCACCACGCCCACGGCGTGAGCTATGTCTGGCCGTGTGTTGACCAGATATCGCAGGCTGCCCACCAGGCTTCTGAACTCACTCACATCCACTGCAGCACTCTCGTCCAACTTGTGCAGCCGCAAGCGGTGTTCCATCGGAGTGTGACAAGAGTTGCAGTTCTGTAGTCCTGCTCGCTCCAGGATCTTGGCCGCGTAGGCCCTCTGTGTAAGTGTGATCTCACCATCTCGCTGCTGCACCTCGACTCCCAAGTAGTAGCTGAGAAGGCCAAGATCACTCATATCGAACATCTTCTGCATCTGTGTCTTGAACTCGACGATTTCCTCAGTGGTTGTTCCGGTGATCACGAGATCGTCGACGTACACACCCACCAGCAGAAAAGACACTGCATCTCCTCGACGATAGACGCCGTGCTCGATCGGACACCGCGTGAACCCAAGTGTGACGAGAGTTGCGTCCAGCTTGGCATTCCATGCGCGCGGTGCCTGTCGGAGTCCATACAGGGCCTTCTGCAGCTTCAGCACCTTCCCAGCATCTGCGTCGACGGCGAGACCAGGAGGCTGCTGTACGTACACCTCTTCTGCCAGCTCACCATTTAGGAATGCAGACTTCACATCCATATGATGCACCTGCCACTTGCCGTGCGCGGCGAGAGCGAGCAGCAGGCGGACTGTTTCCATGCGCGCCACGGGCGCGAAAACTTCTTCGAAATCTATTCCTTGGCGCTGTGCATAGCCTTTGGCCACCAGTCTGGCTTTGTGTTTGACGATTGCACCGGCTGGGTCTCGTTTAACCTTAAACACCCATTTCATGCCGATGGCTTTGTGGCCTTTTGGGAGTGGCACTGCCACCCATGTCTCATTGTCCTGGATGGACTGCAGTTCGGCCTCCATCGCCCTGCGCCAAGCTGGATCGTCCAGGGCCTCCTGAACACTCGATGGTTCGTCAGCTGTGGTGAGCCCGAGCTCCAATTCCCTCTCAGTTGGCTCGGACGTATCGAGTATGTTCGAGACGCGCCTGTACCGATGGGGCCCCCCGGAGTCGGTGTCGAGGTTGTTGTCCTGTGTCGGTGGAGTGGCAAACTCCACGCGAACTGGAGATGGAGTCCTTGGTTCTGCAGGTGATGCTGTCAGAGATGGAGGCGACAGTGGTGTATCGACAGCATCTTCCCTGTCCTGCCGCGGCAGAGATTCTGCTGGTTTTTCTGCCGTGGCCTTGCTCCCCCTTTCTTCAGGTTCCTGCTCACTGTACTCCACCGTGATCGTGCTTGGCTGTGGAGTGATGCCAGCGACTGCGTGCTTGCTCCAATCCCAAGGCCGCTGTTCCTCAAACTCCACATCCCGTGTAATGTAAACACGTTTTCCCACTGGATCATAGACACGGTAGGCCTTTGCACCATCCTCATACCCAACAAATATCCCAGGTACTGACCGATCGGCGAGTTTGTGGAGACCTGGCCCCAGCTTCTTCACATGGGCCACACATCCGAATGTGCGAAGATGATGCACACTCGGCTTTCTTCCTTGCCATGCTTCATATGGCGTCATGCCGGCGATGCTCCTCGACGGCGCTCTGTTGAGCAGGTAAACTGCTGTTCTCACTGCCTCCCCCCAAAATGGACCTGGTACACTCATTGTTTTGAGCAGGCAACGAGCCATCTCCACCACAGTTTGGTTTCTGCGCTCGACTACCCCATTCTGTTGAGGAGTATAGGGGGCGGTGGTGTAGTGACGAATTCCATTTTCTTCGCAAAATTCAGTAAACTCTGACGAATTAAATTCCCCACCTCGGTCTGACCTGAAAGCAAGCAGTTTGCATTGGCGCTCGTTTTCTGCTAAAGCTTTCACCTTTCTGAAGAATCTGAGTGCCTCATTCTTCGTCTTGATCAGCTCGATCCACATGTACCTCGTGTGGTCATCCACAATCAACAGAAAGTATCTTCTGCCGCCCATTGTCTCCGGTGTGATCGGACCACATAAGTCCGTGTGCACTAGCTCCAGGGCTCTCTCTGCACGGAAGGATGTCGCGTGGGGAAACGGCTTGCGGTGTTGTTTCCCAATGGCGCACCCGTCGCAGAACTCCTCGGCATGCTTAATGGCTGGGAGCCCACGTACCATCTCCTTGTTTGCCAGGTTGCTCAGAGCTCTGAAGTGCAGATGTCCATAACGGCCATGCCACAGCCACGCTGCGTCATCCCTCTGCGTCAGCAGGCTCACCGGCGAGGAGATATTCAGGCGCACAGTGTATAGGCGATTTCCGGTGCGCCCTACACGCGCCAGTATCTTGCGCGGCTTGTCAAGGATCGACATGACCCCGTCCTCGATGGTGATTTTGCAGCCATGTTCGTCGAGTTGGCCGAGCGACACGATGTTGGTGCGGAGGCTTGGGATGAAGTAGACGCCGGTAAGCACTCTCTGATCGCCAGTGAGGCACTCAAACACGACGTCGCCGCGTCCTTTGATCGCCACTGCTGATCCGTCACCGAATCGCACCGTGCCCCGCACCTGTTCGTCGAGCGCCGCGAACACATCACGGCTTCCCGTCATGTGGCTGCTGGCACCGGTGTCGAGGTGCCAGATTCCATTGGGCGCTGGCACCGGGATCACCCTCTCTTCGTTGAGATGCACTTCCTCAAGCGCGGCGCCGTCAGCAGTCACCACCAGTGCGCATTCCTGCGCCATGAGAAGCCCGCAGGCTTCGTCAGCTTCCTCAGCCTGCGCAAGGTTTGCAGTCTCGCCCCGCTTCTCACGGTCGCGCTGCGCCTTGCGGCACTCCTTAGCCCAGTGACCAGGTTTGCCGCAGTATCGGCAGTTGCCGGGCTTGCGATCACCATTGCCGCCGCCGGTGCGCGCCGTCTTGTCGCCCTGCGGAGACTTGGCCTTCACCTTGCTGTTCTTGTCACCGCCCGTGGAAGACGATGGTCCATGAGCGCGCTGACGCTGTCTAGCCGCCCATTCCTCCTCCGTGAGCAGGAGTTTCCCTCCGCTCTCAGGTTCTGCATCACCGCCGCCGCGTCCGTCCGCCGCGGACAGTCGCCCGCTCAACTCCTCAATGGACATCCCCTCAAGATCGAGGAGGGTCTCAATCGAACAGGCCATCTGCGAATACCTCGACGGGACCACTCGCAGGAATTTCTGCACTGCGGCGAGTTCTGTTATCGAATCGCCCAGAGATTGCAGCTCGGTGACGATGCCGGCGAGCCGCAGGGAGAAGTCCTCGATCGCCTCATTAGCCTTGAAGCCGAGATTCTCAAAGTCTCGCCGGAGCTTCTGGCGGCGCGCCTCCCGCACGCGATCCACGCCGACGCGCATGATCTTGATGGCGTCCCAGGCGGCTTTCGCGTTGTCCTTCGCGGCGAGGACGGGCACCATCTCCGGAGGGACCGAGCGGAGGATCGCCCCGAGAGCCTGCCTCTCCAGCCGATCATCTTCGCCGTCTTCCATCCCTGGGTCGATCGCGTCCCAGAGACGTGCTCCTTGCAGCTGTACGCGCATGAGGATTGCCCACTCCGTGTAGTTGGTACGGGTCAGCATAGGTAGATGCATTGCGCCGCCGCCGCCGCTCTCGCGAACCACCTCGCGCACCACGATCTCGCGCCCGCCGCTGCTCTCGCCGCGCCGGGCGAGACTGCGACCGCGACTGCGCTCACGTATCGGTGGAGGTGGAGTTGCGCGGGATCCGGGCGGCTTCGAAGGCGAGCGGGACGTCGACTTCGTGGACTTGCCGTCGCTGGCCATGGCTATGATCTCCCAGGCTCTGATACCAAATGTTGTTGTGGGTACCCTCGATCTCACTCGTGCGCTCAGGTTTCAGACTGAAGAAATTCAGAGAGAATGAACACGAGAGTTTTTGTGCAGCGTACTGTCTTACTGCTTTTCTGTTTTTCCCTTTTATTGTTTACAGCGAGTAGACCGTGGTGTTCCTCATCGAACGGATCGTGCCATCCCACGATCAGAGTATACCCATCGATCCTATTCCTAAGGCGAGAACGCACAGACCGCGTCCACGCGATGACTAAGTACAGCTAAAAGCTAGCTAACTGAAAACTGTCTGAATCGCTACAGTGCGAAGCAACACCTAACAGCTTCAGGTTTATTCGTAACTGAAATAAAACAAACGAATAAACGACAACAGCAAGGGTTTGAACAACATAGCACCCCACCTCGCCATTAAAGAAACGAGCTAGCCAAGTGGAGAGAGAAGAGCCGAGCAGAGCAGAGCGGAGCAGGGGAGCGAGCGAGCTACCCGCTGAGCTAGCATGACGTCGGCGGCGGCCCGGGCGGCGGCGGAGGCGGACGCCGGGATGGGCCGGACGCCCACGTGGAAGGAGCGGGAGAACAACAAGCGCCGCGAGCGCCGGCGACGCGCCATCGCCGCCAAGATCTTCACGGGCCTCCGGGCGCTCGGCAACTACAAGCTCCCCAAGCACTGCGACAACAACGAGGTGCTCAAGGAGCTCTGCCGCGAGGCCGGCTGGGTCGTCGAGGACGACGGCACCACCTACCGCAAGGTCAGAGATCGATCCATTCCCCGTCTCTTTCTCTTCTCTTCTTGTCTCCCTCCTCCCATTTTCTGGATCTAGCTTAATAATCTTCGATGCGTAGTACGTAGATCTAGACGGTTTTGTTTGATGATCCGATTCATGAATGGCAGGGGTACAAGCCGCCGATGTCGGGGCCGTTCGGCGGCGGGGTGTCGTCGGCGGGGATGAGCCCCTGCTCGTCGTCGCAGCTGCTCAGCGCGCCGTCCTCGTCGTTCCCGAGCCCCGTGCCCTCCTACCACGCGAGCCCGGCGTCGTCGAGCTTCCCGAGCCCCACGCGCCAGCACGACACGCAGAGCAGCAGCGCCGCCTGCCTCCTCCCGTTCCTCCGCGGCCTCCCGAGCCTGCCCCCGCTCCGCGTCTCCAACAGCGCGCCCGTCACGCCGCCGCTCTCGTCGCCCACGGCGTCGCGCCCGCCCAAGATCCAGAAGCCGGGCTGGGACGTCGACCCGTTCCGCCACCCCTTCTTCGCGCTCTCCGCGCCCGCCAGCCCCACCCGCGGCCGCCGCTACGACCAGCAGCCGGACACGATACCGGAGTGCGACGAGTCCGACGTCTCCACGGTCGACTCCGGCCGCTGGATCAGCTTCCAGATGGCCACCACGGCGCCGGCCTCGCCCGCCTACAACCTCGTGAACAACCGAGGCGCCTCCAGCGCCAACTCCATGGAGATCGAGGGGATGGCGGTGGGCGGCGGCGACAGGGCCCGAGGCGGCCCGGAGTTCGAGTTCGACAAGGGGAGGGTCACGCCGTGGGAAGGGGAGAGGATCCACGAGGTCGCCGCCGAGGAGCTCGAGCTCACGCTTGGCGTCGGCTCCAAATGACGGACGGGGCGTTGTCACTGGCACTCATGTCAGATGCTGCTGGCCACGGAAGCCACGAGATCGTTCCTTTCGTGGACCTCGCCTCGGAGGACCAGCTGATCATGGCTGTTGCTCGATCAGCTGGGAATGTGTATGACTGCCATTGCTGCAGCGATTTGGGCATTCGTTCATTCTAGGTTTAGGCGATGAACCCCCGTTGTTCGATTCCTGGGAGAAAGAGAGAAGGGATCAGAAACATTTGTTCATCTCAGTCGGCTGGACATTTCATTATTCGTTCGTGGATGTAGCTAGTAGTAGTATGTCATGTGTGAGATATTCTCCTCAAAATGTGTGAGCTCATGTGGTGAAAAGTCGAGTAGAGTAAAAAGTTCGACGAGTTTGAGCTTTATTGCGTGATCTCTGAATCTCTCTTTGACGCAGCTGGTAAACCAGTACAGCGAGCTGCTAGGAAGCAAGTTCATCGCTTTCACTTTTGCTTTCTTTACAGTCACAGCGGGAGCATGCATCTACTAGTTGTCAGCATCAGATTAACAAACAGCTTTCAGGTTCTCTCGCCATCAGCATCGGCACGCGATGGTATGTCTGCCCCAAGCACGAGGATTTCTCCGACTGGAGACCACTCTTCTACTCAACGATTTGGCCGAGAAAATATTGGGCATATATCTTTCTTTCACAAAAATCTTCACAGCCCGGGCAGGCGAAAGAGGAATCCAAATGTCCAAGGTGCCAACGCGGGCTGGAGGAGGAGGCGAGAGGAGCCTTATCGCCCCGCGCGGGGCGATAGGAGGGGCGAGAAGAGCGTGCCGGGCGGTAGCAGGCTCGCCCGGCGAGAGCGGGCGAGAGGGCGCGCTACCGTCCGCGTTGGCGGGGCGATAGGGGGGATGCGGGGCGAGAGGGCGGGCGATAGCGGGGCGACACGGTGCCAATGGGGGCGATAGGCCGGGCGATAGTGGAGTCGAGAGTGGAGGAGAGAGAAGTTACAGCCCGTGCACTGGCACCGTGGGGCGAGAGTGAGGTGAGAGTGGGGGTGAGAATGAGAGTAAAGCTGACGTGGCGAGGCGAGAGTGGGGCGGTGCATTGGCACCAGCCTCTGTGTGTAGCACGGAAAATGTGCTGCTTGGGTGCATGGTGGCAGGGCAGGGAGCTAAAGTCTCCAAACAGTGCCATTGTACAGTCACACAATGAGCTCGTTTGTCCGCTTTCTAGGTAGACGGCGCCTGAAACAAATTGGAGCCCCCTGATTGGGCTGTGTGGTTGCTCGGTTCCAATCCTCTAGTTCCTTTCCTGTGGCAGTCATTTTTTTTTCACTTAACGTGTTCAGATCAATTGGAAGTCTCTTCATACCGTTACATGTACATATAGACCTTGCAGGGTTTCTACTAGCCAGGGTTTGTTTGCGCTACGACATCTCCCGCGGACTGCTCAAATGGGATAACTCCACGTTTTTTTTTTGTCCGTTTGAGCAGCCTGTCCAGTAAATTTTAGGAGTGCACATTCAAAAACCAATAAGAACATGCAAATACAGGTAGGTTGAAACAATAGTACCAAAAGAATATTGCCATGACGGCAATATAACAAAACGATTTATGCCATCTCTACAACGGTGCACGCCATGCCGGTCACGGTTTGGACCATTGCCGGCAGGTATACAAAAGGCGACGAAAAAGACCATCCGTCGCACTCCATGTAGCACCGCTTCTTCTTCTCGAAGTAGGCTCTCGTCCTCAGGGTTGGTTTGCTCCGGTCCATGGGCATGATATGGGATTCTTGGGTGTCCAGAGCGAGCTCGACCTCTTTCTTCTTGATCTCGGCCTCCATAGCCCTTGTGTCCGGTTTCTTGGCCCTTGTCTCCGCATTCTTCTTTTTTATCTTGATCTTCTTTTGTTGCACGATGAAGAAGTTCTTCGTAAATTCCTCTCGCTCACGACGCTTCTTCTCATCACTCTCGTCCTTCTGGGAGATGAAGTGCTGGTCTACACTGCAAAATTTTAAAAAAGTGTCCTACGTAGTCTGTCAAGATAGCTATGCAGATAACGAGGCAATGCCCATACATACAAGGATTATGATAATGACTAACCGGGTAGCGAATTCGATGTAGTCGTAGAAAGGTTATGAACAAGCGTAGATCCTCACAAGCAGACCTAGTTGTAAGGATGTCTCTATGTCTTCCCTCGTCAAGGATCACACGTGTAATCCCTGTTATGGTGTGCACGCGTACGCTCGTGTTAACCCGTCAGTGCTCCGCCTTTCAGGACTCGACACCGATGAAGAGAGACAACCTTTCGGCGTTGCTAATTGGTTGCTCTAATTAACTGTGATCAGAGCTATTATGAATCTGAAAGTTCTCAACAAATGAGAGAGAAAACTAATTAGATCTAGCTCTGATCGGGAGAGTATAACTCCAAAACCCGATTAGAAGAGCATCTAATTCAATTAGAGATGTTTCTAATTAGAGACTCTAGTTTAATTACATGTTCTCTAATTAGAGGCTATAATTCTATTAGAGGATCCCTAATTTCACAGAGAGAAGGCCAAAAGGCTCAATTGTGTGTCTCAACGGTGAGGAGGTGGGGGACTATATAATGGGACAAAGGCGAGACCTACCATAGGGGAGGAGGTCGGTTTCCCCTCCTCTCCCTTGGCCACACCACTCCTCCTAGGAGGAATCGTACTGGACTCCTTCCCTTTTTTCGTTTTTCTGTTTCCCACTCATTTATTTCTCTAATAAATTAGGGAAAATTTCTACGGAAAACAAATGCACTTTGTGATACCATGGGCCCCACCTGGCATCCCCTAAAATTAGAGTAAATCTACCCCCCTCCCCCTCCGACACTACTTCCATATATGGAAAGTCCCCCGCAACTCTTCCGAAACCTCAGTGACCCCTATAGATAAAATCATCGATATTATCTAACGATGTTAGAAACATATTTATAACACCCCGGGAAATCTCATGTCCTCCGTAATTTCTCATACAAAATCTGCCTAACACCGGCATAATTTCTCTCTTATATTAACTTTCTCGAAACCACTCCGATTGACACCGGACTTGTTTCTGTGACATTGTAACGACATGAAAAATTCATAGAACCAATAACAAAAAAAATATTTTTCTCAGTAGAAGGTTGGTCCGACTTAAGCGTGTGACCCGTAAAGGCTCGATAACACACAGTCATGTTCGGACACTTACCGAACTATAACCAAAAGCGGGACCATGGACGTCCATGATGGATCCTATGTGTTCCCGAAGAACGAGCGAATCTTATAAGTTACTCATTACACTTATTCACTTAACTTAACGATATCAACGATATCACGAGGTGAGACTATGTGATCCGATTTGATCAAACTCTTTAATCGTAACACATATAACTCGATCGTTTACCGATTATCGTTCTCTTTTCTCATCTATATCCCCGATGACCCTGTGATAAATCCCACCGTATCTGGTCAGACGATATGTCATCGGTGATATTGAGATGCCCTAAAGATTTTATCTCTCTATCGTCAAGAGGAGTTAAGTACTAGTCTTGAACGATCTTAGTTCCATTACACTTTCTTGGACATATACAGACATCACCGTTATAGTCCCCAGTTACGGCAAGACGGTTGATGATATCCAAAGTATAATTTTCGATCTTGTAGTCACTAGATATTATCATGGTATATTAATTATAGTCAATATTAATTCCATATTCATTTGCTAAAATACATAATTATTGTTTAGTCTCTTTTACATCAACATACACTTAGGTCAGTTCAGTACTATTATTACCCTAACAATAAAACTTTATGTTTTCCTAGACTTTCTTCTAATTCCATGATCAGAAAAATACAATCGTCTTACAAATCATAAGCTAATATTAGAGACAAGATTAAGAACTCTTGTTTATTTATTTGTTCACACGCGCACAAAAAAAACTTACTTTCAAGTGCTATAGCAGTTGTAGTATGATGACATAAACATTATTCTAAAATCAGAGATAGAATAATGACTAAATATTATTGTCTCTAGGGTATTCTTCAAACAGTTTTCCACTTGCACTACAGTCAATTAATATTCCAGTTACTATGATGACATAACACCTATGGAATTCCGGTGTTACCCACACTACGCATGTGGTATCATAGACTTTTGTCTTTCACCTTTTGATCTAATCAACTTGTGATGAACTCGTGTTTGGATTTATTAGGAATTAGATTTTTGTCAACCTGGTTCTCTGATAATATTAGTAAAGCGTCCCCAAATGAATTATTATATTATCGTTTAAAACCTCATTAAGTCAAATAACTTTTATTCAATAACTTGCAACCAACAATGTCCAACATTGTGTTGCAGCTATCCACAAAAATATCGTAGAGTCCACTCATAATACTCTAATGTTGATAATTATATAACATACGATATTATCAATTGAAGAGTTATAATCTGAGTTAGAATCAATAAAGATTTGATTTTGTAATTCCATCACAAATATATATGTGAATACTTCTCGCAATATTATTAGTAGCTATAAAAAATTACAATGAGTTGTTTTTTTCACTTCGTAATAACACCGTTGAATATTTCTATGAGAACCTTTTTACCATAATATTTCTTGGTTTTATTACAAACAATTAACCGCATAAGAAAAACTTTTCTTTAAGTTTTTCTCCCTTATACCCGATTGACTAAAATATTTTTTTGTCAACAGAAATCCGCTGGTTCGTGTGTGCTTCTGTTTTATGATTATGAGATTAGTCAAATCACAAAATAGTATGATTTGATCTCAATCCTTTATATTTTGATCATAAGTGACCTCGAAGGTCATGTATATTGCAAAATATTATGTCATTTTTCTTTTGAGACAAAATAATTTTATCTCAATGTAATTCGAAATTACTTTCAGAACTATGCTTAACACAACCATCATATTCTTGTTTATTAAATTTGTCAATCTATCTCATAGACCTTGAAATTAATAAGACATTTTTGATATTGCATTTAAAACTTTTTAAAATCTTTTCGTGAGGCAGCTTTTATTTTAATTAGGCTAAGCCAACTTAAAAGATCATAATCAGCTCCAACTGACTTTTAAGTCCCTTCACTTTATATAATGAATTTTTTTCCTTCGTGTTTCATTAAAGCGTCTGACTTCGTCGCCCTCCTCGTCGTCCCCCTTGTTCTCCTCGTCAACGTACTTGTCTGCATGTTCTCGTTGAACATCAAACAAGAACCCCCCACCGCTCTCTCCCTCGAGGTCAGGCATCGCCGTCTGCAATTCGTCGAACAGGTTGCATGGCTCTGGAAAGCTGGCCAGAGGGACTCTGCGGGCACCCTTGTTTGACGATGTTGTCGATAACCCGAACACCGGCGCGGTATTCTGATCGAACAAAACCCTAGGGAGGGGGGGTTAGAGTGGAATCACCCATTTCCCGCACCAAAAGGGGCAACGTCGGGGCATGCCCAGGCAAGTACCCGTATATCGGCGTAGGTGTTGGCGTCCCCGACTGTGCGTCCGGGCCTGTGCTTGGCCGGGATGCTGACGCATTGGAGGTGGCGGCAGCGGTAGGAGTCATGTTCATGGGGGGGGGAGCCGCCTGCATGCCCATCATGATAAGGGCGGCTTTTGTGGCGGCATGGGCGATCCTGACTTCCGCGTCCTCCGCGTCCTGCTGATATGCGACTTCATTCGCCCTCTTCCTCCGTCCGGGCCTCTTCGTCGACTCTTCTTTCCTCTGTGCGCCGGTGAGCATGGCAGTTGTCTTCTTAGGCTTCATGGGTTGGGCCTTGGTCGTTCCTGGCACCGCCGTCCGGATCGATGATGGAGCGTTGGCATAGGCAACATTGTCAGTGGTGGCGTACACGACGGCTCGCTGTACGCCCGCCATGGCTAGGGCAGTGCATCAGCGATGTCTCGGCTGGGGTGAGTGAAGGGAAGGAGTGGGGTGTGCATCAGTCAGACGGGCCATGGGAGCCAAATATCGGACATAACAGCGGTCCAGAATTTTTCGGACCATGCTCAAACCTGGTCCATGGCTGGGATTGAGCAGCAGCGGATAAAAATATGGACATCATTATGTTAAATCATCCCGTAGGGCCTTGGTTTTGGGTCAGCTTGTTCAAAACGGACAGGTCCGGCGCAAATAAGAAGCCCCGTAGGAAATGTTCTTATGTCTTTCTTTTCAGCCTCCAGCACCCAAGCCACCGCCTCCACCTTCGCCTCCTCCGAAGCTCGGTTCCCTCTGGCCGGCCTCGCCGGCATCAACAGGGGTAGGAAACCCAATTTATGAGTGGAGTTTTAGTAAAATTAGTATTTTCAGTAGATTAATATTTTGATAGCAGTCTTTATATTGGCCTTCGCGTCAAGGAAGATGAGATCGTAATAATAAGTGATCTTTGACTACTCGTTCGACAAAGAGGTCTCCATCCCCATGTTCATCATGCTATAGGAAGATTACAATTGTCTAGGTATGATCTTTCAGATCTTGGTTCGCCAGATCGGTTTTGTATTATTTCTCATACTTGACACGAGGAGATTTTTCTCGCATTATTTGTCCCGGCTGCTACGTCCTCGACAATGCTTATTTGTACTCTCGGCTCCCAGCGGCGTCGGTCAGCCTATTCGGTTCCTGCTCCCTGCAATACTAGTGTTTGTCCTCTCGCCGATGTTGGTTGATTAGTTTAATGACTATTTGCGTGCTCGTAGACTTGGCATTGCGGATCAAAATTAAAATTATGAAAGAACACTCGTTGGTATTTACAAGTTTGTGGTTTGGTGTCTATACACTCTTCCGACGCCTACAGAAAAAAATACAAGATTGTGTCATGAAAGCAGAAATAATTTGAGAATCTCGAAGATTTGCTCGTTTTATTTTGTATCCTCTCTAGTCAGCTCATATATCACGCGCTATTTGCCGCAATAAATATATCATACTATTGATCTAAAAAAAGACCTTGCAGAAGCTGGAGGTTTTATCCCCATTTTCATATTCATATAGAGCTTTGGGAAAAAAGTGCCACAAGTTCAGTGTTAGGACAAACCCAAGGGTCCCTCTATTTGGTCTGTTTTGGTCCTGGCGGATCAGGTTGGTTGAAAAAAACATCCCAACACCCTCTCCCCAAAACGGACCAAGGAGGTGGGGGGACATGCCGCATTTTCCCAAACATGGTCCATGTTTGGGGTGGTCCGCACACGCGCTACGCGTCCTTCCTAGCCCACGTGGTAGCAACTGGCATGCACTGCCGCGTCCTTTTTAATAGGACCGTCCTACGACCCCATCTGCATCACTCCATTCGCTCTTGCTCCCCAAACCCTAGCTCTTCCCTCACCGGCGACCATGGCCCCTTCCACGCAGGCGGTCAGGGCTTCACACTGACCTTTTGGCGCGACCGCGCGCCGCTCTCGTGACATGTGATGCACCTCCCCGTCGGCTGGCACCTGACTAGCGTCCGTGTGCCCCTACCGCCCGGAGTGCCAGACTTCGTCGACCTCGCCGACACCGGCAACGGCAGCGATAGCGGGCTCGGCGACTACCTCGACAAACTCGACGCCAACAAGGCGGCGGAGGAGGAGGGTGGGATGGACATCGAAGACGAGGTGGACAGAGAGGACTTCAACGAGCTGCCGTAGAAGGAGGACCAGATGGAGGAGCAGAAGGCCGCAGACCTCCGCCGCGCCATCGAGGCCTCCGAGGAGGCCGAGGCCGAGATGTGGCTAGATCTGGCCTCCGCAGTCCAGGTCTCGACGAACAAGAATCGTTAGGCACCGCCGCAACCGTGGTTACCATAGCATGCCCGCGAGGCGGGGCGGGCGTGGGAGCCTGCTCCAACATGGCCACAGAAGCCTCCCGCGCCACAGACTCCGCCTCCGGAGCAGACGCATGTCTAAATCGACGTGGACGACGACAAGTAGGCGTAGCGGCGACGGGTGGCACGACATAGCAGCGAACCCTAGCTACTAGCTAGGTTTTTTTGTTTTATATTTTTTTTATCTAGTATATGTAGTGGCCTTCGGGCCATATCTAGTATGTAGTGGCCTTTGGGCCATATATGAACGCAAGTAAAATTTCTACTGCCTCCGATCAATACAAAGTGTCGCTGATTTTATACTAAGTTAATTCAAACTTTATACTAAGTAGGCGACACTTTTTGTGGATCCGAGAGAATAGTAAAATTTATCTAAATTCGTATTATTTTTTTCTAGTTTAAATTTGGTGCGCCGTTAGGATGGGTTGATTCTAACTCGGTGGTCCAGTCCAGGTTCCATCCACGGACCACGCTAAACAGATCAAAATATTAATAATTTTGGTTGGATCTAGGGGCGTTGGGTTTGCCCTTAGAGCATCTCCACTTGCGCCCCCAATAGGCGTCCGGATCGGCGCTGGGACAAGCCCTTTGGAGGCGGTTCGGACGATGGGTCACCATTTTTGGGTGTCCTTCGGCACTTGGCGCCCCCAAGGGAAACACCCAAAACAATATTTTGTCAAATTTCTACATTTTAATCTTTAAAGGTAGTTATGTTCTAGTTTTGAAATAGTACATATATAGTTCACGGATGGCTAAAAAAATATATTCATATAATTAGATATAAATTAGAATTAAACTATGCCGCTGCCAAGCCTTTGCGTACCCACAAATTCTTCATTAAATTATCCTGAAGTCGATCATGAGTAGTTTCATCTCGGATCTCCAAATGGTTAGTGATGTAATCAGTCCAGTGCGCGGGTACATTGTGATCAACATTGGAGAGAGAACCCTGAAACTCAAACGGAAGATGATCATGCACTGGATTTGCACGCTCATCCTCAATGATCATGTTGTGCATGATCACACATGCATTCATGATAGCCTCCTTCTGCTCGGCCAACCAAGTGAGAGAAGGATACCAGACAATGACAAACCTCTGCTGGAGCGCTCTGAATGCACGCTCGACATCCTTTTTTGTGCTCTCTTGTACCGACGCAAACCAAAATTTCTTATTGCCTAGAGGATTGTAACTCTCATCACAAATGTTGATCATCTTGGATAGATACTGTCCGCCAGGTAGTACCTCTTGTTGTACTCGTGGCCATTGACAACATAGTTCACTGGCGGAGCATGGCCTTCAACAAGTTTCGTGAACACAAGGGAACGCTGCAACACATTGATGTCATTATGGGATCCTGCCATGTCGAAGAACGCGTGCCAAATCCAAGTCTCATGATCTGCCATAGCCTCAAGGACCACGCTGCAAACTCCTTGATGACCCTCTTTATATAATCCTTGTCAACCAAATGGACAATTCTTTCAGCTCCAGTGCATGCAATCGACACTTCCAAGCATACCAGGAAAGCATATTCTTCCAGTTGGTTCTTGCTCGTTGGGCCCTTTCAAGTAGTGTGGGCCAAAAACATCCACTATCGCATTGCAGAACATGTACATTGTTTTGATAGTCGTCGACTCAGACATGCGCAGATAGTCATCATCATCTGTCGGGGCTCCATATGCAAGCATTCTCATAGCAGCAGTGCACTTCTGAATTGACGGAAAATCAACCATCACCACATCGTCTTTCTTCATCTTAAACCAGGTGTCGTGCTCTCGCACACTCTGCAGTCTGCACCAACGTGAGGAACAATCTTTGGCTCATCGGAAATATCCGACGAAAGTCCTTTGCATCGAATCTTGGCTCATCGTCAAAATAGTCGGCGAAGAGCAATGCAGTGGCCCTCCATTCTCATCCCCGGTTTAGTCTTTTTCCTCCCAAACTTGGAGTCTCATCGCTTTGGTTCGCTATTGGCATCTTCCTCGTCGAGGAGTTGTGCAAGACAAGTAAGAACATACAAGTTCTCATCTTCCTCATCGTCGATATCGGCTTCTTCATCGAGGAAAAAGTTTATCGTCAACTCTTCGGCACCGTCCATCTATCGAAATGGAAGTGGCATCAAAAAATGATCGCCGGTGGGCAACGAGATAGACAAAAAAAACAGCCGACGGCCTACTAGTCAAAACGCGAACACCTTCGGGGCAAGGTGTACACCCTTGGTCGTCGGGGGCGGCGCAGGCGACGGCTGCTGGACGGCGGCGCGGCGTGGAAAGGGCGAAAAGGCGGTCGGCCGGGGAGACCGTCGACGGTGGAGAGGGGCGGCGTGGAGGCGTGTAGGGGCGCAGACGAGGGGGCAAGTGGACAGGGGGCACGTCGTGTGACGCTTTTTTGAAGGGCGTTTTTGTGTCGCTGACAGGACGAAGCCACGACACGCATGGAGTCGTCCGGAGCGTCAGGGAAACCCGGGGGGGATCGGCCTGATTTCTCCGGACGGGAAATGGGACGTGTCCGAACTCGAAGCCCGAGGCGCGACCGGACGGGTTTGGGACCGGTCCTGATGGGAAGTACCTTGGAGGGCTTTTGGTGCGCGAGCGGAGACGCTCTTGGGTGCTACCACCGCTCCGCTGTGTGGCTGTCGCCCCCCGTGGGTTGACAGGGCCACCGCTCCTCGTTTCTCTGTGCACGCTGGGCGCGCCGGTTTGGTGGACGACGAGTTTGGAGTTTGGACGCATGGGTCCTACCTGCGCATGTGCGGCTGTCCGGCGAACGAACGCACGCCGCTATCGTTCACAGCTGCCGAACGGCGCCGATGCACGTACGACGCGGTTTCTGTTGGATTTCGGCGAGCACCGACCGACGGGTACGGTGGTGGAGCCTTTTCTTATTTTTTTCCCACTCGTGCAGCGCGGCGACGACCCGACCCACTCGTCATCGGCCTGGTTGGCTGTGCGTGACACGAATCGGGCCGTCTGATGTAGCAACCGCTCTGCCCAAAGGTTCGCCACCACATACGTACGTCCCGCGGTATGCACGTCGTTTTCCTCGCGTATTCTATCGGTTGTTGGTCTTTTAGCAAACAACCGGTCACCATCACGCTCGATGAACGGATTCGTTAGCACCTCATTGGCGTCCCGAGTGAGCTAACTACCGTCGCCTGTATATATAACCAGCTGAAATTCCATATGTCTCTTCCTGGCTCCTATACCCACCTGGCTGGCACGATCTTGCAGTCGCCAAATGTTTTTTTTTTTTTTTTTTTTTTTTTTTAGAAAGGGAGGCAAAAGCTTTGCCTCATTCTATTGAATAAGAAGAAGTTTTACAGGAAAATAAACAGTTAAATACAAGGGACTACTCTCCCGATAAAGTTTCACTCAGCCGCTTGGCGCCCGCCAAAGCCCAAACTTTAGCCTCCGCCTTGATTTTGTCGAATAGCACGAAGGATGGAGTGTGCTTGTTGCGGAAGACTCGGGCATTCCTCTCGTTCCAAATTTCTCAAGAGATGAGGAGCGTGAGCGAGGCGATGGCTTTTCGGTTTGGAGTTGTCGAGCCGGTCAAGAGAGCCCACCAACTTTGAAGGGTGCAAGGTTGCCAAAGGTGTGGCTCAATGGAGGACAGCCCAAGCCACTCCTTGGCAAGGCGCCAAATCCGCAAGGAGAATCTACAGTGTACAAAGAGGTGGTTCGCCGATTCCATATCCCTCTTGCAAAGGGGGCAAAGACCACAGTTAGGCCACCCCCTCTTCTCTAGTCTATCCGCCGTCCAAAGTCTATTTTGAAGAGCAATCCAAGCGAAGAATTTGACATGTGGGTGGGGGGGGGGGGGGGGGGGGGGGGGAAACAACCCAAACATACCACAAGAAGTAGCGCCATAGAATTGTGCCTTGTAAGCTGACGCCGCGGAGTATTCCCCATTCGAAGTGAGCTTCCAAATAAATGCATCCTCCACCCCGTCGTCAAGGGTGATGTTTTGGATCTTGGACCACAGGTCAATAAATTGTTCCACATGAGTGAAGGAGAAAATTTGGTGGCCACACACACCACCAAAAGACAGGGGCGGATCCAAAGCAAAATCAACCCGGTGTCATTTTATTACTCACACATAATTTTTACCTAAATCTAGGGGTGTCATACACTACAAATGTGCAAAATATAGCAAAGAAATGAGATTTTACCCGTGTCCTGTGACACCTGCTAGCATAGTGTGGGTACGCCCCTGCCAAAAGATAACGAAGTAGTAGCAATTATATTAAGCATGCAAATATCTAGTACAATAGATGAACAGATCCAATCTACGACAAAGACTAGATACATAAATTGCAGTAGGATCTCGTACGAAAAGAATAGAGATATGTACGGTGCAGCGGCACCGGCTGCGGTGTTGTCCAAGTTTTCGCTCATGTCGTTGATGAAAAGGTTGGCGAGGTCGGAGAAGAAATCGTCCTTTGGGAAGTAATCGCCGTCAGCAGTCGCGCGGTTGCGCTCCCCAAAAACCTGATCGTGAGGCGGGGTTCTGGAGGCCTGCTGTCCCTTCTCGCGGTGCATGCCGGATGGGTGTCCCCGAACACACCCTAAGACGACGGTGGAAGTACCAAAAATGTTTGTGCGTTGCAACGGGAGAGAAAAATACTGACTGACTGCTTTCAAGTCGATCAACCCGTATAACTGTTGCCAGTTCACCCTTCCCTCTTACTCTCTCTTTATCTACCTCTTTCTTTATCTACCTCCACTCGTGCTGCCAATACCAAATGAGATGTGCTCGCCCCGCCGCCACCAAACCAAGACGGCATTTCCATAAGATGTCCAGAAGAAACTCTTGAGACGGCCGAGAAAGAAAGAAGTTGCTAATTTGGGAGCACCATGTGATCCTGGAGGTCGACACGACATATAGCATGCCATGCTTCTTCTTCTTTGGATACTTGACCGTACAAGTTTTTTGTGATACCTGTTTCACACAATGTCTGGACCGATACTAGCCGCAAGGCTTCCCCGCGGGTGGAGCGTATACGTCATACTCCGAAGGCGTTTCATAAATTTATTAGAGAGCACGCGATTCTAATAGACTGCAACGTTTAACAGTTAGACTCATATAGCTGAGTTCCTCAAGAGATGATTCATAAAATTGGTGTGCTTCTCTGTCCTATATATGATAGTAATAGAAACACACCTTACTCAAAGACAAATCTGCTGTGAATTTTGGTGTGCAGTTAGATAAACAGTGCTATACACAATATCATTACTGGTCCGGGCCCAAATACATGATTCAAGAGGTTTTTTTTCAAGTGTGAAAGGGAAGATTCAAGAGAGTTATTTATTTATTTTCTTAGATCGCTGTCTCAATTCAGCATGTGAGCATTTCTTTGTTTACCCTCTGTTTGGATGTTGGAAAAAGGGTTTGGAATTGCTAAAATGAAATTGCCGGCCCGAATTCAGCTGTTTGGAGTGGTCAACAAATTGGGCCCTGGAAACGCACTCGAATTCCACGCGAGGCCCCCGCGTGCGTCCACACCTCTCTCGCCAATTCCGAGCCTAGGACCTCGGAAAGGCACGAAAAAAATTCCATCCTTCGCTCGTATCGCTTCGTCCTCGCTCGACCTTTCCTCGACCTCGCTGATACCCGATCTGGAGAAGAACGGCGGTAGCGCACCGGTGAGATCTCCTGACGTTGTGACCACCTCTCCCTCCCCTAGTCTCCGCCATCGTCGCCCTCTCCCCGCCCTCCTCTCCTTCCTCCAGTCGCCGCCACATATACTCTCCGTCTCTCCGCCCTCCTCAAACTCTAGATCGACCGGATAGGCGATTTGATCCTGGCTCGGTCCCCCTCAAGCCATGGCGGCGGCGAGACGTGAAGGATGGCGGGGGTGGGGCTTCGTTCTCGCCCCATCCCACCTGAAGCCTTGCTCTGTCGTGGCACTCCCTTACCCCGTTACCCAGGCTCATGGCCCTGTTTTTTCCTCTCTCCTCCGATGCAGTTCATTGTACCCGAAATTTTGTGTTGAACATGTGGTTTATTTGAACTGTGCCAGCTATTGCTCTTCTAATACATGTTTGTAATCTCTTCTATAGTTGCTTGGTGGAATAAACTATGCTCCTTTGATTGTGCTCGGTGATTTTCTATATGCATTGCAGCACGACATGGATCAGTTTCTTTCTAAAGCACGTGTGTTCAGAGGCTTGGGGAAATTAGGTGGCACTTTTGTTGTTTCTGAAAGCATAGAATAATAAGTAGACAAGTTTATATTGTCCTAATTCAACAAAACATCAAATTCCATGGTTTGTACATCCAAACAAGAATTGGAATTGGTTGCTACCCGTTGATTCCAAACTTAAATATCATGTACAACCAAACACCAGAATTTGAATTGGAGACCATTTCCTTTCCATCTTGGATTTGGAATTCCTTTCCAATTCAATTCTAAGCAGTTTTTTCTACATCCAAATAGGGGTTATAAAATTTGTAAGTATAGAATTTCCTCGCATCCTAAATTGGCAAATGCGCCTGTATGCTTCAACGTCCAAGAATTCCAACGAATCTAGTTACATGGGCCGATAGATGGGCTGTAATCCTAACAAGAAACATCTTAATGAGTCCAATCGAACCGGACCACTAATCAAGAGCCCAAAATCATTATGGAAAAATCATTTCATTGGGCCGATATGAAATCGTGTTTATGTAGCACATCTTAAAAAAAGGAAGAAAAGCGAATCCAAAGGAACACACAAAATGGTGAATCGCGTATAGATCTGACTGGCGCGGACTCGGACACGAACCGTCGCGTTCGAATTCTACCTGCAATGAAGGCGGCAATCCTTCCGCTCCCGAGTCCGAAACGAGAACGGGGCAAGTGCAGCCGGCCTCGTCCCCAGTCCATATATACCATGTCCCCACTCCAGCACCTCTTCCACAAAGCACGGCACAGGAAAGCCAGGCACTGACACTCACTCCAGATTTCCATCCCCGACCTTCCAAACGCTAGTGAAGGACCACCATGGCCGCCGCTGTGTCGTACCGCCTCGCCGACGTTGCATGCACCAAGCGCAGCCCGATCCGTTCGCCGTCGTCGTGCGCCACCCGCGTGCGCATCAACCCTGCCTGTGTCGCCAGGCCGGAGGACGCTGCCGCCAGGAACGCGAAACGGAGGGACTGCCGTGGCGAGGAGCGGCCACGTTCGCCCGACGTCAAGCGCCGCCGACGTGACGACGTTTCCCCGGATGCGTGGAGGAAGCAGAGGGAGATCTTCAGGCACGGCCAGGACGAGGAGTCGCAAGAATCCAAGCGCCGACGACGTGACGACGCGCGCCGCGTGTCCCCACATGGCAGGAGCAAGAGGAAGATGGGGAACGTCGACGATGCCCGGAGGGGTTCGCTTACGTCCTCGCGTACTTCTTTCGGCAGGCCGAGACCTGAGACAGGTGTCGAGGATCACGTGGCACGCCGCGAAGACGCCCACCGCGCCGCCAAGATCAAGGGGTGCGAGCGAGAGCAGGGTACTACCAGGAGAAGAAGCCGCTCGGGAAGCGCGCAGTCTGAGTCCACTCAGACCAGAGCGCGGCCACAAAAACAACGGGTGCCGGTTGTGGCCGTCGCGAAACCTCGTGTTTTTTCTCTCGACGGCCGGCCGCGGCCGCTGCAGGAGGACTACGCGGAGAGTTTCGAAGAGGCCGAACTGCGCAGGAGGGAGACCCAGCAGAAGAGGGAGGAAGCCCGCCGGCAGCTGGACAAGGTGGTGCAGACAGTCTTCTTCAACGACCCCTACATATCTCACTTGGACGTGTTCAAGCGCTGATGAATGCTGGATGGCCTGCACGGGCAAGCACAGATATTTTATTTTATTTTAGAGGACAGGCGAAAGAAGCACATTTTGGATTGTGTAATTGATCTCAGAGACACGCAGATACTCCATCTATTCGAAATAAATTGACCTATGCTTATCTAAATACAGATATATTTAGACATAGTATTTTTGTGTGTAGATACATTTATATTTAGACGAACGGTGGAATTACTTGACAACATATAAGAGCATCTCCAACAGACGCTCGATCTGACGCTGGCACGAAAAAAACGTCAATTTGGCGCGCGCGCGCAAGCGCTCCAGCAGACGCTGGATCTTACGCCGGCACGCGAAAAAAAATCCAGCGCGCGGTCCGCAGCGATGAAAATTTGGAGCCCCGTCTTCTACACGCGGGCAAACATTCAACACGAGTTTACAGCGTCTGAAATCTCTCGCATTGCACCCGCGCGCGAAAAGTCAAAACAGGCGCTTCATACTCTTCTTTAGCGCGTGAAAATTTCCAGCCTCTGTTGGAGATGCTCTAAATACTTTGGGCTAGGGCATGATGAGTTCCTAGAAGGTGCAATCGTTTAAAAAAAAACTATTCTCAAAGGATGTAACAAATTCCATCTTAATTTTGAAGAGTGCACTACCTATCATTTTCCGCTCCTCACTGTTTCATTGGTTACGAACTTCATTTCACATACATAGACAGAATCACAATCACACATACTGATCCCCAATGTTCATAATTGGTGGACCACGGCTATCCACAAGAGGGGAGACTCCAGAAAGGCGGTGGCTTATCTTGCTATGCTCGTTTCCTGGAAAGTTTGGTTAGAGAGGAATGCGCGGGTTTTCCATAATAAGTCGATCATCGCACCGATGCTCATTGCTAAGATCAAAGAGGAGGCGGTGTTGCGGTCTATGGTGGGAACAAAAGCGTTAAGTTTTAATATGCCGCGAGAGTAGACTTTTGTTGTTGCCTTGGTCATTCTTTGACCAAGGTGTGTCTGTAACGCTCTAAAATTCTTCTTCTTATTAAATGAAATGGTAAATCTTTTGCCTTTGTTTCAAAAACACATACCGATGAATGCAGAAACAAGAATGGAAGTGTTCAAATGCTGTTTTTTTATGAAATGGGAACACCCAGCCTCTGTATCTAGTTGATGCATACGGTTTTTATATTAAAAGGAATAGTAGTAGAAAAATACAAAGTAGTAGCACGCAGGCTCAAAAAATTTATGGATCATAAAGAGTGCCTATAATTCAAGATATCGCTTATCGGGAACTTATCGGTTAACCTCCGATAAGTGGTAAATCGGTCGATTTATCGGGATATCGGCCGAAATATCAGAATATCGGCCGCAATATCGGAATACCGGCCGAAATATCGGCCAATTTATCTTATCGGCCAAACACCGGTAAGCGATAAATCGCCCGATTTATCAGAATATCGGCCGATATCCTTAACAGAGGCCTATATGAATCGGCCACCTGAAAATAGATGAAAAGACAACACTAACATTCGTCATACGTCTAGTGTGCAAACAACCATCTTTGTTGAAGATAGACCGAACGACCGTCATCAACCGAGTGCATCTAGACTCCAAACGTCCTCACTGGTCTAGTGGGAGAAGATGAGAGCACATGTTTATCCAGTATGGGGCCTGATGAACAACCTACAAAAAATCCCAGCTCTCATGTTGTTAAAAATAACATCATTTCGACAATTCCACATGCCCAAAGAAAAGCACAAGCGTCAGTACGAATGGATGCTTTATTACTCTTATCCATTGCATCTAACCAATGACCAAATACATTCGAAACACTACTTAGGGGGGGGGGGGGGAGGGGGTAACACTAAAAGTAAAATTAACAAGTCTCCAAATCCTTTTAGCAAAATCACAATTGATAAAAAGATGTTGGACAGATTCATTTGTGTCAGAAAATACACATTTTGTACTACCTGTCCATCTATGCTTAGCCAAATTATCTTTTGTTAGGAGTTCTTTTATGTAAAGGAACCACATAAAAATCTTAATTTTCAATGAAACATTTAACTTCCACAAATATTTGCGTAAGAACCTAACATTTACATTCATAAAATGTCTAGATTTAACTGAAAACACACCCGATTGATAAAGAAACTGTCATTAGTCTCTCTACTAAATCTAATCATGCAATCCATTTATCCCCCACCAAAGGGCGTCTAAATTGCATATTTGGATGAGCGTGACTAAGAACATGAGATACCGAAACATTTTTCTGTCTAACAATATTAAACATAACCGGATACTGAGATGAAAGAGGTGTGTTCCCTAACCACGGTCCTGCCAAAATCTTATTCCTTGACCATTCCCAACTGAGAAAGAAATATTATCAAAGAAGGCACCTTTAACTCCCATGATCCCTTTTCAAAAAGTGAATCAATGGGCTTTGTCTCAATTTGAGATAGAGGCTTGTCTTTGATATATTTATTGCGTAGCAACTCATCCCACACATATTTCTCAGTTAATAGTTTAAATAACCACTTACTGAGAAGACACTCATTCTTAACACCCATCACCTCAATACCAACCCCTCTCCCCTCCTGGTCTTTAGGCCGACAAATTATATTCCACTTAGAAAGACTATATTTCTTTTTGTGATTATCACTCTGCCAAAAGAAACGATAACTATAAAAGTCTAATCTTTTCAATACCCCAATATGTGCTTCAAAAATCGGTAAACTCGTTAGAACTAATGCTGGATGGCCTGCACTGGTAGAAAATAGGCCTTCAGTCCCGGTTCGCAAAGGCCATTAGTCCCGGCCGCGCAACCGGGACTAGATATGCGCGACTAAAGACCCCCTATAGTCGCGCCACTTACGGACCGGGACAAAAGGCCCATCCACGTGGGCGCCAAGAGTCCGTCGAGGCGGAGGACCGTTAGTTCCGGTTCTCGTGGCTAACCGGGACTGAAGGTCTCGTCCGCAGGTTTAGGGTTTTAGCCCCCCTAAACCTGGTTTCTTTTTAATTTATTTTGTTTTATTTCTTTTATATCTTATTTTGTGTTTTATTTTAATTTTGATGAAGTTTCAGTACACATATATATATATATATTTTACGCTACTATATACATGCATATATGAAATTTCAAACAAGAAGAATTCAATAGGAATATATAATATATATTCAATCTCGGGTGACCATATACAACTTCGAACAAGTTTCCATATACACAATTAAGATGGATGACCATACACAACTTCGAACAAGTTTCAATCTCGGAGATGCATATAAATATCATCGTCAGTGGACGCATAGTGTTCTCCTTCCGGATCGACGACATGCCTAAGGAAAAATCCTGCTATTTCCTCTTGAATTGGTCGGAAGCGAGCTTCTGGACTAAGCGTCCTCCGCAAGTTATTGAGACTCTTCCGCGTGCTCTCCGACTTCTTCCTCTCAGAGGTTTCTTTCCGTATGTTCTCACAAACATAGTATCCTCATAGATTGGTCCCCGGTGGCTGTTTATCCACACGAAGCATATTTTTAAATTCTAGCTGATGTTTGAATCCACCGAGATTTTCTTTTGAGAACCATCTCCAAACTCTACAGTGCAAAGAAAATTAAATGAACAAGGGAGTTATTAGCTACTGCATATTAGAAAATGAACAAAAGAGGCCGATCGATATAGAGCGCAAATGATTGAAAATAATTACCTTTGCAGCATTTTTCTCATGTCGATCCAATGCTTTGGATTGGAATTCATAGAGTCCATGATAAAAACTGTGGAGGTGTGAAGTTCAATTTTTAGCAGCATCCAGTGGAACCTGCGGACACGTTACATGCACAGTCATGCATAACTTATCGATTAGACATACCATGCATGGAGTAAACAAAAGTGAATGAGCACAAGAGAGAAACACTCACCCAAAATGGTAAGGAAATAGAATATGACTTTTGAGTTCATGCTTTTGTGGGTAAGCACCTAGGAGCATGGGCACCAGTATAAAATACCGTACATTTTATGTACGTAGACAACATGGGTACCTCGGGTATGTATACCTTGGGTATGTAGCACGTATATATACCCGTATGTATGCACATAGTGTGGTATACGTACCTTAAAAGTACACGTATATATACATACCTGACAGGTACACGTACACTTAGGTATATGTATTGTAGGTATGTAAGGTACGTAAATACCTTATGTATGTATACATACAGGTATATATACGTCGTACATAACCAAGGTACAGGTATCTAAGATATCCATATTATATACCTGTACAAATTGAACAGTATTTCGTACAGGAGCATGGGCACCATGTAGCATCTGTTAATTTACCTATATATATATATATATATATATATATATATATATATATATATATATATATATATATTTAGTGTAAGCAATGAAGAACGAGATGAGGTAGAAATAAATCACTTACAGAACGTAGCAACTCAGGATAGATTTGTCGAGCTCGCGCAGATTGAACAGCTGGAACAATTCACTCATCTCAACTGCTACAGAGTACTTTTTAGTGTGATGCTCCTCTGTAACATCCACATAAACAAATTCTTTGTCGGACCATAATATGAAATGTTTGTACCAACATAGCAGACTTTGCATTAGTGATGGTAGACTCTTTTCCTGCGTAGACTCGACGAGAGCCCCTTTCTTCACATATTGTAATGCTACCTCAGCCATTGGCGCATCGTCCAGGCCTAGCAAGGCACGAAGAGACATACCCACCTCGGACGCATTTTTCATGGCAGTAGCTACAGTCAATCCCATTGCTGCCGCAACTGCTCTGACCTCGGGGTCCTGTTCCGGACCGGCTTTCACTATGAGCGGGGGGATCGATTGTTTACTCTGCATCCCGAGCTGGTCAACTTGTTTCCAGCTTTTTTTCCTTTCTTCTTTCTCCTCTGTCAATGGTTGTGCTTGCCTACGAAGTTCATTTTCATAGTATTTAGGCAAATTCTTCTCGGCTTGGGACGGTGTCGACAAAAAACTCGTAGCCCACTTCTGTACCGGCAGAGGGTATACTTCCTTGGGCTTAGGCTCCCTTAGCGCCTTCTTATCGGCCTTCCATTTCTCATAGTCAGCCTTCGCGGCCAATTTGGTTTCAGCATCACTAAGTTCCCAAGGCCTTGGGGGGGATAGGCTTTAGTGATGGCTCCGGTACCCGTGTGGTCTTATGTACATAAGGCTCCGTGTTAATAGTCAGCTTCTGTTTCTTCGCCGGAGGAGCAATGGGGGGCGACGGCAGCTTATCCGCCGGAGGAGGAATGGGGGGCGACGGTTGCTTATCCGTTGGAGGAGGAATGGGGGGGCGACGACTGCTTATCCGCCGGAGGAGGATTGGGGGGCGGCGGCAGCTTATCCGCCGGAGGAGGATTGGGGGGCGGCGGCTGCGTATCCGCCGGAGGAGGATTGGTGGGCGACGCCTGCTTACCCGCCGGAGATTGTGGATCGGGGGACGACGTCGAATGGCGTGAAGGAGGCGTAGGTGAACCAGCACCACCACCACCACCACCACCACCTGCACCATCGGAGGGGGGGTGGACTTGTTAGCCTTGGCATCTCGCCTGGAAACACTATGTACTTCTTTTTCCATAGAATGAACTGACGCTTGACATCTCCAAGTCTTCTCTCCCCTTCGGGTGTAGCTATGTCAATCTCCAGGTCCTCAAACACTTGGAGTATGTCTTCCACCGTGACACGAGCATAGCCATATGGAATGGGGTTGTTGTGGTGGAGTGCTCCAGGTGTATAGGGTAAAGCACTGCCGGTAGCTACCTTCGTGGAAATGTTCCCCACGGGATAATGCAGATCACATTCTTTCATCTCCTTTACATCATCCACGGGGTAGTGAGGCTCCGGTGCATGACTCTCGATCATCGGTGCATTAGCACCTGCAGGCGGGGCCTCCGTGGAAGCCACGCCGCTTCTCCGCTGATGTTGGCTTCCGAGATCCGCTTCATGATCTTCATGCGGCCCTGCAGCCGTCGATCTTTCTTTCTCAAGTATTCCATGCACGGTCTGCTTCAACTCACTAACTTCCGATGCAAGCTTCGCTAGAAGATCTGCATCCTGGTCCGTCTTTCTCTTACGGCTTCTATAACAGTACGGGTCATTTTCCTGGGAAAACCCTACTTTCCACGGCATTCTGCCTTTGCCTCGTATATGTCCTCCGTGTTCAGGATTCCCGATGGCATGGGTCAGTGCGTCTCTCTCTCTGTTGAACGTGAGCAAGCCCTGTTGAGCTTTGGCCATTGCGTCAATAAGGTGTTGGGTGGGAGCAAACGTTTTCTGCCGATGAACACACGCCCCTGTCTCCGGGTCTAGAGATCCCCCATGCTCGTACCACCACATTTTGGCTCTTTCGTCCCATCCCTCTGTACCTAGAGGGATTCCTCTTGCCCTCAGGCCGTCCTCCATCTTCTGCCACTTAGGCGCCGAAACGCGGTATCCTCCTGGCCCCATAACATGATGGTACTGTTTCTTATCCGCATTAACCTTATTTTTTTTTTGTTATTTCCTTGAAATTCTCCGATTTCTTCTGCGTCACAAATTCTGGCCAATCAGCTCTCAGTTTCTTATGTTGTCCAGTGAAAATCGGAGTCTTGCCCTTGCTGACATATTCACAGAACAATTTTTTCTTGAAGTTCCGGAATGCTTCGGCCATCTTCTGAAGAGCGAACTCTTTGACTAGCCTCCTCCTCTGACGTCCACCCGGAACCTCGTTATCGAATTCATCCTTTTTGTTGTATTCCGGAGGTAGAATGAAATGTACCATAAGCTTTCTCCACAGATCCTTTTTCGTTCTCTTGTCGACATAACTGAAACCAAGACGTGCTTTCTTTGGCTCGTTCCATTCCTGGATGGTGATCGGGACGTTGTCTCTAACAATGACTCCGCAATGGTTGATAAACTTTGTGGTGTGCTGTATGGTCTTGCCGGTTTCACCGACTGATTCGATGGTATATGTTTCTCCTTCCTTCATCGCCCTGGATTTGCCACGCTTTGTCGTACTCGATCCGGCCGAGGGCTAAAATAAGAAAGAGAGTCGCGCGCGTTAATGCATATGTATTCACATTTCAGTAAGTTTGTATCACGAGATGCTCAATGTATATATATATATATATATATATATATATATATATATATATATATATATATATATATATATATATACCTCGCCGGAGGTGGTTGGTCTTTGCAATTGGAGATCGTCGTTTGTCGATGGTTCACCTTCGTCGACAATGTCCGTTCCTTCACCCTCTTGATCATCGACAATGTCCGTTTCTCCACCTTCTTGATCATCAAGGTTCAGATAAGAAGAGACTACATCATCTTCTGGGCCCGGCACATAAGGGATCTCGTTGGCTATGATGTCGAATATATAACCTTCAGCCTCCTGATCCGTAAGCGGCAAGGCTCTATTGTCCGCCATATGTCACTCCTGCAGACATGCATGTAGTAAAACTTAATTAAGTATATAGGAGACTTAGCAAATATTGTTGTAGAAGGAGGGAAAACAGATTGCTAGGGTTTTGGGTGGAAGAACGATGACCACCGGAGGGGGAAAACCATACTTTAGAGGTGTGTCAAAGATTAGTTGCTCAAATGACTTGGAGAACCCCATAGCTAGGTTTCATTTGCTTTCCTGGTTATTTTGGTATATTACACTTAATATTCTGAATTTATTGAATTAAAACTTATTTTCATTATTTTAATGAATTTAATTCAAATTCAAATATGGTCTCATTTTGAACTTTGTCAAACATGATTGAAAATGATATAAACAGATAGCTTACATTTTTGTGAACATTTTGCATATTTTTCCATAATTTTTGGAATTATAAATTAAAAGTTATTTAATTTAGAAGATTTAATTATGTTCTGTAATTCCATATACAGTGGGCCCCACGTGTCACGATGACGTCATTAAAAAAAAAACTCGCCAACACGTGGCCAGGTGACGTCATGATGACGTCACCCTGGTGTCACACGGTGGCTGGCGGTGGCAGTTTCGACTCTCGGGTCTCCGGCGATTCCGACCACGGGGGAGGGAACGAAGATGGGGAGGAGGCCACGGTCACTGTGGTGCTCGCCGGCGGCGAATCTGGCCGCGGGAGCGAGCGAGAGGGCGGCGCGTTCGCGGTTCGTGGTCGCCGTTCGAGGGCGGCGCGTTCGCGCGCGGTTCGTGGTCGCCGTTCGAGGGCGTTGGTTCGAGGGTGGCGCGAGGCCCGCGGGGAACCTACCGGAGACGGCGACGGTGCGGGGGCGGAGCAGGGTGGAGGCGGTGGAGAGAAGGGCGCGGCGAGGGCGACGGCGACGGTGACGGCACGGCCCTCTCGCAGAGTCTCTGCGCGGGCGACGACGACGGAATCGGGGCAGAAGACGAGCAGGGCGCCGGCGCGAGGAAGACGAGCGTTTGGTCCTTAGAAGTTTTTCGCGGCGCGGAGAATATATAGGGCCAGCCTTTAGTCCCGGTTGGGGACACCAACCGCGACTAAAGGTCCCCTCCGGGTACCCTCTGCAGGCCTTTAGTCGCGGTTCGTCTCCCCAGCCGGGACTAAAGGGGTACCTTTAGTCCCG
This sequence comes from Alopecurus myosuroides, assembly GCA_028641055.1. Classification (NCBI taxonomy): domain Eukaryota; kingdom Viridiplantae; phylum Streptophyta; class Magnoliopsida; order Poales; family Poaceae; genus Alopecurus; species Alopecurus myosuroides. Next base: position 405,758,800 of record CM054059.1, on the reverse strand, counting down.
ATTGGTGTCACGAACCGCGACTAAAACTTTTTCGCGGCGTTTTCTTTCCCGCGCGGAAAGAGCCTTTAGTCCCGGTTCGTGTCACGAACCGCGACTAAAGGTGGTTTTTCAAATACTTTTCCTTTTTCCAATCTTAAAAATACAAATAATATATCAGAAAAATAAAACTACTTTTTAAAATCTTAAAAATACAAATAATATGAAAATTCAGAAAAATAAAACTACTTCATTTTAAAATCTTAAAAATACAAATAATATATCAGAAAAATTCAGAAAAATAAAGCTACTACATTTTAAAATCTTAAAAATACAAATAATATATCAGAAAATTCAGAAAAATAAAACTACTTCATTTTAAAATCTTAAAAAATACAAATAATATATCAAAAAATTCAGAAAAATAAAACTACTTAATTTTTAAATCTTAAAAATACAAATAATATATCAGAAAATTCAAAAAAATAAAACCCGTTTAGTCCCGGCATGTCGTGGTGGTGTCACGGCAGATGCCATGGGATGGCTAAAGATGTGGGGACGATGGACGCTGGAGGTGTCCGGGGAGGGATCACGCGACGAGTTGCCGCGTGAGGTAAGATCCACACAACACAAACAACACGATGTACCCAGGTTCAGGGCCCTCGTGAGGAGGTAAAACCCCTACTCCTGCCTTTCCCTATGTATTACGGTGTCTCACCGAGTAGCCACAGTACAAATGGTAACGCTACCGAGTAGCCCCTTGCCCCTCTCCGAGTAGAGCTAGGTCAAGGACTTAGGGTTTCTAGGGTTTCTAGTGAGCCACTATGGGAGCATATGTGCATTCCTCTACCTCTACCTCTCGCAGGAGGCGGCGGGGCACCTTATATACATGGTGCCCAGCCGGATACGTCCAAATCCTAGACAAGTGTCGACATAGTGTCCACACTGTCCTTTCTCCGAGTACCCGCTGACAGCTTTGGTCGTTGGTCTTGGCTGCTTCTGTAAAGTCGTTGGGCAAAACTAGGGGACAGACTGGTATCACTGTACCTAGTCACAGAGTAGGTCCCCCTTATCCTGCCACCGACTGCTTCCATGCTGTCACTGTCAGACAGACCGTCCCCACGTGAACAGTAGTTCGAATGCTGCCAAGTACGGACCCAGGATACGCGGGATCCTGTGTCAGAACGGCTCCTTTGACTTCCTGCCCGAGTAGTTTCCCGCCAAAGGTTCCCGCCAATTGTACTCGGGCCAAACCTTCTACTCGACATGGTAGAAACTGATTGATATCTCCTTCTGATCATCTTGAGGTGAGACCGGGTAGCAGTCGACCGGGTAGCGAGTACCCGGTAGTCGGCTACTCGGCCAAACCTCTCTTCTGTAAGCGGCCTTTACCACCTGTCTTTACCCTACTCGGGGGTAACCCCCCGACAGCAGTCCCCGAAGCTGGTTGAGTCTTGCGAACTTGTTCACTAGGCTCTGCCAGCTTAAAACCAGCCTTTGCATCTCAGCCATCGAACCTCAAGATGCCGAGTAGTGCCTCCGAGTAGCTATCCGGAAAGTATCTTGAGTCTCCTCCTTCCGAGTAGCACTTGCTTTCTACTCTGTATCCGAGTAAAAAGACTTAGCGAAATTTCGCAAACTGAGCCTCTGCAGCGCAGAGCAACATCCAGCCCTTCACGCCGGCACTGCCTACGTGTCAAGCATCCACGACCTTGTCGTTTGGTTGCCCAGGACACGGCGCCACGTGTCCAGTTTTCACGCCGTGGGCCCACCGGCCGTCATGTCCCATCAAGTGCATTTACTGGCCACGATCTTGTAGTGGGATCCAATGCGGCCGTTACGCGCGCGGTTCTCGCGTGTGTGCGTTTCTAGCCGGCCACAGGACCCACCACACGCCACAATCGATCCCACTCCCGTAGCGGTAACGGTAATCTTGCCGAGGAGGTATAAATACCCCCGCGGTAACTTCCTTTTCCCCTTCCCTGCTCATTTCCTCTTCTTCCTCCCGTTCTTCTCCGCCACCGAGCGCTCCGCCGCCGCACTAGCCTCTGCGCCGCCGCGGACTCGCTCCACCACCAACCCCGTCTGATTTCCGATTCTTCCACTCGCAACCATGGCCAAGTCCTGCTGGGCCGGTTCTTCCATCACCCAAGCCAACCTCGCCTGGCTCGTGAACGAGAGAAGGGTTCCCCCCGGCGTGGAGTGCCGGGCACCCGACGACGAGGTCGTGCCCAAGCCCAGGGACGGAGAGCGCGTGGTGTTCATGTCCCACTTCGAGCGCGGATTCGGGCTGCCAGCCTCGGACTTCATGCGTAAGTTCCTGAATCACTTCGGGCTGCAGATGCACCATCTGCCGCCCAATGCAGTCGTTTTCCTCGCATACCACGCCGTGGTGTGCGAGGAAAACGACTGCATTGGGCGGCAGATGGTGCATCTGCAGCCCGAAGTGATTCAGGAACTTACGCATGAAGTCCGAGGCTGGCAGCCCGAATCCGCGCTCGAAGTGGGACATGAACACCACGCGCTCTCCGTCCCTGGGCTTGGGCACGACCTCGTCGTCGGGTGCCCGGCACTCCACGCCGGGGGGAACCCTTCTCTCGTTCACGAGCCAGGCGAGGTTGGCTTGGGTGATGGAAGAACCGGCCCAGCAGGACTTGGCCATGGTTGCGAGTGGAAGAATCGGAAATCAGACGGGGTTGGTGGTGGAGCGAGTCCGCGGCGGCGCAGAGGCTAGTGCGGCGGCGGAGCGCTCGGTGGCGGAGAAGAACGGGAGGAAGAAGAGGAAATGAGCAGGGAAGGGGAAAAGGAAGTTACCGCGGGGGTATTTATACCTCCTCGGCAAGATTACCGTTACCGCTACGGGAGTGGGATCGATTGTGGCGTGTGGTGGGTCCTGTGGCCGGCTAGAAACGCACACACGCGAGAACCGCGCGCGTAACGGCCGCATTGGATCCCACTACAAGATCGTGGCCAGTAAATGCACTTGATGGGACATGACGGCCGGTGGGCCCACGGCGTGAAAACTGGACACGTGGCGCCGTGTCCTGGGCAACCAAACGACAAGGTCGTGGATGCTTGACACGTAGGCAGTGCCGGCGTGAAGGGCTGGATGTTGCTCTGCGCTGCAGAGGCTCAGTTTGCGAAATTTCGCTAAGTCTTTTTACTCGGATACAGAGTAGAAAGCAAGTGCTACTCGGAAGGAGGAGACTCAAGATACTTTCCGGATAGCTACTCGGAGGCACTACTCGGCATCTTGAGGTTCGATGGCTGAGATGCAAAGGCTGGTTTTAAGCTGGCAGAGCCTAGTGAACAAGTTCGCAAGACTCAACCAGCTTCGGGGACTGCTGTCGGGGGGTTACCCCCGAGTAGGGTAAAGACAGGTGGTAAAGGCCGCTTACAGAAGAGAGGTTTGGCCGAGTAGCCGACTACCGGGTACTCGCTACCCGGTCGACTGCTACCCGGTCTCACCTCAAGATGATCAGAAGGAGATATCAATCAGTTTCTACCATGTCGAGTAGAAGGTTTGGCCCGAGTACAATTGGCGGGAACCTTTGGCGGGAAACTACTCGGGCAGGAAGTCAAAGGAGCCGTTCTGACACAGGATCCCGCGTATCCTGGGTCCGTACTTGGCAGCATTCGAACTACTGTTCACGTGGGGACGGTCTGTCTGACAGTGACAGCATGGAAGCAGTCGGTGGCAGGATAAGGGGGACCTACTCTGTGACTAGGTACAGTGATACCAGTCTGTCCCCTAGTTTTGCCCAACGACTTTACAGAAGCAGCCAAGACCAACGACCAAAGCTGTCAGCGGGTACTCGGAGAAAGGACAGTGTGGACACTATGTCGACACTTGTCTAGGATTTGGACGTATCCGGCTTGTTGCGTTTGTGTTGTGTGGATCTTACCTTACTCGGTGGAGCACCTTGAGGAACACCTGTGAGGGTGTGAATGAAGCGCAGGCCATCACTTGGTTTGCGCAGGGTTGCCGACATGGCAGCATGCTGTGGCAGAGATTGCAGAGGGAAATGCCCAACACCCTGGCCGAGACCATCAAGATTGCGGATCAGTACGCACTCGGTGATCCTACTCAGCCACTGATGGATTCCTCTGAGCCGAGAAGAAACTTCAACAGCAACAAGCGCAACGAGTTCCGCAACAAGCGCCGAGTAGATACTCGGTATGATCCCGAGGAGGTGAATGCAGTGAACGTTGGAGGCAGTGGTGGCCAAAGGCAGAAACCTGCTGGAGCCTACGGGCAGAACCAGAACCAGGGCCAAGGCAACAAGAAACCGTTCCGCACTGCGCAGCCGAGTAGCGGGAACTCCGAGCAGCCGAAGAAGTTTGTCTTCGATGACATGAAGGATGGTCCATGCAGCTTCCACACTCACCACCCCTCAAGGCCTGCGAACCACACTACTCGGCAATGCGAATGGTGGGATGTGATCAAGAGTGATGGCTTGCCTCCTCCACCTCCTCTGCCAGCCGCGAATGCCACTGTTCAGCCTACTCGGGCACCCGCAGCTCGGCCGCCAGTCTATCCGAGAAGAGAGAATGTGAACCAGGTGGCTTTAGGAGCCAACCAGAACTTCAACAACGGTCGGGGGGTTACCCCCGAGTAGGGTAAATACAGGTGGTAAAGGCCGCTTACAGAAGAGAGGTTTGGCCGAGTAGCCGACTACCGGGTACTCGCTACCCGGTCGACTGCTACCCGGTCTCACCTCAAGATGATCAGAAGGAGATATCAATCAGTTTCTACCATGTCGAGTAGAAGGTTTGGCCCGAGTACAATTGGCGGGAACCTTTGGCGGGAAACTACTCGGGCAGGAAGTCAAAGGAGCCGTTCTGACACAGGATCCCGCGTATCCTGGGTCCGTACTTGGCAGCATTCGAACTACTGTTCACGTGGGGACGGTCTGTCTGACAGTGACAGCATGGAAGCAGTCGGTGGCAGGATAAGGGGGACCTACTCTGTGACTAGGTACAGTGATACCAGTCTGTCCCCTAGTTTTGCCCAACGACTTTACAGAAGCAGCCAAGACCAACGACCAAAGCTGTCAGCGGGTACTCGGAGAAAGGACAGTGTGGACACTATGTCGACACTTGTCTAGGATTTGGACGTATCCGGCTGGGCACCATGTATATAAGGTGCCCCGCCGCCTCCTGCGAGAGGTAGAGGTAGAGGAATGCACATATGCTCCCATAGTGGCTCACTAGAAACCCTAGAAACCCTAAGTCCTTGACCTAGCTCTACTCGGAGAGGGGCAAGGGGCTACTCGGTAGCGTTACCATTTGTACTGTGGCTACTCGGTGAGACACCGTAATACATAGGGAAAGGCAGGAGTAGGGGTTTTACCTCCTCACGAGGGCCCTGAACCTGGGTACATCGTGTTGTTTGTGTTGTGTGGATCTTACCTCACGCGGCTACTCGTCGCGTGATCCCTCCCCGGACACCTCCAGCGTCCATCGTCCCCACATCTTTAGCCATCCCATGGCATCTGCCGTGACACCACCACGACACGGCATGTTTTACCAACCGAGATGAAATGGTTAGGGTTTCGTTCCATCCAATCAGAAAGATTCACACACATCTTGAATATATATATAGAGATAAAAAAGGCAGTACATAATGGCAAGAGTGGATCTAAACCTAAACAGAGAGCATAGATGCATGATCGATCTACATAATGGCAAGACACTGTGGATCTGATATCTGCTCCTGCCTAGGCCTATAGTACTCCGACTCGTAGTCGTCGTAGTCGCCGCCGTCGTCGTCACTATCGTCTGACGGTGCTCTGCACTCCCTCGGAGGATCACGACTCCAGGACTGGGCTTGAGGGTAGCGCAGGCGGGGGATATCGCCGGCCCTGATGTAGTCCATGACGCTCTGTAGAGTCCGGCCGGACCACCATAGCCGACGACCGGCCTCGTGAAAGTTCCCAGGAGGCAGACCGTCCTCCTCATACCTGGCGAGCGCCCTCTCACGCCGATTGATGAAGAAGGCATCCCAAGTATGCTGGTTATCAGGATGCCAACTGGGATTCCTCCGCTGCTCCGGCGTGAGCTCGTGGTAGTAGTGGTTCGTGATGGCCGCCCGACGCGCCACACCTTGAGGAAGAGGAGGGACCGGCACTCCTCCGGCGCTCAGCATCCAACCGGCGGGAACGTTGTAGCCGCACGGGCAGGGGTAGTTCGAGGCGGAAAGTGCCTCCGCCTGGATGAATGTTAGAGTGGGTACGGTAGAAGCCATGAGAGAGTGGTGAGTTTGTATGTGTTTATGCCAATGGTGTGGCAATACATACATATATATAGCGAGAAGAAAACATCCCTTTAGTCCCGGTTGGGGACACCAACCGGGACTAAATGGGTTAGGGTTTCGTTTGGACCAATCAGATAGAATCACACGGATCGTGTGTTTCTTTCAAGCGCTTATGAGTCGTTGATCCGGGGTGTGTTTCTTTCGAGCTGTTGTGAGCCGTTCGATCAGGGCTACGGTGTGTTTCTTTCGAGCTGTTGTGAGCCGTTGGATGAGGGTGTTTCTTAACCGTTGGATCAAAACCCTAGCACAACACTTTGTGAGCCGGAGGACCCTATATATAGCCCACCTTCATACACCGGCCAGTTCATCAAGCAAATACAAAACATCCGGATTCGCCATCATACGTCCTGCCGTGCATTTGGTATGCATATTGCACCCAGTAGCCACGGTGGGGCTGTATGATGGCGATACCGATTGTTTTGTTCTACATCCCCCTTTAAGGTTTGATACATCATATATTTAGTTTATCGAGCAAATACAAAACATCCGGATTCGCCATCATACGTCCTATACCATGCATTTGGTATGCATATTGCACCGAGTAGCCACGGTAGGGATGTATGATGGTGATACCGATTGTTTTGTTCTACACCCCCCTTTAACACATCCATCCATGCTTGGGTCAGTGTTCACTTTGAGCTCGGGTAGTAATGTGCAACTATTTGCTTGGTTGTGTTAGGGTGGCGCGTGGCGCGGGAGTTGTGACGCGTGGCGCGGGAGTTGTGACGCGTGGTGCGGGAGTTGTGACGCGTGGCCAGGAGGGCGCGGTATAAACTGCCGCGCCTCGAGCGTGTCTTCTCCTCTCCACGCGCCCACTCCTCTCCACGCACCGTCGCGCTTCCACCATGCCTCCGAGGAGGAATAGCACCACCGGCTTCCGCGGCGTCCGAGCACGGCAGAACCGAATGTTTAGCGCAGATATCCGCTGGGGGACGACCGCATCCCCCTCGGCTCCTTTGCGACGGCGGCGGAGGCCGCCCGCGCCTGGGACGCGGAGGCCTGGCGCCTCAACCGCCCGCGGTCGCTGATGAACTTCAACGACTGCCACACCGTCTGGGAAGCGGAGGCCAGGGCGCCGAAGCCGCAGATCGTCACTGCCGCCGACCACCTCCACCTCCGTCACCGCGCGTTTCAGGGCCTAGTCGATGCCAGGGAAGACCGCGTCGTCCGCGAGTATTACCGGAACAACCCGGGGGAGGAGAGCGCCGACGAGGAGCTCTGGCAGACCCGCGCGGCTGAGCGGGCGGAGCGCCGCCTCGAACGCCACCTCGCGTTAGATGCCGCTCGGGAGGCGAGGACGAAGGCGCTGCAAGAGCTTCGTCGGGCCGACCGCGCCGGCGAAGTCTGGGCCTCCGACGATCCGAGGTAGGGGCCTATCTCGGACATACCATCATGCACCTCCGACGACGACGAGGAGGTCACCGACGAGTTCGCCGACGACGATGACCCGGAGGAGGTCACCGACGAGTTCCCCGACGACGACGACGAGGAGTAGTGTTCGTCTGTTCTCTCTTTTTAATAAAAGAATTTGTATTCCGGCGACACTGCGGCGCGCTAGCGCGTCTGTTTTCTGTTTTTAATAAAAGTTATGAAATCAGATATTTTATCTCACAAGGTTTTGAGACATTTAAGTAACCTTCTGTTTTCCATGTTTTCCACTCGTTTTCTCAAATATTTTGCAAAGGAGTTAGTCTTAAACACATCAGAGATAATATAATTCACATGATCCATTCAAAAAAGTTTGGTACCATAAATTATTACACATCAATTCTTCCCTTGTGTCCCCGCTTTCTTACGATTTGGCCGTATCCATGGAGCATCCTCATCATTTAACTTAATGCTTGGGTCAGTGTTGACTTTGAAGGGCGGAATTTCACCAAACATATTATAATCTTCTGACATGTCTGTCTTGTCCTCCACTCCCACGATGTTTCTTTTCCCTGAAAGACACAATGTGGCGCTTTGGATCATCGCATGATGTACTGATTGTTTTCTTATCTTTCCGTTTCCTCGGTTTGCTACTCATATCCTTCAAATAGAAAACCTGAGCGACATCTTTGGCTAGGACGAATGGTTCGTCAAGGTAACCAAGATTGTCGAAATCCACCATTGTCATTCCGTATTGCTCGTCCACCTTTACCCCACCTCCTGTTAGCTTGAACCATTTGCACCGGAACAAAGGGACCTTAAAGGAGGGTCCATAGTCAAGTTCCCATATCTCCTCTATGTAACCATAATATGTGACCTTTTGCCCAATCTCGGTTGCTGCATCAAAGCGGACACCACTGTTTTGGTTGGTGCTCTTTTTATCTTGGGAGATCGTGTAAAATGTATTCCCATTAATCTCGTACCCTTGGAAAGTCGTTATAGTCGAAGATGGTGTCTTGGCCAACATGTACAGCTGATCTCCAACATCATTGTCATTCATTAAATGTTTTCGCAACCAACTGCCGAAAGTCTCAATGTGGGCCTTTCTAATCCATTATTCAGGCTTCCCCGGGTTGTCCGAGCGTAAAATATTCTTGTGTTGCTCGAAGTACGGAGCCACCAAGCTCGAATTTTGCAGAACTGTGTGGTGTGCTTCAGTCATAGAATGACCATCCATACATATCGTTGATTTCCTTCCGATCGTGCCTTTTCCACTTAGTCTCCCCTCGTGCCGCGATTGAGGAATACCAATCGGCTTAAGGTCAGGAACATAGTCAATACAGAACTCAATTACCTCCTCATTTCCATTGCCCTTTACGATGCTTCCTTCTGGCCTAGCACGGTTACGAACATATTTCTTTAATACTCCCATAAACCTCTCGAAGGGGAACATATTGTTTAGAAATACAGGACCGAGAATGGAAATCTCTTCGACTAGGTGGACCAGGAGGTGCGTCATAATATTGAAGAAGGATGGTGGAAACACCAACTCGAACTTGACAAGACATTGGACCACATCGTTCTGTAACCGTGGTAGATCTTCTGGACTGATTACCTTATGAGAGATTGCATTGAGGAATGCACATAGCTTCACAATCGCTACTCGAACATTTTCCGGTAGGAGCCCCCTCAAAGCAATCGGAAGCAATTGCGTCATAATCACGTGGCAGTCGTGAGACTTCAGGTTTTGGAACTTTTTGTCCGCCATGTTTATTATTCCCTTTATATTCGACGAGAAGCCAGACGGGACCTTCATACTGCTCAGGCATTCAAAAAAAAGACCTTCTCTTCTTTCGTAAGAGCGTAGCTGGCACGACCTTGAAACCATTCCGGATGCCGGTCATCTGGGTCTTTCAAAAGTTGCTGGTTCTGCCGTGCTTCCTTTGTATCATTTGTCTTCCCATACATGCCCAAGAAGCTTAGCAGGTTCACGCAAATATTCTTTGTAACATGCATCACGTCGATTGCAGAGCGGACATCTAGGACTTTCCAATACTGTAGCTCCCAAAATATTGATTTCTTCTTCCACATGGGTACGTGCCCGTCAACTCCCAGCGGAACTGATTGTCCGTCAGGACCCTTTCCAAAGATGACTTTCAAATCCTTGACCATATCAAATATCTCAGCTCCAGTACGTTCCGCAGGCTTCAGCCGGTGATCTGCCTTGCCGTTGAAATGCTTGCCTTTCTTTCTTACGTTATGATTTCGGGGAAGAAATCGCGATGACCCAGGTACACGTTCTTCCTACAATTATCCAAAAATACACTTTCAGTCTCATGTAAGCAGTGCGTGCATGCTTTGTATCCCTTATTTGACTGTCCCGAAAGGTTACTGAGAGCAGGCCAATCGTTGATGGTTACAAAAAGCAACGCTCGTAGGTCAAATTCCTCTTCTTTGTGCTCATCCCACACAGGTACACCAGGTCTGCCCCACAACTGTAAAAGTTCATCAACTAATGGCCTTAGGTACACATCGTTGTCGTTACCGGGTTGCTTCGGACCTTGGATGAGCACTGGCATCATAATGAACTTCCGCTTCATGCACAACCAAGGAGGAAGGTTGTAGATGCATAGAGTCACGGGCCAGGTGCTATGGCTGGAGCTCTGCTCGCCAAAAGGATTCATGCCATCAATACTTAGACCAAATCTTATGTTCCTTGCGTCAGCTGCAAAATATTTGAACTCTCTGTCGATCTTTCTCCATTGCGTTCCATCAGCGGGGTGTCTCAACTCCCCGTCGGACTTACGGTCCTCTTTGTGCCATCGCAACAACTTGGCATGCTCTTTGTTCCTGAACAGACGTTTCAACCGAGGTATTATAGGAGCATACCACATCACCTTGGCGGGAACCCTCTTCCTGGGTTTCTCGCCCTCAACATCGTCACCAGGGTCATCGCCTCTGATCTTATAACGCAATGCAGTGCATACAGGGCATTCATTCAAATTCTCGTATGCACCGCGGTAGAGGATGCAGTCGTTAATGCATGCATGTATCTTCAGAACCTCTAAACCTAGAGGGGAGACAACCTTCTTTGCTTCGTACGTACTGGCGGGCAACTCGTTATTCTTCGTAAACATATTCTTCAACATTTTCAGGAAATTTTCAAATGATGAGTCAGCTACACCTTCCCGTGCCTTCCATTTCAGCAAATCCAGTGTGCAGCCCAGCTTTTTCAGACTATTGTCGCATCCTGGGTACAGCGACCTCGTGTGATCCTCTAACACCTATCCTTGTCAGTTTCGCAGCGTCTCCGTGCATCAGCAATGGTCCGACCAAGATCATCAGCGGGCTCATCATGTGCCTCTTCTTCACCTTCACCAAAACCTTCCCCACCTTCAGCATCATCCTCCATGAAAGCCTCATGATAGTTGACATCGATATCATCCTCTTCTTCATCTTCTTCCATTCTAACCCCTCTTTCTCCATGCTTGGTCCAACAATTATAGCTTGGCATGAAACCGTGCCGAAGCAGGTGCATGTGAACGACTCTTGAGGAGGAGTGACCCTTCTGATTCTTACATTCAGCACATGGACAGATAATAAAACCTCTCTGCTTGTTCGCATTTGCCACTACGAGGAAATCTTTCAAACCCGTAGTGAACTCGCCGGAGAGTCGGTTACCGTACATCCATTGCCGATTCATATGCATTATTATTATATAAAGTATATAATTAACCATCATGCATTTGCTAAACTAACTAGCTAGAAATAATACAAATCATGAAAGGTTCAAGTTGCTAACCGCGATCGCGGAGGAAAAATAAATGAAAAAGCTCAAGTGTGGCTCGGACACTTCATATCATGTGTGTTTCATGCTCTCGGGCATTTCATCGAACACCTTGTGTGCATAGGAGGAACCAAAAGCAAACCCACCACGCCTTGTGAATATTGTGAGTAGAAGTGACACCAAATGTGGCTAAGTGCAGCCAGCTGAGTCCTATATATAGGGATGGGTTTTTAGTCCCGGTTGGCCTGGACAACCGCGACTAAAGGCCTTCGGGCCAGCCTGAGGACCTATTAGTCCCGGTTGGCCTGGCCAACCGGGACTAAAGCCCCTCCCGTCCGCCAGCTGTGGACCGAGCGCGCTGGGCCCAGACTGTTGGTCGCAGGTCTCCTACCGAACCGCGACTAAAGACCCCTATGGTCGTGGGTCGATTATTTTGGGGACTAATGGGGGCGTATGGAAGGCCTATTTTCTACCAGTGCTGGAGGGAGAAGCACATATATTTTATTTATTTATTCTAGAGGACAGGCACAAGAAGCACACAGATCAGTTGGACTTTTAGTTTATTCTCTTGTTGAACTTTGTAATCGATCCCAACTACTCACAAACACACATATAAATACTCTTAGTTGGGGCATGGCATGTTCCCGGAGGGTGTGATTGTTCTAAAAAAATCTATTGTGAAATGGTGTGAACTCATTCCTAGAAGAACAGAGGACGCTCCCCCGTTCCATTTCATCGAAACCAGAGGCTGGAGCGTCCCTTGAGCGCCTCCTTGCCGGTCCTATGTGTCACAAATCCAGTGCATTGCCAGTTTCTTAATTTGTTTTAGATAAAGAATGTATATTAATATCAAGGAGATACAAATTACACCCAGCCTCTGCAAAAATGCAATAATCAGATCCATTACGGATGCACACAACCGAAAAACAATAAGAAGAAGAAATAAAAAGAAAAGTCCCGCTACAGAGTTACAATACTTGCAGCAGCCACACAACCACCACCAAAACAACACCTGATGTCCAATTCTCCAAAAGTAACGTCTTCAACAAGAACATTGCCAGACACAACGAATTAATGCCAGACCTTAGGTTTTCACCCTAAAGATAATCCTCGCTCTCAAAACAATGTCTCTAACAAGACCACTGTCGGGCAAAACCAAATTAAGGCCAGACCATGTATTTTCACCTTGAAAGGTAGGACTTTGAACTTCACCTGTGTTATCGCCCCCGCTTACTTACTGCTGTCACGATTCCTGAACTCCAAGCCAATTCCCCATCTATGCAAAGACTCCAAACACCATTGATGTTCCTCCAATCTCAGCTTCCATGTCCTTCTTCGCCCCTGACTTCACCATGGATTTTCCCATGATAGCAACAGAAGCAGAGCTTCACCCCGCTCTTGCATTGCGACTGAATTTCACCCGATCAAGCAATCTCCAGGCATTATCGCCCATGGGAGATCGCCGGCGGAGCCTTTCGAAACCCAACACTTTGGCCAGATCAAAGAGGACAAGCGTGAGGTAGTTCTTCGTCTTGGCGCCGGAGGAACCCTAGGACCACCGCCATTATTTTACAGCCTCGCAGGCCCCGACACCGCGAGGCCACTCCTAGCAGTACCGACAATGGGAGGAGGGGATAAACCATCTCAGCACATGGTCGACGCCGGCATGGCAAGGCCACAACCAGCCACCATTAGTACCCTGGCCAGACCCTATCGCCCAGATCGGAGACCAACGGACCAGATCGGGGACCGAGGGCCCAGAACGCCGTGCGTTTCCACTCAAGGACGTAAAGATCCATATATGTGGAGAACAGTCGGCACCCCCACCCGTTCCTCCACGCCGCTCCGCCGGGAGGCCTCCTCAGCCAATCCCTAGCACCGCCGCAACCTGCAGAGGCCGCCATCCGCTCCGGAGGTCAGCACCGCGCCACCCCGCCTCCATGGCCGCCGCACCCCGATCCAGGTCTTCCGCCCCGCTCACATAGGACATGGACGAAGCGCCCACCAGCCCTCCGTCGTTCGAAGGGCACCGGCCGAAGTGCCCACCAGGCACCAGCCCTCCGTCGTTCGAAGGGCACGGCCACCGCCCCCGGCGCCGGCGCCGGCAGCGGCCGAAGGATCATGGTCGGGATCGAACTCTTTTCTAGGGTGCCCCCCGAGGGGAGCGGCCCGAGAGGTGCCAATTCCTGACAGTTTGTTTATGCGAGCAGGTGCATGCTTATACCTTTCTTTATTTTTTTACTAAGCTCTCCTTGCACAATAAACTCTCTAGTGTTGTGTTATCTCTCCATTACCTAACTGAGCGTGGAATGGCGCTCCCTCGTGTGTCCCAAGGGGTGGGCTCCATCTGTCGGCTGCCCATCTCTCCTCTGCCTCTCTTAGTCGGTTGTTGGGCCGCGTCCGACCGTGTAGGGCCCATTTGTCTGTCTAAGTTTCTTCAGGCGGTTCGTTGTTTGCTGCATGATGGGCGCGTAGCGGAGGCTCGGGTTGGCGCCGCCTCCTCGCTTTCCCCCCTTTCTCTCTTCCGTTCGGTCCTCCTCTTCTCTGTACTGCTTCTGCTCTTGGCTGCTTCTCTCCTTCGGTGTTCCTCTGGTGAGCATGCGGTCGATTTGATTCAGAGAATCAATATGTTTGTTTGGGTTGTGTCCCTTCCATTTAGATTCGTTTTTTGGGTGATTTGCAGGTCTGTTCTTCGTGAATCCGTGGGCTCGCAGCTCCTGGGGGCCGGGGATCTTGGATGTGGGTCTGCTGCTTGCGAGCCCGTGGTGTCTCCGCGACTGGGGGAAGTTGATCTTGGGCGTGCTCCTGCTGAGCGTTGCGGCTCCCAGGTTTGCGGTTGATTCCTCTCCTTCTCTTTCTGTTATTTCTGTTGTCGTCTGTGTGATTGCTTGTGCCTGTTGGCCGGTGGCCATCGATCTGGTTGCCCCTTCTGCGTTAGGTGTTACTCTGTTCCTCTCTTGCCTGCTCTAGGATTTTGGCCCCATAGGATTCGTCTTGCTGTTCTTTAGGTTGGGGTCGGTGGGGAGTCTGTGTGTGCATGTCTCCGGTTAGATTATTTGGTGCAAGTAAGTATAGAGCGAGTCTAGTCGTTGAATTGAGTACATCACGCATTGATCGTCATAGTAAATTCCTTATCTGAAATGTTTTACCCTGAAACAAATTTCCCCTTTAGAGTTACTATGCTTTGTTGTTTCCTGCCCTTGCCATTCATACCTTATTCTAATTTTGTTTTCTTTAGGACTTTACATGTGATCAATAAATCAGTTTTGGGTGAAATTTGTTGAGGCACACTTTTGTAAGTCCGATACTTGGTACCAGCCACTATGTACAATTTTCCGGGAGTTCTTTGTTAGCTAACCCTCATGTTTTACATGTTTGGGAGAAATCACCTTTTTGAATGGTGGATTTTAATGTCACATTTAACTCTCTGACAACAAAAAGGGCAAGGCTATCTACATCAAATGGTTTCCTGTATGAACAGATTGGCTCAAGTGTTAGTGAACGGGGAGATAGAAATATGTGGGATTGTAGATGGAATACTAATGTTCCACCCGAAGTTTGTGTTTTTACTTGCAGGATTGCTACTTACTCTCTTGTTATCCAAACTAAGAGACAACACAGGTCTGTGAAGGTGCTTCCTGCTTGTTCGAATCGTGGCAAGGAAAGTGAGGTTGGGTATCATGCTATCATGTAATGCACTAAAGCGAGGGCCTTAAGAGACACATTCACGAGCACCAGGTATATCCTGATGAAAAAACTATACATAAGCCTTAATTATTATTTTTTATGCATGAGTAGATGTAGTTATTATCTATGAAAATCTGTTCCTGCTTACTAATAAAATTCATTAAGCCATTTCCCCCAATATAGGTTAGAAACTATAAGGCTGTCATGGTGCTATAACAGGTAGGCAATACCATAGTTAGTTTGTGAATAATATTCTTGTTTGTCCTTAGCACTATTGGCATTTGTTTGTTTGGAGTATCTCTCAGATGCATGACTCTATGCGATGTCGATTGGGATTTCTGGTTAGTATCATGTTCTGCCTGTTCAAATTTTAATATATTTACATGTTAGAAAATATATGATCTGCCTACCTTTTATAAGTATAATGTGTTGTTGGATAGTTGACCTTCTTTTAATGTTGTAATGATAGACAACTTATTAGGGAACACCCTCTCATCTTTTTGTATCTACCTCATAATATTTTGCATAGTACCGTATTTAGCCAATCAACATCCTTCCCTCCTCCCCCGCCAAAAAAAATTAATCCTGCCTGCACAATAAGAAAAATAGTCATGTATGAATGGAAGGCCACTTTACCACTGAAGATTGAGATCTTTGTCTAGAAATTGCTCCGGGACAGGCTGCCTTCAAGAATCGAGGTGGCCAAACGCCATGGCCCGGGGGACGTCTTGTGTCCCCTCGGTAGGCTCCTTGAGTTAAGTACCCACATCTTGTTTGTGTGTCCTATTGCCCGATTTCTGTGGAACTTGGTGCATGAGGCTCTGGGGCCTCGGATCTCGGCGATTCCTAGAAACCCAGGCGCACGAGGCCGGTAGAGGTAGACGCCTCTTTTGGTTGGTGTTCGCGGTGATGGCTTGGTTCCTGTGGACTTTACACAATAAAATAGTGATTGAGATGATTTTTGTGAGACGCGCGCCAGACTCTGTTTTCAAATTTCTGGCTCTGTTAGAGTAGTGGCACCTGTTTTGTAGGCAGTAGGCCAGGGCGCGGCTAGACGACTCGATCGACAGACTTCTAGTGGCAGCATGCTGCATTTCTGTCGCACCCGGACTTCTAGAGGATACTCACAGCCCGCTAAACAGTAGATAAATGGCTTACGGGGCTTACCGGCACCCGCATCTCAATATGGGTAGGCCAACACGTAAACGTGTGACAACCAACCTCTACTATTCATCGTCTGCGTAAACCATCCCATAGAAATCCGACTACTTCCATTGACGTAATTCATAACATACACACATGGTACGTCAACGGCATTTGAACAAGTGGTATCACAACAAATCTCTAAGACACAAAGAAATAGAAATAAGTGGCAAATAGCTCTCACTAGAGCAGAGATAGCAAATACAATCATGCAGATGACACATGTCCCAACAAGTCATCATTACATCACAGCGGAAGCATCCAAAGTGTCTGAGTACAGACAAGATCCAAATAGGCCTAAGAGGCCGGAAACGAAAGTACGGAGCCCATCCACGAAGTCTCGGATCCTGCCCGGGTCCGCTATCTACTCGTCAGCAGCCTCGTCATACTCCACGTAGTAGCCACCATGGGGATCCTAGGAAACGTAGTCTGTAGAACACGCAGCCCCAAAGGGGTCAGTACAGACGAGTACTGGCAAGCAAGACGCACAAGATACCAAAGTGTACCCGGCAACACCAAGTACAGATGCTTTGGGTTCAACGGAAGATAGGTGATACAAAGGTGCGGCAGCGGGCCGCCCTAACCAACTACAGAGGCACGCTACAACATCCGGCTAAAAGAAAGGGATAAGATAGCGTATCGGAACCAACTACCACTAACCTCAAACAAAACCCATCCTGGATCTCGCCCCTTATCCAAAGAAGCAATCCGAGGATAACCCACACAGTTGGATTAATGAAGGTTCAAGTTATTGTGTCAATAAGCCTATTACTAGCCAATTTATTATTAATTAGGTGTAAGTTGTCTAATCCTTGTTAGCGAGCCCTATCACCAAGTCATCCATAACCGCGGACAACACGGCTTCTCAAGAAGATTTAACCCTGCAGGGATGCACCAATTTGGCCGTACACGTAAGAATATCCCGCCAGACGGGGGATCAACCCACCAAGCAAGGTACTCAACACAACCCAACTCTTCTTCGCATCAAGCCCAAAGAACCCCGTGCAGTTGAGCGCACGGCTAATCAAGCCCCACGAAGAAAAGGGGACCCTCATAGCACTCTAAGAACGTGTCTCCCTAAATTCCGACTACAGAAGTTACCACCCTGGCGCCAAGGGTTCGCACCTGCATATGCATGCGGCAAATGGAAAACCCGAACTAAATGAGGCGATTTGGACGAGATGTGAATCGAATCAAAGTTGAGGGGGGCGCCCATACACGCTTCCCACATGCGGTTAGCGCGCTCATCATGGATCTAGAGGACAAGAACTTTTCCTGAGTTCGACACTAGCAGGCCTCAAAACCATACCCGGCCTCCTGCCGGTGCCTTATCATCAAATTAGCATTACCTCATACATTAACAGGTTGTTGTTTAAATATCGAGCCCCAGAACATAATGAATATGGTAAGAGAAATAACGGACATCAGACTCGAGCATAAACAACCCTAAGCATGCTAGTAAGACACAGGCAACAAGCAACAGGGTTATAGGTGTGGAGAATAGGCTATATTAGGGTTACATGATAACATGTGATAGGATCGGAACACAAGCAACGAATCTTAAGGCTAGCAGATTAGATAATGGAAAGTATCGGTATCCCGTGTGGAAAGGACACAATGGTTCATGTGAGTGAATACTTGCCTGCAAACTCAGTAGCCTGGTACTGGGCTAACTCCTCTGAAGTAGTGTCGTAAACCTCGTCTGTCTCAACATCGTCGTCTATTCGAGAAGAAGCAAACAAACAACGCAGAGAGACAAACAATCAATAACATGGCATAATGCACAAACATGGGATGATGCATGACAATTTAATTGATGCATCAAAGAGAAGCTAGCTGACAAGGTAAACATATTTAATTGGGCCCATATGCAATTTGGATTGCATATGGAAAAGCCCATGAATTAAGGTTGAATTAAATGATCTACAACTAACCATCATGTGAAAGTTGATTAGAATGATGCATGGATGATGAAAACAATAATAAAACAACAATAGCTTCAATTTGATATGTTGTTTACCAAGTTTGGAATTTTATTTATTAAGTTATGAAATTTGGCTTCTTAAATGAGTTACACAAGCATTTGTTGTTTTCACCAATTTTAATTGTTCAAAAACAGATAACAAAATTCATATTTGGAAAGAACACCAAATTTTAGATGGTATACATATTTCATTTGTTGAAAATGGATTTAAAATGAGCAAGTTATTAATTTGACAATTTTAAATGCATTAATTAAGAAACAGTTGTTTTCAGCAATTTAATTTATTTAAAACAGAACACAAAGTTGATATTTGCAAAGTTCATGAAAAATGGAATGGAAAACATATTTAGTTTGTTGAATTTGGAAATTTTATGCCCAAGTTATGAATTTTGCAATTTTAAATGAATTAAACAAGGATTTAAATATTTCACCAATTTTAAATATTCAAAACAGGAAACAAAGTTTATATTTGGAAAGCTTGTTCAATTTTGCATGGAAAACATATTTTACATGTGCCATTTGAATTAAATTTGAATTAGTTATGAATTTGACCAAATTTGATATGAGTTATTTGAATTTGAAATTTTGAAACCATTTGAAATGTTCAAAACAGTATACAAATGGTTTAAACATGTAGAGAATTAAATTTGGTATGGAAAACATATTTTATTTATTAAATTTGGATTTGATTTGCAAAAGATATATGAATTTGAATTACAGGGGCTATTCTGTGATTTTTAAAAGTATCAGATTTGTTCCAGGGGCTTAGGTGCGAAAAGAAATTCAGAAAAGGTCCCTGGAACCTTTTCTACGCAGGGCAGAGCAACCCCTGGGTCACTGGCAGTGGGCCAGCACCCAGCTCTTGCCTGCGTGGCAGCGCGTGTGTGCGCTTGCGTGGCATCCACTGCCAATGGCAGGTGGGGCCAGCTAGCGTGCGTGGCAAAGCGAGAAAAAGATGGGTTTTATTCGCGCGGCGGGGGATCGAACCCGCGCCCTCGCGCTGCGCTCCGTTGGATCTTGCCACTAGGCTGGCTCAACGGTGGTGATAGGAACCAGATCCGCGCCGTTTTGAGGTGGATCTGCTCTGCTTAACTGAAACTGAACAAAAAGGTTCAGTCTTTCTGAACCTGTCGACGGCGGAGGGAAAACGGCGGCAGAAACAGCTCGCCGACCACGATCGGGCGGCGCTGGGCGTGCGTGAGTGCGTGTTAGGGTACCAGGCAGAGTGTGGCGTGCGTGCGTGTGCTTGGGCTGCCAGGAATCGCACGGTGGCGTGCTCGACTACGGCCATGGCGGCACGGCGGCGGACGCTACCGTGGGTTTCAGAACGTGCGCTAGCAAAACAGGAAGCGAGGAGGCTGGAGATAGGCATGGGGCGTCGGGGTGTCTCACCAGGAGGTGGTTGGGGTAGCTGGTCGAGGCTGCCGTGGTCGGGGACGACGAGTCGACGGTGAGGTTCAGAAACGGACGGAGAGGGAACCGGGGAATTCCGGCGTCGTGGCGGCTGATCGTGCTTGGCGTTGCGGTCGTAGAGGTAGCCGGGGTCCCTGGGGTGGTGCACGTCTCCCTAGCGCGGCCGGAGATGCACCATGGCGGCGTGTCAACGGCGGCGTACCTCCCTGTCGCTCTCGAGGTTTTCAGAAGAAAGAAGAGGGGGAAACAGAGAGGAGAGGAGGTGATGGCGGCGCGAGGAAGGAAGAGAGGAGGGCTGGTTTCGACGCGCCCTCGGGGAGTAGATAAAGGGGAGAGGGTGGAGCAGGTGGAGGGCACGGTGGTGCGTTGCTGCGTCAGCGGCGCGTCAGCTGTACGGAGAAAGAAGAAGGGTGAGCGGGCCGCGCGCGCTGGCTGGGGTGGAAGGTGGGCTGGGCTGGCCCGGCTGGCTGGCCTGGTCTGCCTCCCCCAGCCCGATTTTTTTATTTTTTATTTTTTCTCTCTGTTTTTTTTTTGCAGAAAAGAAAAAGGGAAGAAAAGAAGGGGTTTTGGGGATGAAAAAGTTTTGGTGATAATTTTTATAGGTTATTTATTACAAAAGCCCAGTTGTGCAACTTTCTGTTTTTCAAAAATTTAAAGTTTGTTGCTGTTTGTAATTTAATTGCATTTGATTGAAAATTTGGAAATAATTGGAAATATTGGAAATTGGCAAATTAATTTTATGAGAATTCAAGTTTATTGGAATCAAAATAAATGGTTTGATTTGAAAGTTTTATTTGGAAAGGTTGTAACAGAACAAGTATGAAATAAGGATTTGAAATTTGGTTTGAAATTCAAATGGAAAACAAGTGAAAACAAATGCAAAACTCATGATGGAATGATGCAAACTAAATTTAAACAAAAACCAAACATTCTAGGGTTGTTTTTCATACTTTGGATGTTACAATTTCCTCCCCGACGCTATCCTGAGTACCCCCGCATGCGGCTTTGCTTCCTCTCTACCCACACCACCCCCTTCGCCTCTTGCTGCTATGTTATGTTCGTGTTTTTCTCTTTTCTTCTAGTTTGGGCTTTATTGTGCTGTTGCCCCAGCGAACGTTATTTGTGTGGGTGTTGTAAATGGTACTATGTATGACTGTTGTGGCGGTTGCTTTATTTATAAAGCAGGGCAAAAAGCCTGTTTCGAGAGAGTCGCTTATCTTTGCCTAGCCTTGTCGAAAATGGACGAAATCGGCCGAGAATTTACGGCAGGAGTGTTCCATGTTGAAATTAGAGAGGCGATCGGTATGAACGGAGATGATCTTCTGTGGCGGCGAGGACGGAAGGCAGTGTAGCTGAAACTTCCCTCCCGCCAACAGTTTTCTATGATACAGAACATCGACGGGTTGGCCCTCCCAATCTGTGTCCGTAAAGGTTGGAGAGTGTTTTACATGCTAGACTCTAATAAAAAAATGGCTGGAGCCAGGGGCGTTTTTTCCGTGCAAAACTGAAAACTGGCGGTTATTTTACATTTTCGCTAGATATAATGGGGTCGGCTAGAGATGCTCTTAGCCCATATAATTTTTTTTGTTCATGTTTCTTATATGCCTCAAGAGCCTACAAGTTTCACACACCTAGGCAACTAGGGTTTCTCTCCGACGGCAGAATCCTTTCCGACGAAAGAATCCCTCTCCGACGATATCTCTGCTCTCGTTCCCTTGTAATATGGCAGGGGGTAACAATCTGGCAACATAGAAACTCCGATTATTCGCACAAGGATTTTTGTCTAGCATATATCTCCGAAGGTTTGTGCCATGGCGGGCAATTCCCCTACCCCGAGCGAGTTGAGCTAGATGGGTAACAGATCATGATCACAAAAGGAAGAACATATTGCAGATCTGCTTTTGAGGTTAGGGACTGATGAGGATGAGATTGATGATCTTGTTTTTGAGGAGGAAGAAGATGCACCAAAAGAAGGTATAAAGTGGATGGAAATTGCAAAAGTCAAATTTCTTTAGTCCACAAACTTTCAAGCAACACATATTCATTGCTTGGAGCCCGGTCAGAGAAGTCAAAATTAAATCTTTGGTAACAATATTTTTACGGTACAGTGCTTTTGCTTGGGGGGTTGGCTTAAGGTTACACAGAAGGGGCCATGGTTGATCCGACAAATGCGGTGTCCATCGAGGAGTACGACGGCCTGACAGATCCAAAATCCTTTGATCTCAACTCTATTGTTGTTTGGGTTCAGATACACAAACTTCCGGATGGATATAGATCGCCTTCGATTGTAAAAAATCTCGCTAAGAGGAAAGTTGGCCTGATGATTGAGGTGGAGAAAAAGGAACATGGCTTTGGAAATTTTATTAGGTTCCTTTAAAGCTTGATATATGTAAACAACTCGCAAGATTTGGAACAGTGTCAAGATGTGGACAGAGGGAGTTCTATAAAGTTCAGTTTGAGAAGATTCCAAAATTCTGTGGCGCATGTGGCCTTTTCGTCCATACTCATCTTGAGTGTGGCACTGGCGAACATGATGAAGTTAGTGGGGCGGTTTTCTCAAAGCTGACAAGGAAACTTGGGTCGGCGGATCGGCGATTGGTGGGTTCAAAGGAGGTTCTATGTGTGGTTGTGGACGTGAACCCGGAGGACAGGGAAGAAACAAGAACAATATAAGGCTTTTTTAGGTACTGATGCACGGAAGAGCTGGAGGTTTAATGCACCACCTCACCTATGTGGATCTGAAAATGATCTACTAAAAGATACAACAACAAGTCTTGTAAAGATAGCAGACACGGACATGCCCAATGCAGAAAAATCTGACTCTACTACTAAAATAAGGCTAGATTTGGAGCGTTCACAAGAAGAAGAGGTGGACCTGGCTGATAATCCCAATACTATGGCCATGGATACACATGTTCTTATAACCATACCTAGACCCGGTGAGGGAGGACGCGGGGTGTTCGAAGAAATCAAGAACATAGGGTGAAAAGTCAGGCACACCTCTAGAATCGGTGGACTCGCACGAGGAGTCTGTCCGGTCACAACGAAAATAGGAAGTCTAAACTGTTGGGGGTTACGCAAACCCTTTGTGGTTCGTGCACTCTCAGTTATTCAAGAGCGCATAAAATCAGATGTTCTTTTTCTGTCCAAGATGCATTTGAATAAAGCTAGGACGGAGAATTTGGAAAGAAATTTATTATTTGATCACATGGTATTGTCGGAAAGTGATGGAAGAAGTGGGGGTATGCTGTCATTATGGCAGAACAATCTTAATGTGATTTCTTCCTGTGCTCAAATATTTGCTTGGATATTCAGATTGATGAACAAACATACAATGCATGGAGGATATCAGAGATATATGGCGAATAGAGTGGGGACAAAAAGCACCTTAGGTGGGACTATCTATGAGACCTTCATGTTATGATCAACCTGAAGAGGTTCGTAGAAAAAATTTAAAAAATTATGACTAGCGAACACCAAAACGTAGCCAAGATCTATCTACTAGTAAAGCGGCAACGGTTAAAGCGGGGTTTCGATGACATACCCTTGTAGAACGTTACGCGGGGATTACACCCCCGCATAGGCGTTGCTTGTGAAGACGACGTAGACAACCTCAAGGTCATGACGAATTTGACGAGTTGTCGACAGCCTTCCGGAGCAACGACGAAGGTGTTGCGCCTCGTAGGTATTGCACATGTATGGTGTATGACGACGATTCTCGGTTTCTGATCCAGCGGAGTTTGCAAAAATAGATCTCCGGGATCAGAGTTCCCCCGGCACAACGGCGTACCGGACTAGAGAGAAATCTCCCTCTAGCACAGCCCAAAGTGGGGCCGCGAAGGAGAGAGAATTGAGAGAGAGGGACGGCTCTTCCAATTAATTAATTGGCTGAAAATCCAATTTTTAATTGAATAAAAAGTGGCACCCTAGACATTTATATAATTGTAGCGAGAGTCCAACTCCTCCTCTTCCCAATGTGGGACTAAAGGGGGGAGGGGGGATGCCACCACCCCATGGGCAGCCGCATGGGCCTTGGCTGACCCATGTGGGCTTGCCGCACCTAATTTTTATTTATTTTATATTTAATATTAAATTAAATAACTCTTTTAAATATTAAATTAAATATAAATATACATGCAGATATTTAACTCATAATGAAATATATTTGCATATTATTTAAATTAAATTTAATATTGAAGTTAATATATAAAAATCAATTAATCCATTTATATATATGATTAAATATCGAATTAATTCCCGTGGCTACAGAACTCATTCCAGACCATCCCGAACTTTTCGGCACGCTGAAACACTTCCGGTATACCTCTTAATTTTCTCTGAAACAATTCTGGTGTCTCCTTTCTCTCTCGGAACCATTCTGGTATTTCTCTTTTCTCTCTTCAGAACCATTCTGATCTTTCTCTATCTAACTCCGATGATTCTGAAACGATCTCAAGCTTAGCCCCCTTAAGAGTGTTACCCTAGCGGTTTGGGACTACTCCAGACATGACCGGGACACCTCCTTGATCAATGATCAGTAGCGGGACATGGATGTCTATAATGACCCGTGTGCATCCATCAAATCAATCGACGTTGAACCTTAACATAGACTCAGATTACTTTCGTTACTCAGATACATGTCTTGCCCGAGACTTGATCATTGATATCTCTATGTCATGTTCAATCTCGTTATTGACAAGATTCTTTAACTTGTTCTCATGATCCTTCATCCTCGTGACCTAGTCACATGCTGCACGATATTGGATGAAGTCTCACTGAGTGGGTCCAGAGTATCTCTCCATTACGTGGATGAACGAATCCCTCTCTTGACTATCAAACATATCCCTTTGGAATACCCAAGTACAACTTTATAATCACACTGTCACGATGTGACGTTTGATGCACTCAAGTCATCCTTGAAAATAGCAATTAAGTGAAGTCTCGCCGTCTGAGGACTATGATACTATATTTCTAAATACTGCCACTGTGAACTTTGTATACGATCGCGTCGCAATACTGAGAAATCGGGTATGTTCACCATCTCATTCACCCAATAAAATGACTCCATTGTCTACTGATATAAATGCTGCATGATCGTGAAACCTACGATCATCAATAACTCAGTGGACTAATTTAATATAGAGGCTAACTAGTAACTTTGGTTATCTAATAACCTCTCATTGTTTATATATCACACATGTATTAGTGTTTCCTACTAATATAGTTATATCACGATATGAAACTATTATAAACTTAATGAGTTATGGCATAAATATATATATCTATTATTTGACTCTAGGGCATAACTCATTCAGTCTTCCACTTATATTAGAGTACAAATAAACTAGCTACATTTTTACTAAATCATATCACTCATAATCCATTTATATTGAGGATACATAATCCATATTTTCACAACTTACATGTAAACTTAAATATGGATACTGAAAATAATGTATGGGCACCTAGAGGGGGGTGAATAGGTGCTACGACCAATTTTAATTTTTCTTATCGAATAAGGCTTGACACAAAGGTAAATTCTCTATATAATGCAACTACGGTGAATTTACCTATATGGCAAGAACAATGATAAACACAATACAAGCACAAGTAAAGGTAAGGGAACGAGATAACCGATATGGAGCACGCGGAGACACGATGTGTTCCCGAGTTCCTCCTTGTTAAGGGAGTACGTATCGTTGGAGGGGTCAGCTCGCCACAAAGGCCTACTCAACGCCACGTAGCCTTACCCTATTCTTCGATGAACCCCGCCACAAAGGCCTAGACCACCTTCCACTATTTATCCCCTTTGAGGCGGGAATCGAGTCCTTTATAAACAAGCTTGGGGCACACACCCACAACCAAATTGGGGGCTCCCAACAATCACAAGAATTGGCAAGAGTAGCAAGAAGTCTAGGTTCTCCACAAGAGGAAACCCTAGACAAGATCTCTCAAGCTAATGAGGGGGAAATGGAAATCCGGTTGGTGAAGATGTAGATCCGGGGCTTATCCTTCAATCCTCCAAGTTTCAACAAGTTTGGGTGGAGGAGATGGGAGATCTAGCTTGATGGGTGGGCTCAATCAATGGAGCATTTAATTCTGGACAAGCTACCCCTTGGAGAAGAAGGGGGTCTTCTATTTATAGGTCCACCAAAAACTACTCGTTTTCTCGCAGTCGAAGTTCATTCCGAAATAAATCCAGGACTTCCAGAATGAATCTGGGCTCCCGGAATAATCCAGAGCAATCCAGATCCTAACAGAAGAATTTGCGTTCATGTCGGAATGAACCCGGATTGGTCCGGAAAGATTCTGGTTTGCAACAGAGGATTTCGTGGCAAAGTCAGAATGAATCCGGAATGGATCCAGATCCCGGAATGGTTCCGGATCCTAACAGAAGTTTTCACGGCAATCCGGAATGAACCGGGAATCATTCCGGATGACAGTAAAAACCTCTACTTCGAGCCAGAAAAACGTCTGCCGAACTTTTTCTTCTTGACCATTTCTTTGACACCGCTTTTGTGCTGATATTAGCTGTAAACTTTTTCAACAATTAGCACACACGGTTAAAAATCATTTATGTTGTTAACAAACAGACAAAACATAGAGATTCTAAATTGCACTTTCAATCTCCCCCCTTTTGGTGTTTGATGACAACATAAAGATTCACGGGGATAAACAAGGTGAACATAAAGAAATGGTCTTCGAAAGATAGACGGAGATCCCCCTGGATATGTGCCCCGTGAGGCGCACACTTAATAGGCTTTGCTACCCTATGTCTTAGACACCAAGAAATCTAAAGAAGTTCACAAGGAATAGGACATTAACTTAAACAAGCATGGTTCTAAAAATAATAGCATAACCACGGGTAAGAGTGGCACAAACAAGTCACTAAGGTTCCACACACAAATAAAGCAAATGTTTGCAACGAACAAAACTAAAGAAATCGGAGCACAAGCCTATAAGATCGAAACGAAAGGCAAATAAGACTTGTGCCCCCACCCTTGCGAAACCCATGATATCCTTATAGGGGACTCCTTCACCCCCTTTGGAATCAAGACGCTAAAAAGGAGAAAAGGAGTCGAACTAGTGTCCCAAGAGATCACTCGGGGTCGTCATCTCCTCCGCGGTGCTCCTCGTCATCATCTTCCTCCTCAGGCTCATGGTCTCCACAGTCACCAGCATCATCAAAGTCATCCTCAGCAGACTCCTCTTCATCATCAACATCAGCAGGAGGCACCCCAAAGTAGAAATCATCATCATGAATCTCGGGCATCTCAACAGGGAGAAAAGGAACAACCGTGAGAAGTGGAGGATCAGCAGGCACGTCAATCCTAGCAGCCCTACGGTCAGAGTTCTGAATGCGGCGAGTCTCCTTGGACAGCTCCCTAGCCTCATGAGCAATTGCCCTAGTGTCACTGCACATACTGAACATAGCCTTGAAGGACTTGGCAATGCCACTAGAGGGCTGACGCTGAGAACCACCACTCGAGGAACCAGAAGGAGTAGCATGTGACATATTGGACTTGGCCTTGGTGTACTCGGGGATCTCAGGACCAGGGATGAGAGAAGGAACCATCTTCTTGGCCTTGACCACCGGAAAATTATCCATGATCTCATCTCCTAGCTTGGCGTTGATGAGCTTCTGAATGTAAGGAGCAAAGGCCGACTTCCTCTTCTCCATCACACCAATACATACCTCACGGTATATGAAATTCATCACATCAATCCTCCGCTGGTTCTGGGTCTTGATGAGCATCATGAGGTTCACCATATAAGCCCTAATAGCAGAGTAATCTCCAGCCTTGATCATGAGAGTGGAGCGGAAGATCTTGGATAGAACATTGTAGTACGGGTACATGTTGGAGTTGAAGGGCCTAGTCTTGCCTTGAACATCAGGAGAGTAGCAGAACTCCAAGATAGAGTTATCATACTCCGAGTTGTCATGAACCCAGAAACCATGATGACCATATGTGGCCTTCCACTTGTAACCCAGAGCATCAGCAAACTCACAAAGATTGCTAGTGATCTTCTGATCACCGGACATCCAAGTCATGGTGCACACCGCATCACCTGTGCAGTGCACTGTGCAATAGAACTGAGCAACCAAGGCTGGACAGTACTCACTGAAGCGAATATGCCCGAGAGGCAATAATAAAGTGTTTATTATGTTATTCCTTGTTTATGATAGATGTTTATTTCTCATGCTAGAATTATATTAATCGGAAACGTTGATACATGTGTGATTAATAAAGAAACAATCGTTCCTAGTAAAGCCTTTGTTTTTACTAGCTCGTTGATTAATCGATGATCAAGGTTTTCTGATCATGAACATTGGATGTTGTTAATAACGGGGTCATGTCATTAGGAGAATGATGTGATGAACTAAGACCCTAACTAAGTATAACAATATGATCAAGTCATTTAGTTTATATTGTTATGTCTTACATTCGAAGTAACCTTATTCCTTAGACCATGAGATCATGTCAATCACTAATACCGAAAGAGTACTTTGATGACATCAAACGTCACACCGTAACAGGGTGACTATAAAGGTGGCGTTAGGTATTCGGAAAATGTTAGTTGAGCCTCATGGATCAAGAGTGGGATTTGTCCATCCAAAAGGACAGAGAGATATACTCTGGGCCCTCTCGGTGATATCACATGGACACCTCTTGCAAGCACATGACTAGGTCACAAGGATGTCATATCACGGAACGAGTAAAAGAGTACTTGTCGATAATGAGATCGAACAAGGTATGGTTGATGCCGATGATCGGATCTCGGACAAGTAATATATCGCGAGACAAAGGGAATTAGTTACGACGTTGATGGTTCACACGATCACGAGATTCATCGTTGAATATATAGGAGTCATCACGGATATCCAGATCCCGCTATTGATTATTGATCGGAGAGGAGTCTCGATCATGTCTATGTTATTCGTGAACCGTAGGGTGACACACTTAAGGTTTGATGACGCATTTGAGAGGATACGGAATATCGAAGAATGTTTTGGACAACACCGAAATTGTTTCGGGGAAATTTGAAATAGTTCAAGGTTTTTTTGTCAAATGGTTGTTAATAGAATTAACAAATGATTCGAGGTACTATATGCAAATTTTTGTCAGTGGAATTAACAAATATTAAAATAAAGAAATAAAAATGTTTTATTTATTTATTAAAGAAAAACCTTTGGATTTTCTAAGTGGGGTTTTAAGGGAGCATGAGTGGGTGTGAGTGGGGCTTCCACTCACATGAATAGGGAAGAGGTGGGGCACCACCATGGCTGGCTTTACCCCACCCTTGGGCTGTGTCCCTCTCTCCTATAAAAGGAGGGTGAGGGCTCCTCTTCCTCACACACTTGTCCCACCTCCCTTCCTCTTCACCCGCTGCTCCATTCCATGGTGATGGCTCCCAAGTGCAGGAGATCAATTGTAGTACTTTTCGAATTAGAAAGGTTGTCGAACCCACGAGGAGCAGAAGGAACTGGTAAGTAGAATAGCAAAGGAATAATAAAAGCAACAGGTGTTTTTGTGTTTTAATTGTGTAGTGCAAGTAAAGTAAAATGCGGAAAGTAAATTGCAGCAAGTAGTAGGTCTCAATGAGAGACAAAGCCCAATCCTCTAATGCGCAAGAGGAC
The DNA here is from genome assembly GCA_028641055.1 of Alopecurus myosuroides. NCBI lineage: Eukaryota > Viridiplantae > Streptophyta > Magnoliopsida > Poales > Poaceae > Alopecurus > Alopecurus myosuroides. Next base: position 405,729,426 of record CM054059.1, on the reverse strand, counting down.
AAGCTCAAGTGTGTGTTTGTGTCTTATATGTGGAAAACGTTCCCGAGGGCTGCACGGATTTAGCTGGCATAGTGATTCATTGCATAATATGTTTGTATATCTTGTCTAGTTTTAATCTTCTTCGGACGGAGCCACAAATAGGAATAGCTAAATAAATAAACTATCACCCCTTATGATGGATCACGCAGACAATTAAATGACATCACGAGAATTATTAAGACATGATGTCCCACCATAGCCTTATTCTCTAAGGTCCCCGATACAAGTACCCTCATAATGCAATTCAACGACTCTATCTCAAGTTCCTGTCACCTAAAGACATCATCACGTCACTACACTACGGTGTTCTCCTATGAGCCCATGTAGGTGAAGTGTTGTACAGTCGACGTTCGTACAACACCATCATAGAATCACATAAAAGATAAATACTAGACCAAATAACAACTCATCTTATGTAACAAATCATTGCCAATTCATCCTATGCCCTCAGGAACATGCGGGAACTACTCACAACGTGCAAACATGATCATGTATGGTGACATATGTGGTACAACACAATCTGAAACATTGGATCCACCACCAAATAATGACAAGTACTCAATCCCAAACATGCAACGGAGTACAATAACACGTATCTAGGGTGTAGCAATGGTCAAACTATGAGGGGAAAGGAGTGGATCACGGTGATGGTGATGGTGGAGATGCAGGTGCTGGTGAGGATGGTGATGGAGATGCCTCCTCCCACGCCAAGGAGGAGATGGGGATGAAGATGGGGATGATTTCCCCTTCTCCGGAGCTCCGGAGCAGCAGGATCTGTCTACCCCGCGGAGAGTTTCGAGAGTTTCGCCGCCTTGGCGGCTCCGTATCGTCTCGGGAATATTAGGGTGTTGGTTTTCGGGGAAGACAGAGTCGTCAGCAAAAAGACCTCGCGGAGGAGGTGTTGTGGGCCCATTTGGGGGCCCCACACGCGGCCAGGGAATCTGGCCGCGTGGGCTACCCCCTTTTGGGCCTCCTGGCCCTCCTCCTTTGTGTCTTGTGCCCACGGCCTTTCTCCCGAAGAAAAACTGACAGGGTTTCTTTCCTTTCGCAGTTTGGATACCTGTAGCTCCTGAAACATCAAAAACATGAAAACAGGTGTTTTCTGACACCCAGAAATTAAATACCAAAAATAGGGACTTTGTAGGAAAGTCCCATAAAATCATCTAAAACATGCAAAACAATGACATAACATTGATAAAACATCCCAATAATGCCTATATGGAGGGTATAAATGATGATATAAAATGCACGTATCAACTCCCCCAAGCATAAACCTTTGCTCGTCCTCGAGTAAATAAGGACATAGATCATTACATGCATCAATGGACTTATGGTTGATAAATAAATACGGGCATTGTATCATCATCATGTTCAGTTATAATGCAAGATGAATGAATAGAACTCATACACATAAGGATAACATATTCGAAGCTCTAGCAAACACCCCATACGTTTGAAAGCAAATAACCATTGTATGTTGGACAATAGAATTATACTCTTTAATTTGGAGAAAGATAAATGAGTAGAGGTAAAACATGATCAAGTCTCATTTAGTTTCCAAACTATTCAGCTTAAATTACTAATTGTAATGTGGCATCCATTGGGCTAAGACTCTCATTGCCCCCTTTATCATTAGCCTCTTAATTTATGAATGTTGAAGTAATGTGGTTGACAAGGTGTTGGTTGAATGTCTCATGCCCCGTGAGTGTGAAAACCTACTCCATGATTACTCAACTTAAGATTCCTAATAAGCTTTGTACAATCATAATAAGTATTAATGACATCATAGAGAATTGCAAAGAGGTACCTCTTGCCCCATGACATAGAAGCCAGCCCATGTCACAATAACAAGATGAACAAACGGAGTAGACTCATCATCCTTTTTTATTTCATTCACTATATGCATAGCTTCTTATTTTATTGTAGGATGTGTTTGTAGAGTCCACTCTAGTTGTAAGTAAATTTCCACCATGATCAAGCATGGCTTGGGTTAGCGGCCCAATGCAATTTCTCTAGTCATATATACTTACTCATCAAAACTTACTATTCCTCTATTTCATTTTGGCATGGCAGGAGTCCAAAAACAAAAGCACATGACATCAACTAAATATAAAATTTCTTTGTGCAATGTTGAAAGCTTTTCACGTGATGCACGTGTTAGCCAACTCCCAACCAAAATCCTTGTCAAGCACAAAACTTTTAGCTCCCATTAATGGGTCATGTTTGTTAAGTGCAATAGAAATAAATGTGTGCATTCAAAATTACGTGAGAGTCTTATCCCAAATTCAGCCCATGCCAATTAATAACATAAGCATCTTAATTTAGAGCATAAATGAAACTATAACATGGTGAACATGCTCGGAATAGCCATTAAGCTAATAGATAGATAGTGGATTTATGTCATATTGCGATAATTCTATAATTGTCCAACACACTCAAGTTAATTAATTTCAAGGCAAGATGTGATTGAAACCTCTAAATATGCCATGCTCATTTGCATGAGTCTTACCCATAAATCCCCAAAACAAGGGAATCATGGATGACACCATACTTTATTATTCATTGATAAACCATAAGACGGGGATGCATGATAATGCTCAATGAGCTCACTCAAGCCTAAACGAAAACGATAACTAGATAATAAAAGCAAGACACACCAAAACTAGATAGACATGATAAAGCTGATAAAAGACGGGGGATAGGTGAAACTCCCCCAAGCTTAGATGGTTGCGGTAATTTCTTCATTCTACCTTCTTCTCGTACTCAGCCCACCACTCTTTCTTCTTCTTCTCTTCATAGTTGTCTTCAAGCTCTCCAATGATGCGCATCATGAGGTTATAGGCTTGCTCAAATGCTCCTGCAGCTTTTCCCAACCTTTCCATGAGGTCCTTCTCCACCGTCTCCTTGGGAGTTTTCCACTCTGGGCTTGGTGCTTTCTTCTTGGGAATAAAGTGATCCCAATCTCCAGTGCAATCCTTCTCAGTGGGAGTTTCCCTGCCAATAAGAGGAGAAACTGCGTTTTTGCTAGCAAGTGAGTGCCTTGGAGCCTTCCCTCCGGTGCTCATACGTGCGGACTGTCTCTTGTTTCCAAAAGACATGTTCACCCGTACGCCAGCAACAGGGATTGGTGATGGAGGTGCTGTTGCAAGAGGTGGTATGTCGAAGATGGCCTCGTCATCTTCCTCGTCAGGTTCTTCATCCATGATCTCGCGAAGCTCCACGTCCTCGTCATCCGAGTAGTCCTTCCTCTTCCTATTCCTCTTGTGGATGGATGTGGGGCTGTTGCCCTCAAACTCATCATCATCATCGTCCATGGAGGTGCATTGGTAGGAGTCTCCCGGAGTCATGGCTTGGAAAACCTGACAGACATAATAGACAAAACAAAGATCGTGCGATAACTCTCGGTGCGGGATTAGATCGACAAAAGGGGGTATATATTGACGGTTTTTGGGGTAAGACGAAGCGTAGGAGTCGAAAATGAGACGGAACGGGACTCCGAGGTGGAAAAGGGGTACCTCCACGCGGCCAAGGAATCTGGCCGCGTGTGGGGTCCTCTTTTCCCCCTCGAGGTCCAATTCCTTCCAATTTTCTTGTCCCACACGTTAATTTCCATAAAAAATGAGTTCCGTAAGTTTTCACGCAATTCCGAGAAACTTCCAAACACAATAATCGTAAATTATTGAATTTGGGTTTTTGAAACTGCAGGATCCCTTACAATTACCTCCTCCGGTGTCATTAACTTTATCTCATCGATGGTTCCTATGATGCTCTTTCCTGCAATATAATGTTTTAGGCGTTGTCCATTGACCACATGAGGTTCACCTTTCATATCACCGTGAAGACGGATGAGCCCCGAACGGTATACCTCCTGTACTACCAATGGACCCTGCCATTTTGAAGCTAATTTCCCTGCAGAAAACTTAAAACGAGAGTTATACAATAGGACTTGATCACCTATTTTAAATTCCTTTCTTTTAATTTTCTTGTCATGCCAAATTTGAACTTTCTCTTTAAACAATTTTGCACTTTCATATGCTTCATTCCTCTATTCATCTAATAGATTTAGGTCAAGCAATCTCTTCTCCCCCGCTGTTTTTAAATCAAAATTTAATTTCTTAATAGCCCATCTAGCTTTATGTTCTAATTCAGCGGGTAAATGACATGCTTTTCCATAAACCATTTTATAAGGAGACATACCCATAGGATTTTTATAAGCCGTTCTATAAGCCCACAATGCATCATTAATTTTAAGTGGCCAGTCAGATCTGTAACATCCCAAATATTACATTTGGAATGTTTTGCATTTAGAGCATATGCATAGCATGGCATTTTTCAAAAATTGCATTTATTTGTTGCATTTGAAACCCCAAATTTAATCATGTCTAAAAAGAAATCATTTTCTTCTATAAAGCAATATAGGCCAAAGTATTTTATTATTTTTATCTTTCCAAAAATCCCTTTCAAAATAATCTAGGTGGATAGGTTTTCAAATTTCAAAATTTTCAAAATTTGTTTGACCCTTTTTGGAGTTATATTTTAAAAGTTATTAATGTTTTAGTTTTTGAAAAAACAAACGGACAGGCCGGCCGAGCCAGCCCAACGCGCGCGCAGCAGCGCTGATGGGCCAGCCAGCCCAGCCAGCCCGCCCCGTCGCGGAAGGTTTTCGAACAAAAAAAAATACCCCGAGCCGCTGACGCGTGGGCCCCAGCCCACGACGTCAGCAGTGGCGTCAGCCCTCGCCGGATTCCGCCCGATCTCGGAGACGGTTGCGCCGCCGCGCGGTTTCCGCGCCGGATTCGGCCCGGCCAGCCCCTCCCGCACGCCACCCCGCCCCCTATATAAACCCCGGGCCCCGCCCTCGACGTCCGCACCACGAGCACTGCCGCCACCCTCGAAAACCGAGCACCGCCGCCGTTTCTCCATCGCCGCCGTCCGCTGCCTCCTCGGAGACCTCGCCGCCGGCGAATCCCGCCACCCCAGCCCGCGCCGCCACCATCCCCGAGACCGCACCGACGAGGGGAGCTCAACGGTGCCCTCGCTGCCGCCGGAGACCGCCGCCATCGTCGCCGCCGTCCACCCCGAGCCGCCGGCCGCCCCCAACTCCGGTGAGCACCCGCCAGATTTGATCTGGGCCGTCGGATCTCGATCCGACGGCACAGATCGGATCCGACCACAGTCAACGCGCACGCTGATGTGGCGCTGACGTCATGACTGCGTCAGCCCGGTCAATTTCGGTCAAATCGTTTTATTTTCGTTTTAAAAATTCCAGAAATTGCCTAAATTTTGTAAATTCAATATCTTTAGATCTATAACTCCGTTTTGCGCATGCAATATATCAAACGAAAGAGAAAATTGAGATCTATCCATCTAAGCAATCAAATCTATATTTTGAGCTATAATTATTTTATGTTTTCAATTATGCTTTTTGGGCTATTTAAATCATATAAAATCAACCGTAGCTCGAAATTCATCGAATCTTCTTTGTATGATCTTGTTTTGATTAGATCTATTCAGGAAAAATATCATTAACTTGTGTAGATGCATAATTCAAGTTAGATCTTGCATGTTCTTAATCTAGCACTATTAAATCATTATAATTGCTTTAATTATTTTCCTTGCAACAAAAACACTTTCATTGCATCATACATGTCATTAATAACCAGAGAACAATAGTAGATCTATTTTTGCATCACTAAGCTTTCATGCATGCATGTGTTGCATATTGTTATGCCCTGTTTCTTAGGTTTGCAACGTGTAGATTACAACGATTACAACGAGTGTGGTTGCGAGAATTGTTTGAACAGCTGCATGTGTTGCCAAGGCAAGTGACACACATGATCCTACTATTTTACTATATGCATTAGAACTTTATAGTAGTTATGCATGAATAGGAGTTGAGTGTTATCGCTATGCTAGATATTATTAGAGATTGATTCACTAACACCCAAGTGGAGTAATCACATGTTACCCTAGATTGTAGCATCCATATGATAGGCAAACACCGTACTTGTAGATTCCTTAGCCATGCTCTAGTTATTCGTGGTTGGGATTATTATCATGTTATGATGAATTTTTTTATTTTTAATTGCTTATGAAAACAACATGATAATTAATTAACCACTGGGCGGATTGCTAGAGTGTCATCAGAGTACAAAGTTTGGTGGGGACCGCCGCCCAGTATCTTGAGATTATGTTTACTTTCTTTATGTAGTTGTTCTTGCGTGCAACCATGTTTCATATTAGTATGGGCTAGACATAAATTGTAGGTTGTGGTGACTCGAACCCAACGTGTCCGGAGATGTAGAATAGTGGTAGGATGGTCCGGCTCGTGGTGGGTTTTGGGATCTACTTCTTATGGTTTATGGCTTGATCTTCTTTCCTTCCGTGGTACTAGTGGTGTATCATGGTGTTTGGGGTCGATTAGGCAACATGGGTAAAGGGCACAAACCTCGCGAGGGTTAAAATTAAGATCTTAGCCGTGTTCCATTGGTTAGGGACAATTCAACAACTAGATGGGAAACATGACATATCTTGTTCATCTTGTTTTATTAATTAATAATAACTTGACTATGGGTATTTGGAGAGGTGCCTGATGGTGTTTCAGTGTGCTAATCCAAAGGGTAGGAGCACTTTGCTATCAACCAAAGTGTCCAGTTATGTGAAAAATCTAAATTCTAATAAATGATAGGTCAAATGCCTTTAAGCAAAATAGCCTAGAAACTCCACCAGCCAAATATGCATGTAGATTAGCACTTGCCATTTATATACCACTATAGTGTCACTTGCCATCATTGCTCAGAATGATCTGACCTCCTTTTTGGGGGCTGCATATTCCAACGTGCAGGTTATTCGGATTCGGATTAGCTTTTCGTAGGTTTTCGAGGCTTCACATCAACCTTTGTTCGCCCGTGGCTTACAAACAAGAAGATGGAGGTCTACCGCTGCTTTGCTGTGTGTTTAATAATTATTTGAGCTAGCACTTCGCTATGCAGTTTGTAATAAATTACTTTACTCTGGATAATTCGATAGTATTCAATACATTTGTTTCCTTTGGTTACTATCTGTGTTGTGTGTACTGGTGAATGGTCCAGGGGCCAGTACTACACATAAAAGTATGGCTTGTGATGGGCTGTACTACTAGAGATGATATCAGAGCAAATGTTGATTGTAGGCTCGAAAACCTAAGTTTGGAATAGGAAGCCATAGGATGAAAATTCTACTTTACCTTCTATCTTTACATTCATTACCTTTCGTCTCATACCACTTGTCTTTGCTAACTTCCACTCTTGATTTTCTATAGATGAGTACCGAAGAAGAAGTCTACCATGTTGAGGAGAACTCGGACGTGGAGTTCGAGAATGAGCTTGCAAACCTAACCAAGCTGCTGGGATTCTTCTTGCCGAAGATTGAGGGCTACAAGTTGGATAGCAATGTTCCAGGAGACAAGAGGTGGAACCTCAAGACCACCATTGTGATGGGGATTGTGGACGGTGAAGCCCAAGTTCTCATCTACAAGGACGTCTACTCCAGCTGGGAAGAAGGACTTGTTGCATCCATGAAGTACGCACTGGCGCGGCTAAACTATGACTACCGTGACCAGATATCTGAAGATTCCATCTATGGAGATTTTGGGAAGAGGAGTGAAGATGGACAAGTTATGGTGAGCTACGATCCAGACAAGACCAGGATGCAGAAGCACGTGGAGGATTTGGAGTCTTATAGTGCTGGGATGAAGGATCGTGCTCGTAAGAACTTGATGGATAGCGAGGAGGCAAGGGGCACCATCTATCACCAAGCACAGAAGATCACCACTCTCAAAGCCCAGCTGAATGCCGTCAATGCTCAGATGGACGCACTCAAGGCCCATATAGAGAACTTCAAGGCTAGTGACACTAGACTCACCATGGAGCTGGTGGAGAAGGATCACATACTCGCAAGGAATGGGATTAGCGTGGACTTACCCGAGGAGCTCCTTCAACCACCTCCACTACCGCAACCACCTAGTCGAGAGGTTAGGGAGAAGAGCTGCGATGTGGAGATCAAAGTGGAAGGCCCTGAGGAAGAGGAAGAAGATCCAGAGGAGATGGAAGATGAGAAGGATGAGGAAGACACGGATGATGAGGACTATGACGTGAATGAGGATCATAAGAGGAAGAAGGGAGGAAAGTCTCCAAGTAGCAAGCGCTCCCGGAAGTAGATAGTGAGCCCACCATTAGTCTTCGTTAGGAATAAATCGTGATAGGTTTGACCATACCAAAAGTTGTGGTATGGCAATAGTAGTTCGAGTATTTTCAATAAGTTTTGTAAACATTAAGTACCTCAAATTTCGCAGGAATTTTAGGCCTATTTTCTAAAAGCTATATAAAGTGTTTGATTGGTTTGATTGATGTTTGCTAAGTGTTGTTTGGTTCATATATAGTATGGGTAGCTATTATCCTTAGTCCTATCTATCTAAACTCGTCTATGCTAACCTTTAGATGGCTCCCCGTTGCGACACCAGCCGCAACAACGAGGAAGAGGAGAACAACAACAACAACAACAACAACAACAACAACAACATGGAGAATGCAGTGACCCAGCTAGCCCAACTGATGGCCCCGTACATCACCCACAACAACAACAATCCTCCACCACCACCACCACAGGTGGACATGCTCACTCGTTTCCTGAGGTTGAGGCCAGAGAAGTTCTCTAGTGCATCTGAGCCCATGCTTGCTCTTGATTGGATGCGTTCTGTGAGAAAGGACCTAGTGACTATTGGATTCAGTGAGGAAGAGAAAGTGAGGTTTGCCGCTCACTTACTAGAGGGACAAGCTGCTTCCTGGTGGGATAACTATCAGATTACCCACCCCATTGAGGAGGTCACCTGGGATATGTTTCAAGAGGGATTCCGCAACGCCCATGTCTCGTCTGGAGTGATGAGTCTCAAGAGAAGGGAATTCCGCAACCTGCAACAGTACCATCGTTCAGTCACTGAGTACATAGATGAGTTTAGCAACTTAGCTCGCTATGCACTAGAGGATGTGGACACCGATGCTAAGAGGCGCGAGAAGTTCCTCGATGGACTCAATGATGAGCTGGCATTCAACTGTCAGTGGTTCACATCACTAACTTCCAGTCACTCATTGACAAGGCCATCATACTGGAGGGCAAACACAAGCAGGCTGAGAAGCGCAAGAGGAAACACATGGGAGGAAACCACAGCTCAGGCACACACCAGAGGATACGCACCCACCATGACAACGGTGGAAACTCTGGACAACACAGGACTGGAGGAAATGGGCACAACCATCGTGGAGGTCACCAGCACAATGGAGGGAATGGTCACAACAATAGTGGCTACAGAGGCAACAACCAGTACCAGGGAGGCAACGGACAGAACCGCAACCACAACCACAACCACAACCATCCCTTCAAGAAGGACCTTAGCCAGGTGCAATGCTTCAAATGCAAGAAAACGGGACACTTCGTTGACAGGTGCACCGAGGAGAAGGCCGTAGATGGAACCAAGGCCAACATGTCCCAGAAGGCAACAATTAATCACGTGAACGTGGAGGAAGTGCAAGCTGAACCAGACCTCGTGCTCGGTAAGTTTTTGGTTAATACTTACCTCGCACTCGTACTATTTGATACTGGAGCATCGCATTCATTCATATCAAGGGCATTTGTGGATAGAAATAAGCTATGTAACATCCCAAATTTTACATTTGGAATGTTTTGCATTTAGAGCATCCGCATAGCATGACATCATTTCAAAACTTGCATTTGAGTGTTGCATTTTAAACCTCAAAACAAAATCGTGTTTTAAAAAGCTCAAAATCCTGCTATAAGGCGTTTATAAGCTAAAGGATAATTGAATTTTTTTTTGCCTAAAATTACTTAATAATAGTCAAATATGATAGAGTTTTAAATTTCAAGATTTTAGAAATTTGTTTGACTCGATTCCGAGTTATATTTCAAAAGTTATTAGCATTTTAGTTTTGGTAAAAAAAAAAAACTGCGAGCTCGCATGGGCCGGCCCAGGAATGCACAGCCCACATACGCAGCCTCGTACGATCGTATGAATCCGGTACAAATCCCGTTTTTCTTGACCTATGCTCATTCAAACTCGCATATCTCTTCATCGGAGAGTCCAAATTCAATTCCGCTTCTTTCTACTTGTTCCCTACTCCAAGGAGCAACTTTCCACCGACCTACCCACTTATAAATACCCCAGCCCCGGCCGTGAGGTCGTCCCAAACTCGAAACTCCAATTTCAGATCTGTTTTGTGGTATTTTACTCACCACGGTCCGTGAGTTTCTCGGTTGACGTTCAAGCCTTCACGAGAGTTTTAGATCTCGTCGATACCAATCCATCCCAAGAAACCTCACCTCTTTTCATCCACCACAGCCGGAGAATTTCGCGATCTATCTGAAGCGGTAATTACTCAATTACTCTTCAACCGTTTGTCCGTTTTCGCTCAAATTTCTACTGTAGCTGCATCTCATCATTATCTACAACTTTCGTTCTTTGAGTTTTTCGATTTGAGTTACAGATCTGTTTCTATAATTCCGATCTACTTTTACCACCGGAGTAACTCGAAATTTCAAATCTATACTTCGTTCTTAGTCATCCATGAAGTTGTCGTTGATTGTTTTACTTGCTTTTTAGATCTTATTAATGTGTTAGGTTTAGATCTACCTTTTTATGAACCTTATTTCGATAAGATCTTGTAGATAGTTAATTAACCCTATTTAATTTGGTTAAGCTGCTTCTTTGCCTCTTGTTGCATTACAAACTTTTTCATGCATCATAACCATGTTATTAACACCAGAGAACATCATTGTTAGTAACTATTGCTAGTTGTGAATTTGGTGCATTAATTTGATCATGGCATAACATGCATACATATTTTTGTATTGTTTTCTATGTTATGTTTGTGTTGTATGTTTATGTGTGGCATGTTTTGCTTGTATTAGATTGTGAAGAGGAGCAAGTCTACTCTTGTTGCTGTTATTCTTGTTGTGATTGTTCATCCCATTGCCAAGGCAAGTGACACACCATCAAATCTCCCATATTTTACTATGCATTATTAGTGTTTTTGAGTAGCATGCATGATAGGAAATTTTACTAAGTTATTATTATGCTATGCAAAATCCCAAGTAGTGTGTAGCCATCCTTTAGACTTGTTATTTTGGAAACATATACTTAGTAGATGCTTAGCCTTGCTACAAATTTGTTTTACTCAATGTTGTGGAAAAATTCTAAGTATAACTCCCAATGAAACACCTGGGTGGATTTTGGATGTGATTGGATTATGTTGAGTGGCTCCCTAGGGCCATATCAATGGTGTTTATCACCAAAGGAGTACACTTGTGGATGGCCACCCAGGAACAAAGAGATTCCTAAGTCCCTCTAAGTTTAGTAGCTTCCCGTGCAGCCCTTTGACATATGGGCTCTGTCTTGATCATTTAAGTTGTGAGAGTTCAACCCATGCTTGACATGAAGATGTAGCAGAATTATAGGTGGAACGGGTCTTGCTGGTTGGGTTGAATTCTTGCTTCTGAAAGATCTCGTCTCAATTCTCTCCTTTCCACGATGCACTCCGGGTGTATAGGATGTTTGGGCTAATTGAAGACAAAGGGTGAAAGTGCACAACCTCTGCAGAGTTAGAAACTATGATCATAGCCGTGTTCCCGGTAAGGACAACTTCGAGCAGCTGGACAAGGATGGACAGAAGAATCTCAACACCGTTTTGAAGAAGTAAAATTTGGCTAAGGAAATATTAGTTGTGGTGCTCATGGGTGTGTCCCATGGTGCCAATCTTTGAAAGAAAACCCTTTTTCAAAAGTGTTAGGGAAAAACTTGCTTTCTGCAAAATAGCCTAAACTCCACCAAGCCAGATATGCATGTAGTTTAGACTTGCCATTTTATATCCACCATAGTGTCATTTGCCAGTACATTGTTTGTACTGAATCTCCTTCGGGGGCTGCATATTCCAACGTGCAGGAAATTCTGAGGATGAAGTTTGACTAAGTGCTTGGACTCGAGTCTACACCCAACATGTAATGCCTGTGGCGCATGATTGAAGATGGAGGCTCATTGCTACCTTTATTTCTGCTGTTTAGAACTCTGAGTTTTGCTAGTCTTTCAAGACTATGCACTTTGTAATAAAGCCATACTTGGCTATCCTGGAATCCTTTGTAATAATTTTTGATACTTCTGCAAAGATACAATTACATTTTGTTCTGTGGTGCTAGCATTGATCCAGGGACTAGCACTTAACACAGTAGTTCTTACATTATTAAATGTGAGGGCGCTACAAAATGGTATCAGAGCAAAGTGTTGCCTGTAGGTTCGAGCCCTTAGGTTTGGAAAACCTTTTGGTCAAAATTTATTAACTCCTTTGAGTATTTTTGGATCCTAGCGGCATAGTGAGATGAAGCGGCCCGGACCAACATTACATGTCCACGTACATGAGACCGGTTCCCTGATTGGCTTTGCGGGTGCCAGTCTCTCTCACTATAGTGAATATCCAAATTTCAATAAGTTGTTAATGAGCAAATGATCACCATGAAAGAAGACTTAATATTTTCTAAGTACCTTTACTTATCTCGTATCTAGTACCTCCTTACCTTATGCTTCTATGACCTATGTTTTCCCCTACACTTCCAAACTCAAATATGATGGAACTTCAAATTCGCAATCACCGAGGAGTACCAACTCAAAGATGAAGAGCTGCAACTTCACCACCACCAAGGACTTCAAGGACCCTAGGATTGACCATCTATTCTACTCTAACGTAGCTAGAACAACTCTTCTTCTGGTATTTCTACCTATTGTTCCATCCTCTAATATCTCATCTCCCTGATAGATGACCAACCTCTTTGAATTAATCAAGAAGGGCCCATTGATGACCATGACTCTAGATTGTGAGACTGAATTCCCAAAGGCATTGAAGAACCTAATGACAAAATTAGGATTTGGAGGAGCAGCACTCTACAAAGGTTTTCCTTTCATTGAAGATGGCCAAGAGTATTGGTGGGTTCAACTTCACCTATACAGAAGCAAGGAGTATGATCAAAAGACACAAGGGGACTACATCTTCACCAACCCACAACAATACACATCATTCTTCGAGTCAGCTAGATGCGCTGCATGGGAGGCAATCACAGAACTTGGAGAAAGACTTACATGGAGACTTTATCACACTCAGAAGGATCTTCAAGAAGCTGAAGAAGAGATCAGCGCCCTTGAGAAGGAGCTGAAGATGTACAAGAACATAGAGATCATTGTGAAGAGTTATGATCCAACCCAGTAGTTGACCACCAAGGCAGAATGCGTTAGCTAGAGTTTTTGTTTGAGTATTGACCTATCAACTTGTGATATGGCAATTATAGATTGTTTTGATTTGAACTAAGTTGTTTCGCTTAAGTTTTTCAAAAACTAAGTCCAAATTTCGAAATTTGGTTAAGGGCTAAAATATTTTAAGTTGTTATTTTCCATTGATTGTTTGTCTTGTTGTATTGTGCATGGGTAGGAAAATTTTCTCCTCATAGCTCTATCTATCTTTTCCTCATCTATGCTGAAAACTCACAGATGCCTCCTCGTCGCGACCCCAACAACAACAACAATGAGGACAACAACAACAATGATGCCCTACAGCAGATGCTCACTTCCCAAGCCCAACTTCTGCAGATGATGACTCAGTTTGTAGCAGCAATGAACAACAACAACAACAACAACAATCCCCCACCACCACCCCCAATGGATAGACTTACCAGATTTCTGAGACTTAGGCCTAACAAGTTCTCATATGCTACTGATCCGATTGAGGCAGACGACTGGCTTCGTTCGATCAACAAGGACTTAGTAACTTGTGAGTGCACTGATGCGGAGAAGGTGAGATTCACCGCACATCTGTTAGAAGGACCTGCTGCAATGTGGTGGGAAACTTACCAAGTGACTCATCCACTGGAAGGCATGACTTGGGATGATTTCAAGGAGGGATTCCGCAATGCACATATCTCATCTGGGATAATGAACCTCAAGAAGGAGGAGTTTCGTAGCCTGAAGCAGGGAGGTAGAACTTTAAAGGAGTATATGGATGATTTCCATTCTTTATCAAGGTATGCACCAGAGGACATTGACACTGATGCCAAGAGGAAGGAGAAATTTCTCAACGGACTTAAAGGAGAACTGAAGATACCTTTGTCTGTAGCATATGCCCCAAATTATCAAACTCTGTTGGACCAAGCCATTACCTTGGATAACAACATGACAAAGGAGGAAAATAGGAAGAGGAAGTACAGTAATGGTGGGAAATACCAATCTGGACCCTCATATAAGAGGCACACATCCAATGGAGGACACAATTTCCATAAACATGAGAACCATCACAATGGTGGGAATGGACACACTCATAATGGTCATGATCATGTTGAAGGACTCAAGGAAACCAATGGTAACAACAATGGTCACTCAAATGGCAATGGACACCACAACCACAACCATGAAGTGAAGAGGGATCTTAGTCAAGTGATGTGTTTCAAGTGCAGAAACAAGGGACATTATGCAACTGATTGCCCAGAGCAGAAGACTGCAGAAGCTTCCAAGCCTAACCCATTCAAGAAGGGGCATGTGAATCATATCAACATGGATTTTGTGAATGGTAACCCCTAACTCATTTTATTCCATCACATGTTCCATTATCCAAATTGCCTGGTGGAAGTACAATCTCAAGTATATTCTCTTAAGGGGGTTAGCCTAGATATTGACCGTAGGAAAACCCATCCACACCTATTTGCTAGCCATTCCGAATCTCGGGACGAGATTCATCTTAAGGGGGTTAGTTTGTAACATCCCAAATTTTACATTTGGAATGTTTTGCATTTAGAGCATCCGCATAGCATGACATCATTTCAAAACTTGCATTTGAGTGTTGCATTTTAAACCTCAAAACAAAATCGTGTTTTAAAAAGCTCAAAATCCTGCTATAAGGCGTTTATAAGCTAAAGGATAATTGAATTTTTTTTTGCCTAAAATTACTTAATAATAGTCAAATATGATAGAGTTTTAAATTTCAAGATTTTAGAAATTTGTTTGACTCGATTCCGAGTTATATTTCAAAAGTTATTAGCATTTTAGTTTTGGTAAAAAAAAAAAAAAACTGCGAGCTCGCATGGGCCGGCCCAGGAATGCACAGCCCACATACGCAGCCTCGTACGATCGTATGAATCCGGTACAAATCCCGTTTTTCTTGACCTATGCTCATTCAAACTCGCATATCTCTTCATCGGAGAGTCCAAATTCAATTCCGCTTCTTTCTACTTGTTCCCTACTCCAAGGAGCAACTTTCCACCGACCTACCCACTTATAAATACCCCAGCCCCGGCCGTGAGGTCGTCCCAAACTCGAAACTCCAATTTCAGATCTGTTTTGTGGTATTTTACTCACCACGGTCCGTGAGTTTCTCGGTTGACGTTCAAGCCTTCACGAGAGTTTTAGATCTCGTCGATACCAATCCATCCCAAGAAACCTCACCTCTTTTCATCCACCACAGCCGGAGAATTTCGCGATCTATCTGAAGCGGTAATTACTCAATTACTCTTCAACCGTTTGTCCGTTTTCGCTCAAATTTCTACTGTAGCTGCATCTCATCATTATCTACAACTTTCGTTCTTTGAGTTTTTCGATTTGAGTTACAGATCTGTTTCTATAATTCCGATCTACTTTTACCACCGGAGTAACTCGAAATTTCAAATCTATACTTCGTTCTTAGTCATCCATGAAGTTGTCGTTGATTGTTTTACTTGCTTTTTAGATCTTATTAATGTGTTAGGTTTAGATCTACCTTTTTATGAACCTTATTTCGATAAGATCTTGTAGATAGTTAATTAACCCTATTTAATTTGGTTAAGCTGCTTCTTTGCCTCTTGTTGCATTACAAACTTTTTCATGCATCATAACCATGTTATTAACACCAGAGAACATCATTGTTAGTAACTATTGCTAGTTGTGAATTTGGTGCATTAATTTGATCATGGCATAACATGCATACATATTTTTGTATTGTTTTCTATGTTATGTTTGTGTTGTATGTTTATGTGTGGCATGTTTTGCTTGTATTAGATTGTGAAGAGGAGCAAGTCTACTCTTGTTGCTGTTATTCTTGTTGTGATTGTTCATCCCATTGCCAAGGCAAGTGACACACCATCAAATCTCCCATATTTTACTATGCATTATTAGTGTTTTTGAGTAGCATGCATGATAGGAAATTTTACTAAGTTATTATTATGCTATGCAAAATCCCAAGTAGTGTGTAGCCATCCTTTAGACTTGTTATTTTGGAAACATATACTTAGTAGATGCTTATCCTTGCTACAAATTTGTTTTACTCAATGTTGTGGAAAAATTCTAAGTATAACTCCCAATGAAGCACCTGGGTGGATTTTGGATGTGATTGGATTATGTTGAGTGGCTCCCTAGGGCCATATCAATGGTGTTTATCACCAAAGGAGTACACTTGTGGATGGCCACCCAGGAACAAAGAGATTCCTAAGTCCCTCTAAGTTTAGTAGCTTCCCGTGCAGCCCTTTGACATATGGGCTCTGTCTTGATCATTTAAGTTGTGAGAGTTCAACCCATGCTTGACATGAAGATGTAGCAGAATTATAGGTGGAACGGGTCTTGCTGGTTGGGTTGAATTCTTGCTTCTGAAAGATCTCGTCTCAATTCTCTCCTTTCCACGATGCACTCCGGGTGTATAGGATGTTTGGGCTAATTGAAGACAAAGGGTGAAAGTGCACAACCTCTGCAGAGTTAGAAACTATGATCATAGCCGTGTTCCCGGTAAGGACAACTTCGAGCAGCTGGACAAGGATGGACAGAAGAATCTCAACACCGTTTTGAAGAAGTAAAATTTGGCTAAGGAAATATTAGTTGTGGTGCTCATGGGTGTGTCCCATGGTGCCAATCTTTGAAAGAAAACCCTTTTTCAAAAGTGTTAGGGAAAAACTTGCTTTCTGCAAAATAGCCTAAACTCCACCAAGCCAGATATGCATGTAGTTTAGACTTGCCATTTTATATCCACCATAGTGTCATTTGCCAGTACATTGTTTGTACTGAATCTCCTTCGGGGGCTGCATATTCCAACGTGCAGGAAATTCTGAGGATGAAGTTTGACTAAGTGCTTGGACTCGAGTCTACACCCAACATGTAATGCCTGTGGCGCATGATTGAAGATGGAGGCTCATTGCTACCTTTATTTCTGCTGTTTAGAACTCTGAGTTTTGCTAGTCTTTCAAGACTATGCACTTTGTAATAAAGCCATACTTGGCTATCCTGGAATCCTTTGTAATAATTTTTGATACTTCTGCAAAGATACAATTACATTTTGTTCTGTGGTGCTAGCATTGATCCAGGGACTAGCACTTAACACAGTAGTTCTTACATTATTAAATGTGAGGGCGCTACAAGCTAGCTACTGAGGTTCTTAAGAGGTCCATTAGAATTAGTTCTCCAGGTGGGGAAATGCTATCAACCCAGGGGTGTCGCCTACTTGCCTTATCTATAGGATCACACACTTTCCCCACAGACCTCATAGTGTTGGATTCACAAGGTTTAGATGTGATTATTGGAATGGATTGGATGGCAAGGTATGAAGGTCAGATAGACTGTGCCAAGAGAACAATCACACTCACGACACCTGAAGGAAGAAGAATTAGATATAGGCCCACTCACGATCTTAAGGATATCAAGCTGAATTCTCTTAAGGGGGTGAGCCTAGAGGATGTACCTATAGTGAAGGAATACCCCGACGTGTTTCCGGAGGAACTACCAGGAATGCCACCTGATAGGGACATCGAGTTTGTCATTGACTTGATACCGGGAACATGACCTATAGCTAAGAGGCCATATAAGATGGATGTGGATGAATTGAAGGAACTCAAGAAACAACTTAGAGAGCAGTTGGATAAAGGGTTCATTCAGCGGAGTTCCTCGTCATGGGGAGCACCTGTTTTGTTTGTGGAGAAGAAGGATAAGACACAGCGTCTAGTTATGGACTATCGTCCACTGAATGAGGTGACGATAAAGAACAAATACCCACTTCCCAACATCAATGACTTGTTTGACCAACTGAAGGGAGTCAGTGTGTTCTCTAAGATCGATTTGCGATTCGGATATCACCAGCTGAAGATTAGGAAGGAGGATATTCCAAAGACCGCCTTTACCACAAGGTATGGTCTATATGAATACACCGTCATGTCTTTTGGACTGACCAATGCCCCGGCATACTTTATGAGCATGTTGAACAATGTATTCATGGACTTCTTAGATAAGTTTGTGGTGGTATTCATAGATGATATTCTAGTGTACTCCAAGAATGAAGAGGAGCATGGAGGACACCTACGTTTGATTCTTGGGAAGCTAAGGGAACATAAGTTATATGCTAAGTTTGGAAAATGTGAGTTTTGGTTGAATACAGTAGGATTCCTAGGACACGTGGTGTCAGGAGATGGTATTGCAGTAGACCAAGCCAAGGTATCAGCTGTAACTGAGTGGGAATCGCCAAAGAATGCGAAGGATATCTGGAGTTTCTTAGGACTTGCGGGATATTACCGTAGGTTCATTGAGAATTTCTCCAAGATAGCAAAACCAATGACAGAATTGCTAAAGAAGGAAAAGAAGTTCTTATGGAGTGAGGATTGTGAGACTAGTTTCCAAGACCTGAAGCAACGATTAGTAACAGCACAAGTTCTATGCTTACCGGATCTCCAGAAGGATTTTCAAGTGTACTGTGACGCTTCACGTCGAGGACTGTGTAGTGTATTGATGCAAGATGGGAGAGTAGTTGCATACGCATCACGACAGCTCAAAAATCACGAGAAGAATTACCCGACTCATGATTTAGAGCTAGCGTCAGTTATACATGCCCTTAGGACATGGAGACATTATCTCATGGGCAAGAAATGTGACATCTTTACGGATCACAAGAGTTTGAAATATATCTTCAATCAAAAGGAGCTGAATATGAGGCAGAGGAGATGGTTGGAGTTAATAAAGGACTACAATTTGAATCTCCAATATCACCCAGGGAAGGCTAATGTCGTGGCAGACGCATTAAGTCGCAAGGGATATGTGAATGGACTCACTGCAGGGGAGTTGCCAGACGAATTGTGTGAACAATTCAAGTCTCTCCGTTTGGAATTAGTGAATGAAGGGTATTTGGCAGCCATGGAGGTAACGCCAACACTGATGGACATGATCAAGGGAGCCCAGAAGGATGATGAAGGAATAAAGGAAATAAAAGAGAAAATGAGTGAAGGAAAGATGAAGGATTTTCATGAATATGCCGATGGTACATTATGGTTCGGGAAGCGTATTTGTGTACCGCAGGATCCTGATATTAGAAAGCTGATACTCCAAGAAGCTCATGACTCACCGTATTCCATTCACCCAGGGAATGCCAAGATGTACATGGATCTGAAGGAAATATTTTGGTGGAATAACTTGAAGAAGGACATCGCGGAGTACATTGCGTTGTGTGATGTGTGCAGTAGAGTAAAATCTGAGCATCAGAAACCGGCAGGATTATTGCAGCCATTACCCATACCAGATTGGAAATGGGATAAGATTGGAATGGATTTTATCACCGGATTGCCTAGAACTAGGTCTGGCTATGATTCTATTTGGGTAGTGGTCGATCACTTGACTAAGGTGGCTCATTTCATACCAGTGAAGACCACCTACACTGGCGCCAAATTGGCTAAGCTATACATGAGTAGGATAGTCTGTGCACATGGGGTGCCAAAAGGTATTGTGTCTGATAGAGGAACACAGTTCACATCCCATTTCTGGCGTCAGTTGCACGAGACATTGGGAATAAGGCTAGAGTTCAGCACAACGTTTCACCCTCATACGGATGGTCAGACAGAGAGAGTGAATCAGATTCTGGAGGATATGTTGAGAGCTTGCGCTCTAGATTATGGCTCTAGCTGGGATGAGAGTTTGCCTTACGCAGAGTTTTCCTACAACAATAGCTATCAGTCTAGCATAGAGATGGCTCCATTCGAAGCATGGCAAGAAGTGCAGGACTCCTTTGTTATGGGATGGAGTAGGAGAACGTAGTTTCTTTGGTCCCGACCTTATCAAGGACGCTGAGGAGAAGGTTAGACTGATTCGCGATAGATTGAAGGTAGCTCAGTCAAGGCAGAAGAGTTATGCTGATTCAAAGCGTAGGGAAGTGACCTACGAGATTGGTGATAGGGTATATCTAAGAGTATCGCCACTGCGCGGAGTTAAGCGCTTTGGAATTAAGGGAAAGCTAGCACCGCGTTTCATTGGACCGTATAAGATTCTGTCACGCAAGGGAGAAGTAGCCTATCAGTTGGAATTGCCAGAAAGATTGTCTAACGTCCATGACGTGTTCCATGTATCTCAATTGAAGAGGTTCCACCCAGAAATGGCAGATACACCATTGAGGGATACCATCCCGCTAGAGGAGGTCCAACTGGAGAGTGATCTCACGTATGAGGAGAGGCCTATAAGGATTTTGGATACAGCAGAGAGACTGACACAGACCAAGACGATCAAATTCTGCAAGGTTCAGTGGAACCATCACACCGAAGAGGAGGCTACGTGGAAACGGGAGGAGGATCTTCGAGAAGACCACCCACACTTATTTGCTAGCCACTCCGAAGCTTGAGGGCGAGCTTCATCTTAAGGGGGTTAGTCTGTAACATCCCAAATCTTACATTTGGACTGTTTTGCATTTAGAGCATATGTATAGCATGTCATTTTTCAAAAATTGCATTTGTTTGTTGCATTTGAAACCCCAAATTTAATCATGTCTAAAAAGAAATCATTTTCTTCTATAAGGAAATATAGGCCAAAGTATTTTATTATTTTTATCTTTCACAAATATCCCTTTCAAAATAACCTAGGTGGATAGGTTTTCGAATTTCAAATTTTTCAAAATTTGTTTGACCCTTTTTGTAGTTATATTTTAAAAGTTATTAATGTTTTAGTTTTTTTTAAAAAAACAGAAACGGACCGGCCGGCCGAGCCAGCCCAACGCGCGCAGCGCGCAGCGCTGATGGGCCAGCCAGCCCGCCCCGTCGCGGAAGGTTTTCGAACAAAAAAAAAATACCCCGAGCCGCTGACGCGTGGGCCCTAGCCCACGACGTCAGCAGTGACGTCAGCCCTCGCCGGATTCCGCCCGATCTCGGAGACGGTTGCGCCGCCGCGCGGTTTCCGCGCCGGATTCGGCCCGGCCAGCCCCTCCCGCATGCCACCCCGCCCCCTATATAAACCCCGGGCCCCGCCCTCGACGTCCGCACCACGAGCACCGCCGCCACCCTCGAAAACCGAGCACCGCCGCCGTCTGCCGCCGCCTCGGAGACCTCGCCGCCGGCGAATCCCGCCACCCCAGCCCGCGCCGCCACCATCCCCGAGACCGCACCGACGAGGGGAGCTCAACGGTGCCCTCGCCGCCGCCGGAGACCGCCGCCATCGTCGCCGCCGGCCACCCCGAGCCGCCGGTCGCCCCCAACTCCGGCGAGCACCCGCCAGATTTGATCTGGGCCGTCGGATCTCGATCCGACGGCACAGATTGGATCCGACCGCAGTCAACGTGCACGCTGACGTGGCGCTGACGTCATGCCTGCGTCAGCCCGGTCAATTTCGGTCAAATCGTTTTATTTTCGTTTAAAAAATTCCAGAAATTGCCCAAATTTTGTAAATTCAATATCTTTAGATCTATAACTCCGTTTTGCGCATGCAATATATCAAACGAAAGAGAAAATTGAGGTCTATCCATCTATGCAATATAATTATTTTTATGTTTTCATATAAAATCAACCGTAGCTCGAAATTCATCGAATCTTCTTTGTATGATCTTGTTTTGATTAGATCTATTCAGGAAAAATATCATTAACTTGTGTAGATCATAATTCAAGTTAGATCTTGCATGTTCTTAATCTAGCACTATTAAATCATTATAATTGCTTTAATTATTTTCCTTGCAGCAAAAACACTTTCATTGCATCATACATGTCACTAATAACCAGAGAACGATAGTAGATCTATTTTTGCATCACTAAGCTTTCATGCATGCATGTGTTGCATATTGTTATGCCTTGTTGCTTACGTATGTCGATTGCAACGTGTAGATTACAACGATTACAACGAGTGTGGTTGCGAGGATTGTTTGAACAGCTGCACGTGTTGCCAAGGCAAGTGACACACATGATCCTACTATTTTACTATATGCATTAGAACTTTATAGTAGTTATGCATGAGTAGGAGTTGAGTGTTATCGCTATGCTAGATATTATTAGAGATTGCTTCACTAACACCCAAGTGGAGTAATCACATGTTACCTTAGATTGTAGCATCCATATGATAGGCAAACACCGTACTTGTAGATTGCTTAGCCATGCTCTAGTTATTCGTAGTTGGGATTATTATCATGTTATGATGAAAATTGTTATTTTAATTGCTTATAAAAACAACATGATAATTAATTAACCACTGGGCGGATTGCTAGAGTGTCATCAAAGTACAAAGTTTGGTGGGGACCGCCGCCCAGTATCTTGAGATTATGTTTTACTTTCTTTATGTAGTTGTTCTTGCGTGCAACCATGTTTCATATTAGTATGAGCTAGACATAAATTGTAGGTTGTGGTGACTCGAACCCAACGTGTCCAGAGATGTAGAATAGTGGTAGGATGGTCCGGCTCGTGGTGGGTTTGGGGATCTACTTCTCATGGTTTATGGCTTGATCTTCTTTCCTTCCGTGGTACTAGTGGTGTATCATGGTGTTTGGGGTCGATTAGGCAACATGGGTAAAGGGTACAAACCTCGCGAGGGTTAAAACTAAGATCTTAGCCGTGTTCCATTGGTTAGGGACAATTCAACAACTAGATGGGAAACATGACATATCTCGTTCATCTTGTTTTATTAATTAATAATAACTTGACTATGGGTATTTGGAGAGGTGCCTGATGGTGTTTCAGTGTGCTAATCCAAAGGGTAGGAGCACTTTGCTATCAACCAAAGTGTCCAATTATGTGAAAAATCTAAATTCTAATAAATGATAGGTCAAATGCCTTTAAGCAAAATAGCCTAGAAACTCCACCAGCCAAATATGCATGTAGATTAGCACTTGCCATTTATATACCACTATAGTGTCACTTGCCATCATTGCTCAGAATGATCTGACCTCCTTTTTGGGGGCTGCATATTCAACGTGCAGGTTATTCGGATTCGGATTAGCTTTTCGTAGGTTTTCGAGGCTTCACATCAACCTTTGTTCGCCCGTGGCTTACAAACAAGAAGATGGAGGTCTACCGCTGCTTTGCTGTGTGTTTAATAATTGTTTGAGCTAGCACTTCGCTATGCAGTTTGTAATAAATTACTTTACTCTGGATAATTCGATAGTATTCAATACATTTGTTTCCTTTGGTTACTATTTGTGTTGTGTGTCCTGGTGAACGGTCCAGGGGCCAGTACTAGACATAAAAGTATGGCTTGTGATGGGCTGTACTACTACAAGATCTAGCTCTGTTTACTGTTTTCTCTAAAATAAGTTTAATTTCCCTATTACTTAATTCAACTTGTCCACTAGTTTGAGGATGATAGGGTGATGCAATTCTATGATTAACATTATATTTTGCCAATGTTTTTCTAAGAACACCATGCATAAAATGAGATCCACCATCAGTAATTAAAAATCTAGGAACACCAAATCTAGGGAAAATAATTTCTTTAAGCATTTGCATGGCTGTGGCATGGTCTGCACTCTTAGTAGGAATTGCTTCTACGCATTTTGTAACATAATCAACAGCAACCAAAATGTGAGTATGTTTTGTACTAGATGCAGGAAATGGTCCCATAAAGTCAAAACCCCACACATCAAATGGTTCAAGTGGTAATTTATAGTTCATAGGAATTTCATTCCTTCTACCAATGTTTCCTACTCTTTGACATTTATCACAAGTTTTAACATATTCAGCACAATCCTTGAATAGAGTAGGCCAATAAAAACCACATTGTAATACCTTTGCTGCAGTACGATCTCCTGCATGATGTCCTCCATAGGGACTGTCATGACAATCTCTTATAATATCCTGCTGTTCATGTTCAGGTACACAACGTCTAATAATGCCATCAACACTTTTCTTATACAAGAATGGATCATCCCAAAAATAATGTCTAAGGTCATAAAAGAATTTCTTTCTTTGCTGGTAAGTAAATTGTGGTGGCATAACTTTCCCAACAATAAAATTTGCATAATTAGCAAACCAAGGAGATGCAACTTTAGCACTAGAAACACTAACAAGGGCAAGTTGTTCATTAGCAAAACTATCATTAATAGGAATAGTATCATCAGGTATATTTTCCATTCTAGAAAGATGATGAGCTACGGGATTATCTTCTCCTTTCCTATCTACTATGTGTAAATCAAATTCTTGCAACAAAAGTACCCATCTTATTAGCCTAGGCTTAGCATCTTTCTTATTCATCAAATATTTAATAGCAGAATGATCAGAGTACACAGTGACTTTTGAATCAATTATGTAAGATCTAAATTTATCACATGCAAATATTACCGCTAAAAATTCTTTTTCAGTTGTAGCATAATTTCTTTGAGCACCATCTAGTGTTTTACTAGCATAGTAAATAACATTCAATTTCTTATCAACCCTTTGGCCTAAAACAGCTCCAACTGCATAATCACTAGCATCACACATAATTTCAAAGGGCAAGTTCCAATCAGGAGGTTGAATAATAGGTGCAGTTATTAAGGCTCTCTTTAAAACATAAAGGATTCTATGCAATCATCATTAAATGAAAACAGAACATCCTTTTGCAAAAGATTGGTTAGAGGCTTTGATATTTTAGAGAAATCTTTAATGAACCTACGATAAAAACCTGCATGACCGAGAAAACTTCTTATACCTTTGATGTCTCTTGGATATGGTAATTTCTCAATAGCTTCATTTTTTGCTGGGTCAACTTCTATTCCTCTTCCAGAAATACGATGCCCAAGAACAATTCCCTCTGTTACCATAAAGTGACACTTCTCCCAATTAAGAACAAGGTGTTGGTCTTCACAACGCTGCAAAACTTTGTTAAGGTTGAACAAGCAATTATCGAAAGAAGTACCATACACCAAAAAATCATCCATAAAGACTTCCACTATATTTTCAATATAATCAGCAAATATAGCATTCATGCATCTCTGAAAAGTAGCAGGCGCATTACATAAACCAAAAAGCATTCTCCTATAAGCAAATGTACCATATGGGCAAGTAAAAGTGGTCTTTTCCTGATCATCACTATGAACTGGAATTTGAGAGAAGCCTGAATACCCATATAAATAACAAAAGTGAGAATGTTTAGATAATCTCTCTAGCATTTGATCAATAAAGGGCAATGGATAATGGTCCTTACGAGTTGCTTTATTTAATTTTCTATAATCAATGCACATTCTATAACCAACAACAGTATGTTGAGCAACAAGTTCATCATCTTTATTAGGAACCACAGTAATTCCACCTTTCTTAGGAACACAATGAACAGGACTAACCCATTTACTATCAGCTATAGGATAAATAATACCAGCCTCTATGAGTCGAATTACCTCCTTTCTTACCACTTCCTTCATTTTTGGATGTAGACGGCGTTGGAAATCAACAACAGGTTTAGCATCTTCTTCCAAATTAATTTTATGCATACATAGAGCTGGACTTATGCCCTTAAGATCATCAAGAGAATAACCAATAGCCTTACGGTGAGCTTTAAGCACATCAAGTAATTTCTCTTCTTCCTCAGCTGAAATGTTAGCACTAATAATAACAGGATATATATTTTTCTTATCCAAGTATGCATATTTCAGATTTTCAGGCAAAGGCTTTAATTCAAAACTAGGATCTCCTTTAGGAGGTGGGAGTACTCCTAGATTATCAGGTGGGATATGCAATTGTAATTGTGGAGGTTGCTGCCATAATATTTGTTCTAAAGCTTCTTTTTATGCATCATTAAATGGCTCTTCCTGATTAAGCATATAACGTTCCACCAAGTCTGATGAAGCTGCAGCTATATGAGCAAGAGTTTGAATTATATGTTTAGATTTTGGTTCTTTCTTAGCAGGTTTATCAGCAAATTTAGAAAAATTAAATTCAAGTTTCTCTCCAGCACATTCAATAAACACCCTTTCTCTAGGCAAATCAATTTCAGCACCAACAATATGTAAGAAAGGTCTACCAAATATAATAGGACAGAAAGAATCTTGTGGACAACCAAGCACAATAAAATCAGTAGGATATTTTATTTTCCCTACCAATACTTCAACATCTCTAACAATTCCAAAGGGACTAATATAATCTTTATTAGCAAGCTGAATGGTCATACCTGTTTCTTCCATGGTGATAGGATCAATATCAGGCTTAATTTCTTGATAGAGAGAATATGGAATGACACTAATGCTTGCTCCAATATCACATAAACCATGATAACAAGAAGTCCCAATATAGCATGATATAATTGCCTTACAAACTTTGGATGAATTCCCTTTAATAACTTTGGTAGCATCTTCACATAAATAAACATCAACAGGATCTTCTTCATTTAATTGCTTAATAATAGAGACTTGGTTCTTGACTTCCACCTGTTCTTTAGGTTGAGAACATCTCTTTCTACTTTTGTCAGCAACAACAATAAGCAAATTCTCTTTAACTTTTTCAGGATAGGGAGGTGGTTCAATATATTCTTCTATTACTACAGATGACACTGGTGTTTCTTTAATAAATTTAGGGACAACAATAGAAGATTTAACAGGTTCAACATAATAATCAAAGCCACTTTTAGGAATTCGAATGTGCTCAGCAAATTTCTTAGCTATTTCAATTGCAACATATGGATCAAGAACAAAATCTTTAATAACATTCTTGAACAAAATAGAACTAGAGAAACTTTCTACACATGAATATCCATAATCAAAATAAGCTTCATTACCTTTGTCTAGGTCCCAATATTCAGAGTTCTTCGAAATAATTTCCAATAAATTCCAAGCTTCTTCTGCAGTATTATTTGTAAAGCTTCCACCAGATGAACCATCCAAATATTGCTTTAGCCTATCAGGTAGTCTCACATAAAAGTTTATCAATATAAGTTTATTTGTGAGATCATGACAAGGATTCTTACGAAGGAGGTCCTTAAGCCTCCCCCAAGCTTGAGTAATACTCTCTCCAAGGTGTGGCCAAAAATAAAATATAAAGAAACGGTTCTCATAAGCCTCTTTAGGAGTAAAATATTTAAGAAAGAAAACCTTCATAAAAGTATCCCAATTATGTGTAATTTCTTCATCCAGGGACATGTACCATTTTCGAGCATCACCAATTAAGGACTGGTACAATAACTTGCATTTTACCTCCTCCTCAGAAATAGCCTTGAGCCTAATTAGCCCACATATATCATCAATAGCCCGTATGTGATCACTTGCAGCCTTTGTTCCATCCCCTGCAAAATACTCATTCCTAACAGCTTTAACAAATTCAAGGGGAATAATATAACCATCATCATGAGGTGCTTTTTCAACAACTTTAGGTTTAATAGCATAAGCACTCTCATATAAAGCAAGTTTCAGCGAAGCATCTCTCATAAAAGCCATAATAATAACAGGATGCAACAGCAAGTAAAATTCAGCTTTCAAGTTTCCTTACCAAACTTCTTACCAATAGCGCTACGCTCCCCGGCAACGGCGCCAGAAAAGTGTCTTGATGGCTCCCAAGTGCAGGAGATCAATTGTAGTACTTTTTGAATTAGAAAGGTTGTCGAACCCACGAGGAGCAGAAGGAACTGGTAAGTAGAATAGCAAAGGAATAATAAAAGCAACAGGTGTTTTTGTGTTTTAATTGTGTAGTGCAAGTAAAGTAAAATGCGGAAAGTAAATTGCAGCAAGTAGTAGGTCTCAATGAGAAACAAAGCCCAATCCTCTAATGCGCAAGAGGACAAGCTCAAGTGTGTGTTTGTGTCTTATATGTGGAAAACGTTCCCGAGGGCTGCACGGATTTAGCTGGCATAGTGATTCATTGGATAACATGTTTGTATATCTTGTCTAGTTTTAATCTTCTTCGGACGGAGCCACAAATAGGAATAGCTAAATAAATAAACTATCACCCCTTATGATGGATCACGTAGCCAATTAAATGACAGCACGAGAATTATTAAGACATGATGTCCCACCATAGCCTTATGCTCTAAGGTCCCCGATACAAGTACCCTCATAATGCAATTCAACGACTCTGTCTCAAGTTCCTGTCACCTAAAGACATCATCACGTCACTACACTACGGTGTTCTCCTATGAGCCCATGTAGGTGAAGTGTTGTACAGTCGACGTTCGTACAACACCATCATAGAATCACATAAAAGATAAATACTAGACCAAATAACAACTCATCTTATGTAACAAATCATTGCCAATTCATCCTATGCCCTCAGGAACATGCGGGAACTACTCACAACGTGCAAACATGATCATGTATGGTGACATATGTGGTACAACACAATCTGAAACAATGGATCCACCACCAAATAATGACAAGTACTCAATCCCAAACATGCAACGGAGTACAATAACACGTATCTAGGCTGTAGCAATGATCAAACTATGAGGGGAACGGAGTGGATCACGGTGATGGTGATGGTGGAGATGCAGGTGCTGGTGAGGATGGTGATGGAGATGCCTCCTCCCACGCCAAGGAGGAGATGGGGATGAAGATGGGGATGATTTCCCCCTTCTCCGGAGCTCCGGAGCAGCAGGATCTGTCTCCCCCGCGGAGAGTTTCGAGAGTTTTGCCACCCTGGCGGCTCCGTCTCGTCTCGGGAAAATTAGGGTGTTGGTTTTCGGGGAAGACGGAGTCGTCAGCAAAAAGACCTCGGGGAGGAGGTGTTGTGGGCCCATTTGGGGGCCCCACACGCGTCCAGGGAATCTGGCCGCGTGGGCTACCCCCTTTTGGGCCTCCTGGCCCTCCTCCTTTGTGTCTTGTGCCCACGGCCTTTCTCCCGAAGAAAAACTGACAGGGTTTCTTTTCTTTCGCAATTTGGATACCTGTAGCTCCTAAAACATCAAAAACATGAAAACAAGTGTTTTCTGACACCCAGAAATTAAATACCAAAAATACGGACTTTGTAGGAAAGTCCCATAAAATCATCTAAAACATGCAAAACAATGACATAACATTGATAAAACATCCCAATAATGCCTATATGGAGGGTATAAATGATGATATAAAATGCACGTATCACATGGTCTCTGGCTTGGTGAAGCCCTGATCGTGGGATTCTTCAACACCACCATGTCGTCGTGCTGCTGGTGTTCCGGAGGATCCTCTACTTCCGCTGCCCCGCTGGATCAAGGGAACGGATGTCTTCATCGAGCTCAACGTGTGACCGATCACAGAGGCACCGCCGGATTGCGGTGCACATCTTCTCGGTCTTGGGATCGGCGTGAGTACGACTACACCAACAACATTTTAATCTCGTAATGCTTAGAGTCTTCGACGGTATGTTTCCTAAGACTATTTCTCCCTGTTACCTTTCATCTCCTAGATTAGATCTTGGCCCTTCGGGTTTATCTCGCGTAGGAAATTTTTTGTTTTCTTTGCAACGTACCCTTCAGTGGTATCAGAGCCGGATCTATGCGTAGATGAATTGTACGGGTAGAACACATAGGTGTATGTGGGCGTTGATGATCATGTTTTTGCCTCCTTAAGTATTTTATGATCTTAGTGGCATAGTAGGATGAAGCTTCCCTAGAAAAACTTTGCGTGTACTTTGTACGCGAGACCTGTCTCACTTCTGGCTGAGGGGGTGTCCGTTTCTCCTACTATAGTTAAGATCTAATCTACGAAGGATTGTTAAAAATATGTTTTATCAACGTTGTGCCTCTTGTACGTAGGTATGAATGGTTCTATCCTCGTAAGACCAAGCCACGTAAAATATGCAAAAATAAATTAGAGGCGTCTAACTTGTTTTTGCAGTGCATGTGATGTGATATGGTCAATGTTAAAAATTTGATGTATGAGATGATCTATTTTATAAATTATTAACATACCGGCATGAGCCATATATTTGTCTTATTATTTATGGCATGTGTGTTGTATATCATATCCATGAGATATGTTGTAGACAATCAAGATGGAGGTGCCATGGACCTTGGTGCCACGTTGGTGGAATGATGGAGATCATACCACGATGCACAAGATGAAGATCAAGTGCAAGAAGGACCATATCATATAACATTATCCATGCGTGTGATGTTAATCCTTTTATGGATCTTATTTTGCTTAGATCGCGACGGTAGCATTATAAGATGATCCCTCTCACTTAATATCAAGATAATAATGTGTTCTTCCTTAGTATGCACCATTAAGAAAGCTCGTCGTTTCGAGACACCACGTGATGATCGGGTGTGATAGACTCAACATTCGCATACAACAGGTGTTTTCAAGCCTAGTATGTACATACATGGCCTTGAAACACACGCTATACTACGGTTCTACTTGGTGAGCCTAGCATGTACAAACATGGCCTCGGAACACGTAACCGAAAGGTAAAGCATGAGTCATATGGATGATATGATGAACATGTTGATGTTCGCCTTTGCAACTACACCGTCTCACGTGATGATCGGTTTCCGTGTAGTGAATTTGGTTCGTGTAATCACTAAAACGACTAAGAGGGATGTTGTTTTTGAGTGGGAGTTCATGGGATAATTTTAGAATTAACTTGAACTTAATTTATCATAAACCTAGTCTAAATAGTCTTTGCAAATATGTTGTAGATCATGACACCACTTACCTTCAATTTCAGTATTTGTTCTGGCCACTTTGAAGTACCGGGCTGGCCAGGCGAAGCTTCTTGTGGATTCTTGTCGCGAAGCCTTGTCTTCTGTGCACCGGACGTTCTATCGGCTGGGTGCCGTTCCAGAAAGGTTGAGCGACCTGCTAAGAGTTTTTGTCCGAGTTAGTGAAGTTCGCGAGTGCGTTCGTCAGCAGCTTATCTGCGGTGCTCAAGTAGCGCTTGCTTTTGTTCGGGTGTGGCACCCTGAGGTCAATTTCCCTTTTGTGGCTAGGCTTCCTAATGCTTCAGCCGATTTTACTCCTCATTACGCTGTCGTTCAACCTGCGGCGGAGGAGATCATTCGACTGACTTCCGAAGAGGTTGACCAGATGCTGGCCGAAAGAACTGCTCATCGTCAGGCGTAATCGTAGGATGTAGATATCCTGTTGCCTTGTATAGTTTACTTGAGATTTTGTAAGGTGTTTTATAAGGCGTGACCCTTGTTTGTACCTTGTATTTGTAAATTTTCCTCTAATTCTTAGTTAGGCGTAGCCCCCGTGCGTTTGGGGTGTATACCTGTTGTTTAGCATGTAAAATGAAGAAACACAAATAGCTATGGTTGAGAAACCTTGTGTTTTTATTTATATGGCTGAGAAGCCATGTATTTTCCTCGGGCTACAAGATGGCTAGTATAGCCTTATTTTTGCGAATAGAATAAATCCTAAGGATAGAACTTGTGGAGATGCGCAACATTCCATGGATTGGAGTAGATGCCACCGGTCTCGGGGTTCTTCAATCGATATGCGCCACCTGGGATAACTTCGTGTATGATGAAGGGTCCTTCCCATGGTGGCTCGAGCTTGTGCCATTCCTTTTGCTTGAGCCGCAACACTAGGTCGCCTACCATGAAGGATCTGCGGCGTATGCGACGACTGTGGTAGTTGTGCAGTGATTGCTGGTATACCGCCGATCTTGCGAGTGCAATGTCGCGAATTTCATCGAGTGCGTCCACGTCTTCTGCGAGTGCCCTGTTCGAGGTTTCTTCGATGTATGCGACAACTCGGGGTGCGCTGAATTTGACATCTTCAGGTAGGACGGCCTCGGCTCCATAGACCATGAAAAATGGCGTATAGTTTGTTGACCGATTTGGCGTTATGCGAAGGCTCCACAGTACTGATGGTAACTCCTCTGCCCAGTGCCCTGCTGCTGGTTTTAGGCGATCGAGTAGCCGCTTCTTGAGGCCGGCTGAGATTAATCCGTTGGATCGCTCGACTTGACCATTAGTTTGCGGGTGAGCCACTGAGGCGAAACTAAGAGTGATTCCCTTCTGTTCGCAGAATTCCTGTGTTTCCTTCGCTGTGAAGCTGCTGCCGTTGTCGGTGATGATGTTGTGCGGTATGCCAAACCTGCACACAATGGAGTTGAGGAATTTCACGGCGCATTGGGCGCTGGCGGAGGTGACTGGCATAGCCTCGATCCACTTCGTAAATTTGTCGACTCCTACGAGCAAGTGCGTGTATCCTCCGGGTGTCGACTTTCGCAGTGGCCCCACCATGTCTAGCCCCCATTGTGCAAAGGGCCAAGCGATTGGGATCATGTGAAGTTCAGTGGCAGGGGCGTGTGGCTTGGGTGCGAATCTTTGGCAAGCATTGCACTTGTCGACTAAGTCCTTTGCGTCTCTGGCAGCTGTGAGCCAGTAGAATCCTGCTCGGAAAGCTTTACCCACGATCGCCTTCCAGCTGGCGTGGTGTCCGCAATCTCCATGGTGTATATCTCTCAGTAGTTCCATGCCATCCTCGGGTGCTATGCATCTCTGCAATATTCCTGATATGCTCTGTTTGTATAGCTCTCCGTTGAGCACCCGAAAAGCTTTGCTGCGTCGTACTATCTGTCGAGCCTCGCGAACATCTGCTGGGAGCTGTTTGTTGGACAAGTATTCGAGGTATTTCTGCGTCCAGACTGGTTCGACCAGAAAAACTTGTCTCGAAATGTTGTGGCTGAACTCAATCATAGCAGTTTGCGGGCTGACCTCTATCTCCAATGCTGCGGGTGCTTCTGCTGATTGTTTGACCTTGACTGAGCGCTTGATCATCCTCTCGAAGTATATTCCAGGTGGTATGGGTGTGTTGGTAGAACCCATGTTTGCCAATTTATCTATTTCCTTGTTGCTGGATCGCGCGATGTGCTTTAGTTCGCACCCTTTGAAACTTCCTTCGAGTAGGTTATACATATCTCGATAGGCGACCATGTTTTCTGCAATGGCGTCGCACTCTTTCATCGTCTGTTGTACGATGAGGTTTGAATCTCCATAGATCATCAGTCGGGTGACTCCACAGGTGATCGCCATCTTCATGCCGTGAAGGAGGGCCTCGTATTCTGCGTCATTGTTTGATGTCGGGTCGTCGAGTGGAAAATCCAATCGCAGGACGTACTGCAACTTGTCTCCTCTGGGGGATATCAGTACAACCCCGGCTCCATCTCCTTCGTTTCTCTTCGACCCGTCAAAGTACATTATCCAGTTTCTCGTGTATTCTGGAGGGCCTGGCGTTTTCAATTCTGTTCACTCGCTCAGGAATTCCACGAGTACTTGTGATTTCATAGATTTGCGCCCTGCATATATGATGTCCCAGCCGCCGAGCTCGATACTCCACTTTGCAATTCTTTCAGATGCCATGGGGTTATTCATGATAGTACCGAGTGATGCGTCGTTTAGCACCGTGACGGTGTGCTCTTGGAAGTAGTGCTTGAGTTTTCGAGCTGTGAGTACCACGCCATACGCGAGCTTCTGATAATGAGGGTATCGCTGTTTGCAGGGCGAAAGCACCTCGCTGATATAATATATTGGCCTTTGGACGCCATACGGCTTGCCATCTTCCGTCCGCTCGACCACGATTGCTGTGCTGATGACTTGATTTGTTGCGGCTAGGTACAAATACAGTGGCTCCCGTTCTTGTGGCGTTGCCAGGACACGCCTACTCTGCAATGCTCGCTTGAGGTCTGCGAATGCTTTCTGCGCTTCGGGTGTCCACTCGAACTTACCCGTTTTCTTCAGTGGCTTGTAGAAAGGCAATGCTTACTCGCCCAACCTCGCAATGAATCTGCTTAGAGCGGCTAGTCGTCCTGCGAGCTGCTGCACACCACGGAGATTAGTTGTAACATCCCAAGTATGAAAACTACCCCATAGAATGTTTTGTTTCTTGTTGAATTCAAGTATTGCATCATGTCATCATTTTACTCCCTTGTTTGCTTGTTTACTATTTGTTTTGCATCTGTTCTTAATTGTTTTCACAATGAAACTCAAACAATTTCAAATGCTTTGTTTTCATACTTGCTCTGTTACAACCTTTTAAATACAAATCTCAAGTAAAAACAACCAATTGTTTTCATTTTATTCCATAAGGAATCAACTAATAAAATGGTGCCTTTATTTCAATTAAATAATTCCCAAATTGTTTTCAAATTCAAATCAAAAACATCAAACAACACCTAATTTGAAAATTATGAAATTACCAAAACAAATATGCTCTTTTTTTTCCAAATAAACTCATTGATCACCCTATTTTAAAATATTGTCTCAATAACCAACTAATCATAAAATTCAATCAAATACCCTCCAAAATTCAAACAGCACCAAAACTCAAATGTTTTTGAAAACCAAACTTGGCATTTGTTTTCTAGTAACCTAATTGGCTTAACCTAATTTTTCTAAAAATTTTACTAACCTAAAAGCCACCTTTTTCTTCCAATTTGTTTTCAGCAAAAAAAAAAAATAGAACAAAAACTTTAAAAGCTAGCAGGGAGAGAGAGAGAGGCCCAACTCTCCCCCCAAGCCCACTTTCCCTCTCAGCCTGTTACCCTTTCTTCCACCTCGACGTCATCCTCCTGTACGACCAATTCCCCACCGTGAGATCCTTCCCACCCCTTCTCGATGCCCTGCCGTACCGAGCTCCACCTCTCCATAAAACTGGCCTCCTCCCCCTCTGCTCGCCCTAGAAGCCCCATCTCCCATGCTAGCGCCGCCATCTTCTTCCTCCCACCTCTCTCCCCTCTGCTCTGTATCTGTACCTGTACACCACAAACTGAACCGAAAATTACCTCCTTTTGCCCCGGCGATCGCCGGCGTTCGGGTCTTTCCCCGGCCAGGGCGAGGCCGGGAATGGAAACGCCGGTCCACCCTCTCTCTCCTCGTCCCCTCGGCGGCCACGGGGACCCAGCGAGGCGCCGCCGCCGTCCATGTCACGCCGCCGGCGACCACCTGCACCGCCACCATCGCTGCACCTCCTCTGTACTCGAGGTGAGCCACCTCGCCTTCCCTCTTCTCTCCTCCCTCTCCCTACCCCCCTAGGTCACCACCCACCACCTCGCAGCAGCCCCCCACGGCGCCTCCTCTCCGGCGAGCAGCAGCAGCCGAGCGCTGCCATCGCTGCCCGCTCTTCTCTGTTACGTACGCGAACTGAATAAAATTCAGAAAACCGCCCGAGCCACACCTCATACCCCCCTCGTTCCCCGTAGCTATCACAAGTCAGTCACCACCGCAGTGGTAGGGGAACCAGCGCGCGCAGCGGAAGGTCCCAAGGTCGAGTCCCCAAGCCCCCACCTTTTCTGTCTATTTTTCCTATTTAGATTCAGGGCAGTTTCTGAACAATATCCACCCCGATTTCCCCTTCTATCACAAAACAGAGCAGCAGCCCACTGGTTCCTGTCCCTTTGCTCACAGCAGCAGGTCAGGGGTTCGATCCCCCCTGCCCACCAAAAACCCAATCTTTTTACTTCCTTTGTTTTGGTACAGAACTTCCCCTAAATCACAACCAAGTCCCTGTATAATTCTTTCTAAATCCCTGCAATTTATTTTTCTAGTCCCTAATAAGTTAAAAATGGCAGATTTGCACCAAATGTTGTAAATTGCATAAGAAAATCATTTTAACTCCAATTTTAACTTTTTAAATATGTTTTCTGTCCCAAATTGAATGTTCTATCCAAATATAAAATTTGTTTACTGTTTTGAATATTTTAAATTGGTGAAATATTTGAAATCTTGTTTAATTCACTTAATAAACTTGGGCATAAGAATTCCAAATTCCACAAACTAAATATATTTTCCAATCAACTTTTCATGTACTTTCCAAATATAAATTTTGTTTGCTGTTTTGAATATTTTAAATTGCTGAAAACAACTGTTTCTTAATTATTGCATTTAAAATTGCCAAAATAATAACTTGCTCATTTTAAATCCAATTTCAACAAATAAAATATGTTTTCCAACCACAAAAGTATAAGCTTTTCAAATATGAATCTCACTTACTGTTTTGAACAAATAAAAATTCAAATAAGTTCATGTTTGAATTAAATTTATTTAATTCTTGCTTAAACCTGTTTAATTCATAAATAATTTATTTAAAATCCTTTTTCAACAAGTGAAACATGTATTCCAACTAAAATATTGTTTTCTTTTCAAATATGAACTTTTTTATCTGTTTTGAACAATTAAAATTGGTGAAAACAACAATTGCTTGTGTGGCACCTTTAAGAAACCAAAATTCCAAAAC
The DNA here is from genome assembly GCA_028641055.1 of Alopecurus myosuroides. NCBI lineage: Eukaryota > Viridiplantae > Streptophyta > Magnoliopsida > Poales > Poaceae > Alopecurus > Alopecurus myosuroides. The sequence goes on along the minus strand of CM054059.1, from coordinate 405,693,010 downwards.
TTAATAAATGAATTTCTAAACTTGGTAAACCTTATTTCCAATTGGTTCTATTGTTGTTATTTTGTTGTTTTCTTCATCCATGCATCATGCTAATCAACTTACACATGATGATTAGTTGTAGAACAATTAATTCAACCATAATTCATGGGCTTTCCATATGCAATCCCAATTGCATGTGGGTCCATTTAATCATGTTATGTTATCTTGTCAACTAGTTCATTTTGTTGCATCAATTAAATGGTCATGCATCATCCCATGTTTGTGCACTATGCCATGTTATTGATCGTTTATCTTTCTGCATTGTTTGTTTGCTTCTTCTCGGATAAACGACGACGTTGAGACCGACGATCCTTACGACACCCCTTCTAAGGAGTTTGCTCAGTACCAGGCTACTGGGTTTGCAGGCAAGTTATCACTCACATGAACCACTGTGTTCCTTTCAACATTGGTTACCGATACTTTCCGTTGTCTATTTCTGCTAGCCATATGATTAGTTGCTTCTGTTACGAACCTATCACATGTATCCTTTAACCCTGATATTGCCTCACCTCCATACCTATAACCATTGCTTGTGCACGTGTCTTACTAGCATGCTTAGATTGTTTTGCTCGAGTCTGTTACCCGTTACTTTCCGTTACTAGATTACTTTTATGTTCTGGGGGCTCGATGTTTAATCAATCAATCATGCTAATGTTATTGTTAAATAATAATTTGATGATAAGGCACCGGTAGGAGGCCCTGTGTGGTTTTGAGGCCTGCTAGTGTCGACCCTAATAGGAAAAGGGTCTTGTCTACTGATCCATGATGAGCGCACTAACCGCATGTGGGAAGCGAGTATGGGCGCCCCCCTCAATTTGATTCGATTCGCATCTCGTCCAAATCGCCTCATTTAGTTCGTGTTTTCCATTTGCCGCATGCATGTTTTTGCGAGCCCATGCCAGGGTGGAACTTTTGTAGTCGGCATATAGGGGGACACGGTCTTAGAGTGCTATGAGGGTCCCTTTTCTTCGGGGCTTGATTAGCCGTGCGCCCAAGGTTCTTTGGGCTTGATGCGAAGAAGAGTCGAGTTGTGTTGAGTGCCCCGCTTGGTGGAAGGGCCTTTCCATCTGGCGGGTTATTCATGCGTGTACGGCCAAATTGGTGCAACCCTGCAGGGAAAATCTTCTCGAGAAGCCGTGTTTTCCGCGGTTATGGATTACTTGGTGAAAGTACTGGCTAACAAGTACTCAGGACAACTTAAACCTAATGTTTAACAACCTTACACCCAATGATTAACAACTTGACTAGTAATAGGCTTATTGACACAATAATTTGAACCATCATTAATCCAACTGTGTGAGTCATCCTCGGATTGCTTCTTTGGATAAAGGGGCGAGATCCAGGATGGGTTTGTTTGGAGTTAGTTGATAGGTTGGTTACGATACCCGATCTTATCTCCTTTCTGATAGCCGGAAGTTGTAGTATGTTCGGTAGTTGGTTAGAGCAGCCAGTTGCAGCATCTTTTATATCCCCTTCCTTCCGTTGAACCCAAAGCATCTGTGCTTGGTGTTGACGGGTTACACTTTGGCGAACTGTGAGTCTTGCTTGCCAGTACGTTTATGTACTGACCCCTTTGGGGCTGTGGTTTCCGCAGACGACGTTTCCGAGGATCTACATGGTGGCTACTACATGGAGTATGACGAGACTGCTGACGAGTAGATAGCGGACCCGGGCAGGATCCGAGAATTCGTGGATGGGCTCCGTCTTTTCGTTTCCGGCCTCTTAGGCCTATTTGGTTCTTGTCTGTACTCAGACATGTTGAATGCTTCCGCTGTGATGTAATGATGTATTGTTGGGACATGTGTCCTCTGAATGATTGTATTTGCTATCTCTGCTCTAATGAGAGCCATTTGCAACTTATTTCAATCTTTTGTGTCGTAGAGATCTGTTGTGATATCAGTTGTTCAACGCCGTTGACGTACCATGTGTGTATGGTTTGAAGTACGTCAATGGAAGTGTCCTGATTTCTATGGGATAGTTTACATCGACGGTGGATAGTAGAGTTTGGTTGTCGCACATAAGTGCTGGCCTACTCGTAAGAGGATGCGGGAGCAGATAAGCCCCGTAATCCAAGCATCTACTATTCAGTTCGGCCCGATGAGTATCCCCTAGAAGTCCGGGTGCGACAAATGGTATCAGAGCCTGTCCGCCTGTAGGATCCCTTTTTACTGGTCACAGTTGAGTCTAGAAACTATTTTGTAGCTATATAGGAAAAAAAATGAAACGTGAGAGTAGGAATTCTTTCCTTTTTCTTCTTTCCCCACCCACCCTCCCTTTTCTGGTAAGGAAGTGCAACGTTGTTTTCCCTTCTCATCTAAACTTTCAAGTTAGGATTTCACGTATTCTGGTTTCTCTAGGATGGTTATATCTACTAGACCATAGGAATGGAGGTGGTTGTGACATGATTTATCATGTTGCCTACTCACGATTGAGAACGGAGGCGTGTAAGCCCCGGAAGCAAATCCTCTATTCCTTAAGCAGTAGATATTGATCCTTTAGAAGCCCGGATGGGTTTTCCGTAGTACCTCAGGAGTGTTTTGTTCTCGTTTTCCCCGATGTTGATATCCTGTTCTTCTCAACATCCTTTTCGTCCGTTGAAATCTTGTTGTTGTTTTCCACTTCAATTCTTCTACCGGCGTCTAATCAATAACACTGTTTCACCCTTCGGACCAGATAGTCTATTCTCCGAATGAATCAAGTTCTATCCAGCTATACACCCTCGATACAAAACCTCTCCCTTTACTTGAAAATGTTCCGGTGGTTTCCAAATTCCCAGACATATTTCCAGAAGAGTTGCCAGGAATGTCTATCGTTTTGAACTTCCAGAAAAAGCTAACCAAGGTGCACGATGTGTTTCACGTGTCACAGCTCAAGAGGATCTTCCCAAGAAGTTTCCGGACCTTTTCTTTTCTCAGTAGGAATCTCGGGGCGCGATTCCTTCAAGGGGGGGCGTTTTGTAACATCCCAAGTATGAAAACTACCCCATAGAATGTTTTGTTTCTTGTTGAATTCAAGTATTGCATCATGTCATCATTTTACTCCCTTGTTTGCTTGTTTACTATTTGTTTTGCATCTGTTCTTAATTGTTTTCACAATGAAACTCAAACAATTTCAAATGCTTTGTTTTCATATTTGCTCTGTTACAACCTTTTAAATACAAATCTCAAGTAAAAACAACCAATTGTTTTCATTTTATTCCATAAGGAATCAACTAATAAAATGGTGCCTTTATTTCAATTAAATAATTCCCAAATTGTTTTCAAATTCAAATCAAAACATCAAACAGCACCTAATTTGAAAATTATGAAATTACCAAAACAAATATGCTCTTTTGTTTCCAAATAAACTCATTGATCACCCTATTTTAAAATATTGTCTCAATAACCAATTAATCATAAAATTCAATCAAATACCCTCCAAAATTCAAACAGCACCAAAACTCAAATGTTTTTGAAAACCAAACTTGGCATTTGTTTTCTAGTAACCTAATTGGCTTAACCTAATTTTTCTAAAAAATTTACTAACCTAAAAGCCACCTTTTTCTTCCAATTTGTTTTCAGCAAAAAAAAAAATAGAACAAAAACTTTAAAAGCTAGCAGGGAGAGAGAGAGAGGCCCAACTCTCCCCCCAAGCCCACTTTCCCTCTCAGCCCGTTACCCTTTCTTCCACCTCGACGTCATCCTCCTGTACGACCAATTCCCCACCGTGAGATCCTTCCCACCCCTTCTCGATGCCCTGCCGTACCGAGCTCCACCTCTCCATAAAACTGGCCTCCTTCCCCTCTGCTCGCCCTAGAAGCCCCATCTCCCATTCTAGCGCCGCCATCTTCTTCCTCCCACCTCTCTCCCCTCTGCTCTGTATCTGTACCTGTACACCACAAATTGAACCGAAAATTACCTCCTTTTGCCCCGGCGATCGCCGGCGTTCGGGTCTTTCCCCGGCCAGGGCGAGGCCGGGAATGGAAACGCCGGTCCACCCTCTCTCTCCTCGTCCCCTCGGCGGCCACGGGACCCAGCGAGGCGCCGCCGCCGTCCATGTCACGCCGCCGGCGACCACCTGCACCGCCACCATCGCTGCACCTCCTCTGTACTCGAGGTGAGCCACCTCGCCTTCCCTCTTCTCTCCTCCCTCTCCCTACCCCTCTAGGTCACCACCCACCACCTCGCAGCAGCCCCCCACGGCGCCTCCTCTCCGGCGAGCAGCAGCAGCCGAGCGCTGCCATCGCTGCCCGCTCTTCTCTGTTACGTACGCGAACTGAATAAAATTCAGAAAACCGCCCGAGCCACACCTCATACCCCCCTCGTTCCCCGTAGCTATCACAAGTCAGTCACCACCGCAGTGGTAGGGGAACCAGCGCGCGCAGCGGAAGGTCCCAAGGTCGAGTCCCCAAGCCCCCACCTTTTCTGTCTATTTTTCCTATTTAGATTCAGGGCAGTTTCTGAACAATATCCACCCCGATTTCCCCTTCTATCACAAAACAGAGCAGCAGCCCACTGGTTCCTGTCCCTTTGCTCACAGCAGCAGGTCAGGGGTTCGATCCCCCCTGCCCAACAAAATCCCAATCTTTTTTACTTCCTTTGTTTTGGTACAGAACTTCCCCCAAATCACAACCAAGTCCCTGTATAATTCTTTCTAAATCCCTGCAATTTATTTTTCTAGTCCCTAATAAGTTAAAAATGGCAGATTTGCACCAAATCTTGTGAATTGCATAAGAAAATCATTTTAACTCCAATTTTAACTTTTTAAATATGTTTTCTGTCCCAAATTGAATGTTCTATCCAAATATAAAATTTGTTTACTGTTTTGAATATTTTAAATTGGTGAAATATTTGAAATCTTGTTTAATTCACTTAATTTTGCAAAATTCATAACTTGGGCATAAAAATTCCAAATTCCACAAACTAAATATGTTTTCCAATCAACTTTTCATGTACTTTCCAAATATAAATTTTGTTTGCTGTTTTGAATATTTTAAATTGCTGAAAACAACTGTTTCTTAATTATTGCATTTAAAATTGCCAAAATAATAACTTGCTCATTTTAAATCCAATTTCAACAAATAAAATATGTTTTCCAACCACAAAAGTATAAGCTTTTCAAATATGAATCTCACTTACTGTTTTGAACAAATAAAAATTCAAATAAGTTCATGTTTGAATTAAATTTATTTAATTCTTGCTTAAACCTGTTTAATTCATAAATAATTTATTTAAAATCCTTTTTCAACAAGTGAAACATGTATTCCAACTAAAATATTGTTTTCTTTTGAAATATGAACTTTTTTATCTGTTTTGAACAATTAAAATTGGTGAAAACAACAATTGCTTGTGTGGCACCTTTAAGAAACCAAAATTCCAAAACTTAATAAATGAATTTCTAAACTTGGTAAACCTTATTTCCAATTGGTTCTATTGTTGTTATTTTGTTGTTTTCTTCATCCATGCATCATGCTAATCAACTTACACATGATGATTAGTTGTAGAACAATTAATTCAACCATAATTCATGGGCTTTCCATATGCAATCCCAATTGCATGTGGGTCCATTTAATCATGTTATGTTATCTTGTCAACTAGTTCATTTTGTTGCATCAATTAAATGGTCATGCATCATCCCATGTTTGTGCACTATGCCATGTTATTGATCGTTTATCTTTCTGCATTGTTTGTTTGCTTCTTCTCGGATAAACGACGACGTTGAGACCGACGATCCTTACGACACCCCTTCTAAGGAGTTTGCTCAGTACCAGGCTACTGGGTTTGCAGGCAAGTTATCACTCACATGAACCACTGTGTTCCTTTCAACATTGGTTACCGATACTTTCCGTTGTCTATTTCTGCTAGCCATATGATTAGTTGCTTCTGTTACGAACCTATCGCATGTATCCTTTAACCCTGATATTGCCTCACCTCCATACCTATAACCATTGCTTGTGCCCGTGTCTTACTAGCATGCTTAGATTGTTTTGCTCGAGTCTGTTACCCGTTACTTTCCGTTACTAGATTACTTTTATGTTCTGGGGGCTCGATGTTTAATCAATCAATCATGCTAATGTTATTGTTAAATAATAATTTGATGATAAGGCACCGGTAGGAGGCCCTGTGTGGTTTTGAGGCCTGCTAGTGTCGACCCTAATAGGAAAAGGGTCTTGTCTACTGGTCCATGATGAGCGCACTAACCGCATGTGGGAAGCGAGTATGGGCGCCCCCCTCAATTTGATTCGATTCGCATCTCGTCCAAATCGCCTCATTTAGTTCGTGTTTTCCATTTGCCGCATGCATGTTTTTGCGAGCCCATGCCAGGGTGGAACTTTTGTAGTCGGCATATAGGGGGACACGGTCTTAGAGTGCTATGAGGGTCCCTTTTCTTCGGGGCTTGATTAGCCGTGCGCCCAAGGTTCTTTGGGCTTGATGCGAAGAAGAGTCGAGTTGTGTTGAGTGCCCCGCTTGGTGGAAGGGCCTTTCCATCTGGCGGGTTATTCATGCGTGTACGGCCAAATTGGTGCAACCCTGCAGGGAAAATCTTCTCGAGAAGCCGTGTTTTCCGCGGTTATGGATTACTTGGTGAAAGTACTGGCTAACAAGTACTCAGGACAACTTAAACCTAATGTTTAACAACCTTACACCCAATGATTAACAACTTGACTAGTAATAGGCTTATTGACACAATAATTTGAACCATCATTAATCCAACTGTGTGAGTCATCCTCGGATTGCTTCTTTGGATAAAGGGGCGAGATCCAGGATGGGTTTGTTTGGAGTTAGTTGATAGGTTGGTTACGATACCCGATCTTATCTCCTTTCTGATAGCCGGAAGTTGTAGTATGTTCGGTAGTTGGTTAGAGCAGCCAGTTGCAGCATCTTTTATATCCCCTTCCTTCCGTTGAACCCAAAGCATCTGTGCTTGGTGTTGACGGGTTACACTTTGGCGAACTGTGAGTCTTGCTTGCCAGTACGTTTATGTACTGACCCCTTTGGGGCTGTGGTTTCCGCAGACGACGTTTCCGAGGATCTACATGGTGGCTACTACATGGAGTATGACGAGACTGCTGACGAGTAGATAGCGGACCCGGGCAGGATCCGAGACTTCGTGGATGGGCTCCGTCTTTTCGTTTCCGGCCTCTTAGGCCTATTTGGTTCTTGTCTGTACTCAGACATGTTGAATGCTTCCGCTGTGATGTAATGATGTATTGTTGGGACATGTGTCCTCTGAATGATTGTATTTGCTATCTCTGCTCTAATGAGAGCCATTTGCAACTTATTTCAATCTTTTGTGTCGTAGAGATCTGTTGTGATATCAGTTGTTCAACGCCGTTGACGTACCATGTGTGTATGGTTTGAAGTACGTCAATGGAAGTGTCCTGATTTCTATGGGATAGTTTACATCGACGGTGGATAGTAGAGTTTAGTTGTCGCACATAAGTGCTGGCCTACTCGTAAGAGGATGCGGGAGCAGATAAGCCCCGTAATCCAAGCATCTACTATTCAGTTCGGCCCGATGAGTATCCCCTAGAAGTCCGGGTGCGACATTAGTTGGCTCCTTCATTGTCAGGATCGCTTGGATTTTCTCCGGGTTGGCTTCAATTCCTCGAGCAGACACCAGGTACCCGAGAAGTTGTCCTGCAGGGACGCCAAAGACGCATTTGGTCGGGTTGAGCTCAATTCGATACGCGTTCAACGCGTCGAATGTTTCTCTGATATCATCGAGGAGCGTGTCCTCCACTCGAGTCTTGATGATGATGTCGTCAACGTACAGTTGTACATTCTTGCCAATGAGCTTGGCGAGGCATTTTTGCATGCAGTGCTGATATGGTGCGCCTGCGTTCTTTAGCCCAAAGGGCATTGTCGTGTAGCAGTAAACACCGTGGGGTGTGATAAACGCTGTCTTCTCCTCGTCCTCCTTCTTCATCCTGATCTGATTATGGCTTGAGTAGGCGTCCAAGAAGGAGAGGCACTGGCAGCCTGCTGTGGGGTCCACGATCTGGTCGATCCGTGGTAGGGGAAGTTATCCTTGGGGAAGTACTTGTTCAACGACGTGTAGTCGATGCACACGCGAAGGATGTTAGTATTTTTCTTCGGGACCAGCACCGGGTTTGCTAACCAGGTGGAGATCTTTATCTCGCGGATGAACTTTGCTGCGAGTAACCTGTTCACTTCTTCTACAAGTGCTTTTTTGCTTTGGCTCTGAAAACCGTCGGGTTGTTTGCTTGATAGTTTTGGCATCTTTATAAACTTCGAGTGAGTGCTCAACGAACTCCCTGTGTATCCCTGGCATATCTGAAGGCTGCCAGGCAAAAATTTCCCAGTACTCACGGAGGAGTTCGACGAGCGCACCTTCCTATGCTGGCGAGAGGGTGGTGGACACCATCGCCGTTTTCGTAGATTCGGTCGGGTGCACCTGATGTTTTCGAGTGCCGCTGTTTGCGCTGAACTCGAGCTCTGGGGCATTCTTCTTGGTGAGAGGCATCACGGAGTGATCCGTGGTTTTGCTATCTCTTCCAGCTCTTCCTGCATCCCGAAGGATTTGGCGATCTCGTTGAACTCGATGTCACATTTATTGGATTTTCGGAAATCGCCGTCGATGGTGATGGTGCCATGTTCCCCAGGCAGCTTGAGCTTCAGGTATGCATAGTGTGGTACTGCCATGAATCCGGCGAACGCTGTCCGGCCAAGAATAGCGTGGTACTGTGAGGGTCAGTTGACTACTTCGAAGTCGAGGAATTCTCGTTTGTAATTGCTTCGGTTGCTGAGTACCACCTCCAAGTTTATTGTTCCGAGTGGGCGGACTGCCTTCCCTGGTACTATCCCGTGAAAGGATGTCTCTGATTGCGCGAGTCCGTCCAGGTTCCTGTTCATCCTGCGGAGTGTGTCCGCGTAAATGATGTTAATCCCACTGCCTCCGTCCATGAATACTCGGGAAAGTTCATAGTTGCCTATTTGTGCCTGGATGACGAGTGCGGCATGCCCTGGCCGACAGACTCGGGGGGGGGGGGGATGGTCCTCTTTGGAGAAAATTATCGGCTTGTCGGCCATCTTCAGATACTCGGGTTGGGATCGTGGCGCCTGGACAGCCATGAATACCTGTCGAGTGTTTGTTTTCTGGGCCCTGCGGGACGGGCAAACTTTTTGTATCATCCCTAGGAGTTCTGCTGGGTTCGGGTATCCGTTGGCTCCTTGGTTTGCGGCGGGTGGCGCGGGTAGCGCGGCGAGCACCGTGTTTTGGTTTCCTGGTGGAGGTAGGGCTTGCGGCGGGTGGAATCCTTGAGTTCCCCCTCCTGGGAGCTGCGGGTAGCCCTGGTTGACTGCTGCTCTATTTTTCTTTGAGAAGGCCTCGTGGATGTCAAGGAACTTTCGGCAATCCTTGAGAAGGTGTGTTGCCTTAGTTTTGCCAGTGCGCTTATCTGTAAATAGATGTAGCATGCAGTAACTATCGAGGTCCTCCTCGGGAGTTTTGTCCTCTGGCTTTGGCTTCCACTCGCGATTTCCGCGATATCCGATGTCGCGATTTCTTGTGAATTCTGTTGCCACCAGTTCCTCCCGATCATCGCGGTCGTAATGCTTTCTCCTTTTCTTTCGACAATGGCGATCGGCCTCTGGTGCTGGTGATGATGCTTTCTCATTGCGCACCGCGTCCTCGCCGTTGGCCCATCTGTCGGCTATAGCCATCAGTTCTCCAATGGTTTTGGGTGCAGCCCGTCCCAGTTCTTCCCGGAAGGAGGTTCGTCGAGCTCCTTTGGCGGATGCTTCGACTGCAACTTCTTATGATATATTTCTTGTTGTATTCCTAAGTGTGGTCCATCGCTGAATATATTCGCGAGTAGACTCGCCACTTTTCTGTTTGCAAGCTCGTAGTTCCTCGATGGTCGCAGGTCTTTTGTATGTTGCCTCGAAGTTCTTGCAGAAGTCGAAGGTTAGACCGTCCCATGATTTGTAGCACGCCTTCGGTGTTCCTTCGAGCCAGCTGCGCGCGGCGCCTACAAGGTGTAGGTTAAGGTACTGCATACCCGTGTTTTTGTTCCCACGTTGGCATTTTACTGCCGTGAGGTAATCTGACAACCAGGCTTGTGGCTCTAGCGATCCGTCGTATTTTTCCACCTCCGAAGAGAGCTTAAACCTCTTGGGCAACGGTGCCTCGCGGATGTCGCGAGCAAAGCATAAGGCTCCACAGACCTCCTCATCGGAAGAGGTGGATGAGAAACGCGCGCGATTCCTGGCCGCTCGAGCTTTGTCAACTTTGTGTTGAGCGATGTATGATCACGCATTGTATCCAGGCTCTTTGCTGCGGTGTCGCGAGTGACTGCCGTGACGTCGTGGGCTGCGGTCTCGATCTCTCCGCGGGCTGCGACCGCGACCTCTCCGCGGGCTGCGATCTTGACCTCTCGGGCTGTCGTCACTGTCACTCGGACTATCTCCGCGTCGTCGAGCTTATTTTCCTCACGCGCGATGAGGCAACCTCTCCTTCCTGGGTGACGTGCTCTTGTGTCCGCGAGGTGCTTCTTTATCTTTTTGCGTAGCCGCCTTTCTGCGGTCGTAAGCGACGATTCTTGCGGCTGCCATGCCTAGCCCCTTCTGGACCTGCCCGTATTGCTCTGCACGGGGGTCGTTCTCCCCTGGTTTGTTTGTTTGCAGGTAGGTGACTGCAGCTAGTGCTGCGGCGGCGGGAGTCGTCGGGTGCATGTTGCCGTCTTCGTCGATGCGCATAAGGGAGGCCTCGAGTGACCTACTGATCCCAGTTAAGTATTCACCATCCATAGTCGCGGTTCTTGAGACCTGTCTTTTTCTCCCGGGATGGTTCCCGACAGAAGGTGTCTTCGAGAGCGCTGCACGGCGTTGACTAGACTCGTCCGCTAGCTTTCTTCGTTCAGCCAGGTCTTTTCGAGCTTCCTTGATCAAAGTTGCTACTCTCACTAGGTTGTAGTGGTATGAAGTCATATCTTTGTGAGGGACTCCGGCTTCGATTGGTTTGCTTGTGCGGATGGCCTCCTTTGCCCGATCCCAAGCGGCTCGCGACACGCCGATGGCTGCGCGTTCTCTTGCGCTGTCTTCAGTTTCTTCGGGTGGGTCTCCTGATCCTGCCATGCATACCTGAGCCAGATATAGCTCGCGGGTCCTAGGCGTAGTTTGGAAAGCTTTCCTGACCCGAGAAGGTTCCTCTGTAGAGAGGGTATGGAAGTTGCGGGTGTTGACGCGGATAGATTCGCCGCTTTTCGCTAAGTCGCGATCCGCGTAGTTGGGCCGTGAGTCGACAGCTTCTGGGCTTGAGATCGACTCCGAGCCCGATCCGTCGAGATTGGATTGCTCGGGTCATTGTAGAATTCCTTCTTTGTCGGCGTAGAACTAGAAGCTCCCGAACGTCAGGGTGATGCTTTTCTCCAATTCGCTGAACACCGGCGAGTGAGGGGTGACGATGACTGACCCGATGCGGATCGGATTGGTTGGAGTCGAAGTTCCAGGGTTCCAGCGCGAGTTGTTTGTCGATGAAGCCGAAGATGCCGGAGATCCAGCGCCCGTCGTCCCCACAGACGGCGCCAATTGTCGAATATGAATCTCAACAAGTCCCTCGGATGAACCGATAGGGTTTCGAGTAAGAGAACGAGTAGGCGCTGGTGACAATCGTTGGCTAACAGGGGGGCAAGATTTACCCAGGTTCGGGGTCCTCGTAGAGGTAAAACCCTCACTCCTGCTTCTGTCGATCTGTATTAACGAGTAGATCGGTTACAATGGGAGATGCTCAAGTCAAGAGTATGATCTCGATCTCAAGGCTTTGATGGTGCGGTATTTCTTGGTCCTCCCCCCGGTGGTTCTCCTGGCTTTATATAGGTAGCCAGGTCTCAAACCGTGCCCGGGGGGATACAAACCCTAACCTAAAGTCGGTTACAGGTTTCCTTTCTTAACCCGCAAGGCTTTGCGGGTGGGCTTTGATTGGGCCTTCTAGAACAGTCCATGGAATCTCCCTTGGAGCTTGGGCCTTGGGCCTTAGACCGGGTAGGCTCACCCGATAGGTCTAGGATCCATCCCTTCGTCACCACCTGAAACTGATCACAGACAAGAGGATCCTGGGTGGAATAGAACTCATTCCAAGCCTTGAGCTAAAGGTTGATCTAAAACCGAGAATCTTCACAAGTGGGCTCGGAATAGCGATAAGGGTTCTTCCTCTTGACAACTTTCCACTGAGCCACTGTGAATGCTTTCATGTTTCCTTCAGGCTGCCTCTCAAACAGTTCATCCACATATGCGCCCATGGCATGGCTAGCGGAACCACGACCACGTTGAGGGCGAGAACCTCTCCCAGTTGTGGCCTTCCTCTTGGTAACAACACGGGAGCCACTACTTGTGGATAGAAGATGTAGATGCGGCATGGGATAAGTGCATATGCCAAACGGGGATCAAACTCCAAAAGTTAGAAGAAGTGCAAATTTTCAGAAGTTCTCGAGGGATCCAGATTCAATCCGAGATTTCCGGATTCATTCCGGGTGCCGGAATGATTCCGACAGGTCCGAAATTTTTCCGGGAACCTCGATTTTATTCGAGATCTCCATGAAAATCCGACTATTTGGCTCACAAAATTCATCAAAATTGAGGAACAACATGGGATAGATCCTAGGTGATGATAGGTGAAGGCTAATGTGCAGGAATACATGGGGCTGACATGGATATGAAAGATCTAGTCGTAGATTGATAGTTGTTTAGTCTAGATCTTAGAGACATGGAAACTAGTGGTATGAAGATTAGCCAAGATGATCATGTTGAAAGGAACTCGAAATTTAGATCAAACCCTAGGTGGAGATTGCATCTATAACGAAAACCAACCAACAAAAATGAAAACAAAGAGGTGCCAATCCAAATACCTTCCATGGGGGGAGTCTTTGTCCAAGAGGGGATCAAAAATACCTCCCTAGGGCAACGGGGACGAGATCTGCGAATTTTTGGTGGCTACGACACGGGAGGAGGAGGAAATGTGGAAACAAAACCTCTCCCGTGCGTGCACGACCTTTTATAGGCGGATAACTGCCAGTCCCGGAATGGTCCGGACCGAATCCGGTCGGCCCGGAATTATTCCGGAAGTCCCGGACTGAATCCGACTAGGTCGAAAATCGAGCACTTCCGGATTAATTCCGGCCTACTCGTAATAGATTTCCCGATTCGTTCCAGATTTGACCAGAAAATGGCAGTCGGAAACGACTAGGAGCAAAGTGACTTAGTGTAGAGTAAGGCATTTGCATATATATGAACATAGGAGATAGAAGATTAGCAAAGTAACACAAGGGGTTAGAATTTCCTAGTCTTACTCCTTGGTAAAGACACAAATAAGAGGCAAATAGCAACAAGGAGTAGTGTTCGGAGAAACAAACATAAGCTTTACAACTCAAATGCAATCAACTAAGAACCAACTCTTCAAAAAGAAGAGGTTGGTGGCCTAAGCCACCATGTAAGAGATCATGGTATGACACCGCGAAGATATATCTTGGGTGCATTGCCCCTACTCGACATTGAAGCTCACAATTCAACATTAGAAATAGAGAAGTAACAATGATTTTTTTTTTGCTTTGGGCATAATGGGGGGGAGGGAGAACCCAATGTGTTAGGATAACTCTCCCCCATGTCCATGCCTACACCTAAACCCAAAAACGTCTCAACTATAGGGGTGTGTGCAAGATCCTCAATTTAAACTCCTAGAATCAATGATATTTATTTCGTTCCTCAAGAACATGAATCTTGCATCATCGAGTGGCTTCGTGAAGATGTCCGCAAGACTATCCTTGGTGGGGACATATGCTAGCTCAATATCACCTCTTGCCACATGATCCCGAATGAAATGATGACGAATCTCAATATTCTTCGTCCTTGTGTGTTGCACGGGGTGGTAGGCGATCTTGATGGCACTTTAATTGTCACACATGAGAGGCACCTTATCCAAGTGAACATCATACTCTTTGAGGGTTTCCCTCATCCATAGAAATTGGGTGCAAGCACTTGCGGCCGCCACGTACTCGGCTTCGGCGGTGGAGAGAGATATGCAATTTTCCTTCTTGGAAGACCAACTCACCAAGGACCTACCAAGAAATTGGCAAACCTCGGAAGTAGACTTTCTATCATCTCCGGCCCAATCGGGATTTTTGTAGCCCTTGAGAGAGAATTGTGCCCCCTTTGGGTACCACAAACCAAACCTTTAGGTATGAACCAAATACCGAAAAATCTTATGGACCACCACTAAGTGCTTTCCTTATGAGCCGCTTGATAACTTGCACACACACCTACACTCAAAACGATATCGGGCCTAGATGCACAAAGATAAAGCAAAGAACCAATCATAGAACGATACAACTTTTGGTCCACATCTTTACCATCCGAATTGCACTTGAGGTGGCACTTGACTCTCATAGGAGATGACTTCTCTTTTGTACCTTGGAAATTAAACCTCTTGAGCATGTCTTGGGTATACTTGGCTTGAGAAATGAAAGTACCACGAGCCAATTGCTTGATCTCAAAGCCAAGGAAGAATTTAAGCTCTCACATCATGGACATCTCAAACCTGTCAGTCATAAGCTTTGAGAACTCATTATCGAAATCTTGGTTAGTTGAGACAAAGATAATATCATCCAAATAGATTTGGCATATGAAAATCTCTCCCTTTACCCTCTTTGTGAAGAGGGTGGGGTCGATCTTCCCAACGTCAAAACCACGGTCAACCAATAACTCTCTAAGTTGCTCATACCACGCACGTGGTGCTTGTTTAAGTCCATAGAGCGCCTTATCAAGCTTGTAGACATGGTTAGGAAAGTTGATCTTCTCGAAACCCGGAGGTTGCTTAACATATACCTCCTCTTTGAGTGGACCATTCAATAAAGCACTTTTGACATCCATTTGTTGCAGTTTGAAATTATGCGAAGATGCATATGAAAGAAAGATACAAATGGACTCAAGGCGAGCCACGGGAGCATAGGTTTCATCAAAGTCAATGCCTTCCACTTGAGTGTAGCCTTGAGCCACCAATCTTGCCTCGTTCCTTATGACAATACCATGCTCATATTCCTTGTTCTTGAAAATCCATTTAGTGCCAATAACATTGTGGCAATCTTCGGGCTTCTCAACTAGTCTCCAAACCTTGTTGCGATCAAAGTTATTGAGCTCATCATGCATAGCTTCAACCCAATCGGAGTCCTCAAGAGCTTCAAACACTTTCTTTGATTCCACCATGGATATGTGAGCTTGATGCTCGCTAAAGTGAGCCAATTTATTTCTTGTAGATATTCTAGCTTGGACATCTTCCAACACTTTGTTGTCAGATGCATCAATATGCTTCAAAGCTCTTCTAATTCTTCTAGAACGATGGGCTTCTATCTCCTCATTATTGCGAGGAGGGATCACTTGATCATCTTGATCATTTGGGTCCCCGTCTTGACCAATTTGTTGGCCTTGATCTCCATCATCATCATCATCAACATCCACACTTTCTTCAACTTGAGGAGAGGAGGATGATGAAGGTTGATCTTGGCCTTGACCTTGACTAGCTTGAATGATAGGAGTGGTTGCATCTTGCATAGCAACTTGGTCAATGAAAGGAGTGTCTTCAACATGTTCTTGGTTAGGTGCATCACTTGGCTCCTTGGCTTGTTCTTTTATTATAGAGGAGGGCTCCACTTGTGTAGAGCATAGTCCTTCTCGAGTCGCCATAAGGTGTCCCTCAATGGGGTGGAAAAATCCCACACCCATCTTTCCTATGGCTTCTTGAGGCATTTCAACATATACATTAGAAACATGAAATTGTGCCACTTGGGAGCCATCATTTTCCTCAAAAGCCACACTACAAGATTCTATGACAATCCGTGAGGCTTTGTCAAAGACTCTATAAGTGTGGGAGTCGGCACTGTAACCAAAAAATATACCCTCAATAGTTTTGGATTGAAACTTATACAACCGAACATGTCGTGGTATGGAGAAGACAGATGCCATGGGATGGCTTAATTTTGGGGCCGATGGACGCTGTAGGTATTCGGGGAGGGATCGCACGTCGAGTAGACGCGCTCAGGTAACACTGCAAACACCAAGAACTACCCAGGTTCGGGGCCCTCGTGTGGAGGTAACACCCCTACTCCTTCCTATCTCTTTGTATGTATAATATCTGAGTAGCCACAATACAACTTTGCCTCTAAGCCGAGTAGCCACTCTGCTGTTCTCTCTCGCTCTAGTGCTAGTTCTTGTAATTAATGTGATCTGGGCCAACGTTCCTCGCGCAGGAGGGGGCAGGGCACCTTATATACTGGTGCCCAGCCGAATAAACAAAGCCTAAAAGGTACAACTGATGGGACACGCCTAGTGTCAAACAGAGCACGCCTCCGGCTTCTCGCTGACGCGGGTGCGGGAAGTCGCCGCGCTGTTCGGCAGATGGGACGTGTCCACCCTATCAGTCTCATAGGGTAGGCCCCATGACACGTCCTGTCCCCTCTGTCAGTGACATGACATGACAGGCGCCTACCTAACTGTAGCCACGCCGTTGCGCGGATAATCATGTACTCCGTAAGTTGAACCGCACGCCTGTACGGCTGCGGGATACGCGAGATCTTGTCAAAACGGCTCCATTGACTTCTTGCCCGAGTAGGATTGCAGCCCATCTACTTGGACCACCTGACCGCTACCCGGACGATCATAATCTTTCTCCTTATCTCTTCTTGGCCTACAATATTTATGAACGAATAGAAACTACCGGGTAGAGGGTACCCGGGTAGCCGTCTACCCGGTCAACGGCACTTTGACCTTTGCTTTACCACTTGCCTTACCCCTACTCGGGGGTAGCCCCCCGACATTAGTCCCCGGAGCTGGTAGAGTCCAGTGAACTTGTTCGCGGGGCCCTGCCAGCTTAAACCAACTTATCTTCTCGAAGGAGTAATGCCGAGTTGCACCTCAACTTGGACCAAGGACTCCTTCTCAAATCTCTCCAACTGTGGTCACGAGAGAAACTTCCTTGAAGCCGAATAGAGCACTCTCTCTACTGTGCTGCCGAGTAACTTGACTTGGTGAAATTTTGAACACGATCCCGCTGGATCAGACCAAATGTATCTTCTCGTGTCGCTATTGGGCACGTGTCACGCCCACGTACCCCCGACGCCTCGGTGCCAGGGACATAGCAGGCCATGCGCCCTTCACTGCAACCAGGGCCCACAGCCCGTTAGGTCACCTAGAGCGAGTACTCGAAAGCCCACGATCCAGGACGTGGGATTAATTGCGCCCGTTACGCGCGCGTTTCGCGATGTGTGCGTTTCTAAAGGGCAGTTAACCCATGCCGCACGATCTCTGTCCACGATCAATCCAGTAGTAACTGCAGCTCGCGGGGAGAGATAAATACCCCCGCGCCGCCTACCTTTTCTCTTTCCTCCTCACTTTCCAATCTCGTGATCCCATCGCCTCTGTCGCCGCCGTCGAGCACAGCGCCACCGCGAATACTCACCGCGCCCCCACCGTGAGATGTGAGAGCAAGAATCTCGGCGCGCCATCGCCGTCATCCTCGCCCTCAACTCCGACGAGCTCTTCCTCTCCAACAGCAACCTCCCTTCCATGGCTCAGCACGGAGACGAGATGGTTCCCGCCCGAGCCGGCAGGGAGGGCTCGGACGTCACCGCTGATGACTGCCAATGGCTGGTGAACACCCGACGAGTCCCTCCCGGCGTTGTCTGCCGGCCTCCCGACACCGAGCTCGTCCCGGCACCAGAAAAGGACGAGTACGTGGTATTCCTCTCCCGCTTCAAACGTGACTTCGGCCTTCCCATCTCCAAGTTCTTTTCGGACTTTCTCCGCCATTTCGGCCTTCAGCCGCACCACCTTCCACCAAACGCCATAGTTATGCTCTCCATACACGCCACCGTGTGTGAAGCTTTCCTGGGTGTCTACCCGACAGTTCAAACCTGGGCACACTACTTCTTCCTCCGTCAACAAAGCGTGCCCAATCCCAACAACCCTCTTGTTCCCCGCACTAAGACCCAGACGGGTAGCGCGATGATGTTCCAGCGCCACACCGGACACCACCCGAGAGTACTCGGGCTGGATACCGTGCGCAAGTGCCAGCGTGGCTTCCTTTACGTGAAGAACGTTCCCGCCGAGAAGGGAAAGCCCATCCAAGACCGGATAGGGCTCCCTAAGTTTGTGAACGCGCTGCCCACCGGGCAGAACTGGGATGCGATCCAAAGAAGACAGTGCCAGACGTCGTCCAGGTCAAGAAGCGCTTGACCGAGTTGGTGGCGGAAGGGATCCTTCAGGACGACCAATCGCCTGATGGATCTCTCGCCGAGTACTCCCGCTCCAGGAGCGAGTACATAAGATGTGCTACATGGGAGGTCCTCGGGATTGTACCAGGACGACGACCTTCGAGCTCAGCAAGGCTGAGGTGGCCATCTGGGCCAGGTCTATTTTGCAGACCACGCTCACCGAGAACTGGGCTTACGGCTTAATGTTGTATAGCCGCACCAAGAAGATTGCCCAAGTTAGTGCTCTTCTCTGCACCCTTATTATTTGTAATTCACACCGAGTAGAACTCCTCTTGGCTTTATATGCTTTGTATTTAAATGCTATGCCGAGTAGGAACCTTTAGCTTTGTATGCTTTATGTTTGCATGTTGTTCCGAGTAGACTCACTTAGCTTAATATGCTTTGTGTTTGCACGCTATCCCGAGTAGAACCACTTAGCTTAATGTGCTTTATGTTTGCACGCTTGTTCCGAGTACAACTTCTTATCCGAGACCTTAACTCACTGTGCTTGCTTGTACCAACAACATATCAATCGCCACAGAGAAGAGGACAGTGAAATCTTCGAGGCCAACTGGAAAGATGACATAACTAAAGATGACGTCAAGGCGTACGACACCCAAGATACCTTGTGTATCCCTCACGCCATTCAGGCCGGTAAGTCCCGAGCTGATGCCTCTATTCGGGATTGGTCCGAAGATGAAGAAGGTGACTTGGTTCACCTTTCCGCTTACTCGCAGTCTGCTTTGCTTCCCTTCTCTTTTGCTTGTTCTGAATTCTCCCTTCTTCTCTGCAGAGGAGCCTGAGTTGGACGAGTTAGAGGAGCCTGTGGACGCGATTCCGGTGTCCATGGCTGCTCCCACTACCCGGAAGAGGGCTGGCAGCGATGCACACGCACCTCCTGGCAAGAGGACCAAGAAGAAACCAGCAGTTGAAGTTACCACCGGCCGCCGAAAACGTGTCCCTACCATGGACGGGTAAGTGCTTCCGAGTAAACCCTGGTTCTCTGTTGTGCTTTTCCCTTCTCCCTTTTCTGCTTTCTTTCTGACCCTATTTCTTCTTCCACCGCAGCTCTCGACGCTGATGCCACTGCTGCACCTCGTCCCAAGAAGAAGATAACCGCACCCCGAGAGCAGCTCGTAGAGCTCTCGGATGATAATGGAAACCAGGAACCGCAGGGTAGGACGCCTGCGTCCTCCCCTATTGATGAAGAGCAGGATGTCGGTGCCGAGAATGATGGCGCCGGGGATGATACCGACCACGTCTCCGAGCAGCTGCAGCCAGAAGCGCAGCAGACTGACCAAGATGCTGCCAACACCGAGAAGCCGCTAACTCCCCCAGCTGCATCCGTTGGGGAGGACAGTGAACAGGCTGCCGAGCAGCAGCAGGACACCACGGCCGTGGAGCGGCCAGATGCCACCACCGATCAGCAGCCAGAGACCAATGCTGCAGAACAATCCAACCCCGCTGCGTGCTGATGCTGGCGCCAGCGGGCAGCGCAAGTATCCCGAGTACTGGACAGATCTGCAGCAGCGCCACCAAATCCAGCTGTCCAAGGAGGATCGACAGCCAGACGCTCTCAAAGAGCGCAAAGCCGCGGGAATCTCCAAGTCCAAGGGAAAAAAGGATTCCTTGGTCATCAAGGAACTCTCTTCCCGCGGTGAAGACGAGGAGGTGCTTCCCGAAGAAGGCCTCGCAGCCATCTTGGACCGGGTAGGCCACATCGAGAAGGCCTGGGATAGCAAAGTGCTCGGCAACAACGCCTGGGATGGTACCGAGTTGGGGAAACTCGACCATTACCGAACGGACTTGAACAAGGCCGACATCGGCCATGTTGGCATGTCGGTTGCCAGCCCTTGCAGTACCTTGGCCGGAAAGCTGTTCGTCCTGCGCAAGAACGCCGAGGACATCGAGCAAAGCTATGTGGTAAGTGTCTCTCTATTCTTTGCATTTTTAGAGTTGCTGATTTCTTCTTTCTCTTCTCTTCTTCTCTTAGTCATTCCCCCAGTCCCCGAGATTCGGGCCGAGTAGGCGAAGACTCAACCGAGTTAACATTTACTCGGGCCAAATCTTCCAGTACTCATACTTTCCTTTCTACTCTGAAGGATAGCGTCCAGAAAAGACAAAGATTTTCCGTCAGCTTCTCTGGAACCACCGCAAAGCCAGGGAGCGGAACCAAGCCCTGGAGGCTGAGAAAAAAGACAAGGATGCTATGGAGCAGCAAGCCCTGGAGCGCACCCTCAAGCTTTCTGAAATAGAGAGTAAGCTTTTAGCATCTCGGTTTATGTGTTTTGTACTTACGCCCGTCTTTTGCTTTTTGCTCAATTGTTGTCTTCTCTGCAGGCGAGCTCAAGGCTCTGGTGGATAGGCACCAGGATTGCGAGGTTTTCGCTGCCTCCGCGCAGAGTAAAATCTCTTCTCTGGAAGGTGAGTACCGCTCTCTCTTTTCTGCCCTCGTTTTCTTTCTGTTGACTACCCTGCTCAATGATGGTGTTCTTCTCGCAGAAGAATATAAGAAGTTCCGGGAGCAGCACCTGCAATGCCTCACTCCTGCCGAGGCTCACCAGCAAGTGCAGGCCCGGGAAGCGGAGATAGAGAAGGAGCGCAAGACCGAGAGAGACGATTTCGAGAAGCTCCAAGTTGATCTCTCAGATGCACTCCAGACTGCCATCAACCAAGTCCGCGAGAAGCAGGAGATCGAGAAAACAGCTGCTGCCGCCTGCCGAGAAGCGAGCACTCGAGCTGGAAATCACCATGCTCAAGGAAAGGAACCAAGCCCTCGAGGCGCAAATCACTAACTCGCGTCACGTCCATGACAAGTATCTCCAAGAAGCAGAGGACTAGAAGGTCAAGCTGGGAGCCCTGTTGGTAGATATGGAATGTGAGTTGTTTCTGCACTTTACTTTGCTTGGCTTTCTCTTCTCTGCCTTCTTCTACTCGGTTTCACTTCTTCTCGGTTACTGTTTCTGATCCAACTCATATCCTTATGCAGATATGTTTCCGGAACTCCGTTCCGCTGGTGTAGCTGCTGTGGACAAGGCAAGACAGGCCAGGGCCGCATCTGGTCTAAATATTGACAACACATCCAGCATCAACGACCATCTCCTCAACCTCAAGACGCAAATCCTCTCCCTTAACGGCCTGGGCACCTCCATGGTGTCTACTGGTATCAAGCTGCACAAGCTCTTCTGGCCCGAGAAGGACGTCCCGGAAACCTTCCACGAAATTGCAGATCACCCGGACGAGGTTAAGGTGGAGCTCAAGAAGTGGCGTGCCTCCGCAGCTCGAGCAGGAGCTGACGAGCTGCTGCACTTCATTCTGTCCTGGTACGAGAACTTGGACCTCAACAGGATCAGCATGCGCCGCAACGACTCCAAGTGGACCAAGGATCCTGATTGCGTCACTCGCCGAAAAGAGGTGGCCTACGAGCTTGCCGCCTATGCGGATACAAGCACCTTCATCGACGGACTCACCGAGCCTGACACGGATGTCAAAGAAGAGGATGATGACGTGGATGATGAAGACCTGGCCGAGTTCGAGGAGGGTGCTGAGGAGGAGGGATCCGAGCAGGAGGAGGCCGAAAAGATGGAGGAGACCGAGCAGAAAGGAGCATCCGAGGACTCTGGGTTGGGAGCCAACCCAGAGGTCGAGCAGTCGCAGCCCGCTATGCAGGAGGCTACCATCACCACTGAGATGGTGATCGAAGAGCCAACTCCTGAGTTGGGCGCGGCTGGGGCTGCGACGCACGGTCTCTACCCTCTGCCCGGCACCCAATCCACTCCAGCCTCCGACACTGCCACGGAACCAATCTCTGCTACTCCAACCTCCACAGCTACTGCTTCCGAGTCAACTACGCCTATCAACATTGACGTTGATACCACTGCTTCTACTGCCGTGTAACTCCTGCATGTCTTATCTCCAAACACTTATCAGATCCCCGGGATGTCGGGCGCATATGTAATCGGTACGATTTTAAGTCTTAAGTTCCTCGCTACTCATTTTTATTTGGTTAACAGTTTAGCAACTCTGGCTCAATGCCGGGTTGCGTTTCAATGCAAGTCCCCGAGTTGCATTTTTCATTCACTTGTTCTCTTTGTCTTTGCTCTTACCTGCCACTTGTGGCTTTTTGGTAGTCGAGTCACAAGATTTCAAAGTTCAAGTTTCAGATACTTAGCCACTTAGAAAATTGCATGGTAACACTTCCCACCACTTAACCGAAAAGAGACAACAGAAAACAGTAAAGAACACCCTACTCGGTTGCTACACCTTTCTTTTCCTTAGCGATTTTTCGTGTGCTCGTTGACCTTTGGCTTGTTATCTTGCTTGCCATGAAGCCGGGTTGCGGACAACAGCAGAGTCGAAGAGTTGGCCCTTGGGTTTAAACACACTACTAGATATGCGCATGAAATTTTAATTAAAGCAACCGAGTAGACAAAGGAAAACAGAGTAGAACAACACAGAGCAAATTTGGACAAGGGCAGTCCCCGAGTTTGAATTCGGAGTGCCGACTAGAATTTTAACTCGGTTGAGGAGATACATACAACTTTTTGTTCATGAATGAAAACGGCGGAGTAGAGCTACATTCCAGGGGCGCTTAGATTCCTCTCCAGCTTTATCCGGCCTGTTCTTCTGGGGTGCCTGTGCGTCAACTAGATAGTAGGCATCATTGTGCAGAGCCTTGCTCACAATGAAAGGCCCTTCCCACGGAGGGGACAGCTTGTGCATCCCGGCCGTGCGCTGCACGAGCCTAAGGACCATGTCTCCTTCTCGGAAAACCCTTGGGTTTACTTTCCGGCTGTGATAACGCCTCAAGTTTTGCTGATAAATAGCTGAACGTGACAGAGTTAACTCTCTTGCTTCTTCTAGCAGGTCAACGTCGTTTTCTTGAGCTTCTCTCGCCTCCGCCTCAGTGTAGAGGGTTACTCGGGGTGAGTCATGCTCTAGGTCAGTGGGCAACACGGCCTCAGCTCCATATACCAGGAAGAATGGTGTGTATCCGGTTGATCGGTTAGGGGTAGTCCTTAGACTCCACAATACCGCCGGCAGCTTGTCCAGCCAACAACCAGGGGTTCGCTGTAATGGCTCAATCAGCCTTGGCTTTATCCCGGATAGGACCATGCCGTTTGCTCTTTCAACTTGCCCATTGGAGGCCAGATGCGCAACAGATGCCACATCTAGCCGGATCCGCTTCTCTCTGCAGAATCTTGCGAAAGCACCCTCAGCAAAGTTTGTGCCATTGTCAGTGATGATACTGTGCGGGTAGCCGTATCTCAGAATGACGTCCTTCAGGAAACTCACAGTTGTGATTCCATCACACTTCCGAATAGGCTTGACCTCAATCCACTTGGTGAACTTGTCAACCATGACCAAGATGTGAGTCATATTTCCTCTAGCCGGCTTGAAAGGACCCACCATATCCAAACACCAAACACCAAATGGCCAAGTAATGGGAATGGTCTTCAACTCGGAAGCTGGCATATGGATCTTGCTTGCAAACCTGTGGCACCTGTTGCACTTTCTTACTATATGTTCAGCTTGCCTCAAGGCAGTGAGCCAAAAGAAGCCATGCCGGAAAGCCTTTTTGACCAGAGCCCGATAAGAGGCGTGATGTCCGCACTATCCTTTGTGTATCTCCACAAGAATTTCTTCTCCTTCCTCTGGCTCTACATAGCGTTGCAGCACGCCAGTAGGACTCCTTCTGCAGCACCTTGTTGATGATTGTGTAGCCCTTGGATCTTCTCTGTATCTGCCTGGCTGTGACCTCGTCACTCGGCAATGTGCCATCCGTTAGAAAGGATAATATGGGCAGAGTCCAACTCGGTGTCTCCCGGGTGGGAAACACTGGTTCGTCCACTTCCATTGGATCAGCTACCAAAACCTCTTCTGAGCTGGAGGCGAGTCCCCGTGTACTGAGAAATGATCCCCTCAATGAATGCGACAGTCCCCAAGTTGAATGGAGCAGTCCCAGGGTTGAAGGGAGCAGTCCCCGGGTTGCGAGTGCCAGTCCCCGGGTTGGAGACGATAGTCCCCGGGTTCTCTTTTGCAGCCTCCCAATCAATCTCCATGGGCACAGCTTCCTCTCCTGGTAGAGATGGAACAAAGATAGACTCCGAGTTGGGGGATGGCTTGATGGATGGTTTTCTCAAATGCTCCAAGGCAATCCCAGCCGGGATGAACTGCCGAGAAGACCCCAACTTGGACAACTCATCAGCGGCATCATTCTCAGCTCGGTTTATATGATGGAACTCACATCGTTCAAAGAATCTAGTCATGGTTTGCACCAGAAACCGGTAGGACGCCATGTCGGCATCCAAAGCATCCCAGGTGCCGGATACCTGCTGAGTCACCAAATCTGAGTCGTCATAGCATACGATATGCTGCACCCCAATCTCCTTGGCTACCCTCAGGCCATGTACCAATGCCTCATACTCGGCCACATTGTTAGATGCCTTGAAATGAATCTGCAGTACATACTTGAGTTGATCTCGCTTGGGTGACGTGAGCACCACGCCAGCGCCAAGGCCTTCCTTCACTTTGGAGCCATCAAAATGCATTTTCCAGCAGTTAGTTTCTGGCAAGGGAGGATCATATTGCATCTCGGCCCAATCCACCAAGCAATCTGCCAGAGTTTGTGACTTGATTGCTTCTCTTCTCGCGTACAGAGGAGTGTACGCGGCTAGCTCGATTGCCCACTTGGCTGCCCGGCCGCTTGCTTCCTTGTTGCCCATGATCTCCGAGATGGGAGCAGTACTCACCACTGTGATGGGATGCTCTTGGACATAGTGCTTGAGCTTCTTGGCACCCAGGTATACGCCATACGTCATCTTCTGGTAATGCGGGTAGTTTTTCTTGGAGCTGGATAGCACCTCGCTGAGATAATACACTGGCCGCTGCACCTTCTTGCCTTCCTCTTCTCTTTCCACCACTATCACCATGCTGACTACCCGGTTGGTTGCTGCAATGTACAACAACCTTGGCTCTTTGGATAGCGGGCTAGCCAGGATAGGTGCGCTACCCAGCATGGTCTTGAGTTCTCTGAATGCCATATCGGCTTGCGATGTCCAGACAAACTTATCACTCTTCTTTATGAGCTGGTAAAGAGGCAAGGCCTTCTCACCCATTCTTCCCAGGAAGTGGCTAAGAGAAGTCAAGCACCCGGTAAACTTTTGCACATCCTTTAGTGATCTCGGCAAAGACATGCTCTCTATAGCTTTTATCTTTGAAGGATTGGCCTCAATGCCCCCAGCTAGATACCAAGAAACCGAGTAACTTGCCAGCCAGAACGCCAAAGGTGCATTTAGTCGGATTCAACTTCATCCTGTACTTGCGCAGGTTAGCAAAAGTTTCCTCAATATCACTAAGAAGAGTATGTGTTTCTTTTGTTTTGATGACAATGTCATCTACGTACACCTGCACATTTTTGCCAATTTGATCATGCAAGCATTTCTACATGCATCTCTGATAGGTAGCCCCAGCATTCTGCAACCCAAAGCACATGACACGATAGCAATAAGCCCCGTACGGGGTAATGAAAGCAGTCTTTATTTCATCAGCCGGATTAAGAGGTATCTGGTGGAAACCAGAGTAGGCATCAATGAAAGACAAAAGTTCACACCCGGCAGTGGAATCGATCACCTGATCTATGCGGGGTAGCGGGAATGGGTCCTTGGGGCAGGCCTTGTTCAGGTCGGTGTAGTCCACGCACATGCGCTATGCAGTCTCGGCCTTGGGATCTTCTTTCTTATTCTCAACCATAACCGGGTTGGCTAGCCAATCCGGATGCAGCACCTTCATGATGAATCCGCTTATCATCAACTTGGTGATCTGATCACCGATAGCCTTCCTCCTCTCATCACCAAAGCAGCGCATAGCCTGCTTAACTGGCTTGGAGTCGGGACGCACATGTAGCGAGTGCTCAACCAACTCCCTCGGGACACCCGGCAAGTCCTCATTAGACCATGCGAAGACATCCCGATTCTCACGGAGGAAGTGGATGAGCTCGCTTTCCTATTTCTCGCCCAACCCGGCGCCAATAATGGCAACACGATCTGGGAACTGAGGGTCCACCTGCACCTTCTTGGTTTCCTGGGAGGCCTGGAAAGCTGCTCCATACTGAGTACCCGGCATGCCTGGCATACCGACTTGCGCTGCTTGAGCCATAGCAACCACCTCGTGTATCTTCTTCTTCTCAGCAGCAATGACCATGGACTCTGCCAGCAGAGAACCAGCAGACGCACACTCCAAGGAGCTTTTGTAATCACCCGAGATGGTGATGAACCCATTGGGACCAGGTAGCTTCATCTTCAGGTAGGCTGCATGGGTTGAGGCCATAAACTTGGTGAGCGCATGTCTACCGAGTAGAGCATGGTAGGGGATCTGAAGATCAACCACTTCGAACTGCAGGCACTCGGTCCGGCAGTTCTCTCTGGTACCGAATAGCACATCAACCCAGACGCGGCCGATTGGAGCACAAGATACTCCCGGCACAATGCCATGGAAAGTAGTCCTGCTGGGTAGCAGCTTGTTCTCGGCAAGGCCGAGCTTCTCCAGAGTATCTCGGTACATGATATTGATGTTGCTGCCGTTATCAATCAGTACTTTGCTGAACCTAACATTCTTCATGGTCCCCAGGAATGTGGGATCCATCACCAGAGCATAGGTACCCGGATTGGGCATCACCTTGGGATGATCAGCTCTGGACCAGGTAATCTCCTGCTCGCACCAGAGCAGATAGTGAGGCACAGCTGGGATCACTGCATTTACCTCCATCGCACGCCTATGCAGCGACTGCTTGTCGTCTGGCTCGGTGGTGAGTACCATGTAGCTCTCATGATGTTCCTGGTACTGGTTGCGTCTCCACCACCATTGTTGATGTTGTTGTTGTTGTTGTTCCTGTTGTTGTTCCGGGTGTAGTAGTTGCGGTTGCGGTCATTGCGGTTGTCGTAGTTGTAGTTGCGGTTGGCTCCCTGAGCCACTTGGTTCACGTTCTCCCTTCTCGGATTCACTACAGGCCTGGGAGCAGCTGCCCGGATAGGCTGCACATTGGCATTCGCAGGCGGCAGTGGAGGAGGAGGGGGCAGCTGACCAAAACCTTCACTCTTGATGCGGTCCCACCAGCTGCATTTCCGGGTAGTGTGGTTGGCTAGCCTACTCGGATGCCGAGTGTGGAATCTGCATGGCCCATCCTTCATGTTCTCAAAGATAAATATCTGAGCATCTCCTGCATCCGGGTTGCCGCTACCTTGCTGAGGAGCAGTGTATGGTTTCTTGATGCCTTGGCCCTGATTCTGGTTCTGCCCGTATTGGGCTCCAGCAGTTTTCTGCCTTTGGCTACTCCCAGCAGCCGCAGGGTCTTGGTTCACAGCATTCACTTCTTCGGCATCATACCGAGTATCAGGGCGGTCACCTCTGCGCTTGTTAAGGAAATCTTGGCGTCTGCTGCCATCATGGTGCTTCCTTCTCGGCTCGAATGCATCGAGTAAAGGCTGGGTAGGGTCACCGAGTGCATACATATCAGCTATCTTGATCGTCTCGGTGAGCGTACTCGGCATCTCTCTCTGCAGCTTTTGCCACAACACGCTGCCATGCCTGCAACCTTGAGCAAACCAGGCGATTGCATGTGACTCGTTCACACCCTCGCATGTGTTCCTCAGTGTGCTCCACCGAGTAAGGTACTCTCGGTCAGTCTCCTCTTCTCGCTACTTGCAAGCTGAAAGCTGTTGCGGCCTATTCGGCCTCTTGTATGTGCTGGTGAAGTTGCTGATGAAGGCTTCCGAGAAGTCCAACCAGCAGTTAATATTGTCCTTGGGCAAGTTGTTCAACCAGATCCGGGCAGGGCCCTCCAGCATCTGGGGAACGTATCTCACGGCCCATCTCTGGTTGCCTCCTGCAATGTGCACAACGGTAACGTAATCACTTAGCCAGTCTTCCGGCTTGGTGCTGCCATCATAGCACTTGGTCCCTCTAGCCAACTGGAACTTGTTCATAGAAGGCTCCCCCATGATGCGGTTACCAAAGCAAGCTGGGCCGGGTGGCCCTCTCGTCTCCATCTGTGCTGACCGATTAATCCGGTCCAACTTGTATCCTGCATCGATGGGCTCCAGCATGCGGTCACCCAAACGATCAGTGATGTCTCTTGGGTCAGCGTACCCAGCCATCTCCATTGCCGAGTACCCATCATCGTAGCGGTCTTGCGGCACAGGACCAGGTTGAGCCACTGGGTTGGCTGCTGCCATAACTACTTGCGGCTGCACAGCAGCAGGCTGCTGTACTCTCTGCTGAACCGGGTTGGCGGCATGATGCTGCGATGGTCCTGCATGGTTTCCTCCTTGCCCCTTGCTGTGAGCTTTAGTGGCTTGATAGCCCGCTCCTGCAGAGTTGTGTTTATGGCCGGGCTGCAGCGCCATAGCGTGCTGTTTTCCGGCGGCAGCCGGCTCATACACCTGCATCTGTTTGTTCTTCCCAGAGTTCACACTTTGGTCCCTCTCATTGCCAGGAAGCGGCGATGAGGCCTGATCCGTAGATCTGACCGCATGTGAGTGGACGACCTTAGAAGCGCCAGCTCCCGGATTGGCTTTCCGGAACTCCTCGTTCTGCCTGCCAGCTTCTAGCACTAGCTCATTCAACCTATCCTGCTGCCTAGCGCACGCGTCACCAGTGAGATGCGGCAACTCAGCAGCAACTGCCTCTGTAGCCCTAAGAGTTTTGGCGGGGGAGCTATATTTGGGCCTAGTAGCAGTGTTCAAACTAGCAGTTTGGCTAGCAGCCCTACCATCTCTAGCTAGCTCAGCGCCTAAGTTGCGACGGATAACGCCTATCTTGCTAGGCAGCCTAGAAATGGGAGTAAAGCCATGTGCTCTGTTGTACTCGTTTTGATCTAGGTTAAGCTCAAGCCTAACCTTCTCCAGCTCCATGGTCTCCGCGCGTAGCGCTTGACGCTGTTGCTCGAGTTGTGCCCTCGACGTCATGAGCTCGAGATCGGTGGGAGGCGGCATGCCCAGCTGCTCGGTGGCGCCACCGCGAGCAACTGGTATAGCCGCGGACGTGGAAGCAGCCACGTAACCCGGAATATTCCGGGGCATGTCGTAGGGCTTGTGGACCCTTGCGCCAGCCGGTTCCTCGATGACTTCCGCGGTAGCGGCCGCGCCTTTCCCGTCATCGATAGCCGGGCATGTCATCATCACCTCCACGCTGTCCGCAGAGCAGCCAGAAGGCTTCCCGCGGGCAGCGAGTACAGCAGGAGGATCTTCTGCGACGAGCACCTCCTCCGGGAACTCGCGGATGACGGTGGTGGCGACATAGACCAGATGCGCGCCGAAGGAAAGGACCGAGCCGCCTGCTGGCACGGGCCTGCCGCCAAAATCGCCGGTGTTGTCGGTGACGAAATCGAAAGAGCCGAATCTATGGACAAGGCCACAGACCACATGCTCTCCCGAAGCAGAAATCGGTCCCGTCCGAATATGAACCCCAGCCAGCGCCGCTGCTGACACCATGGTGGGCGCCAACTGTCATGGTATGGAGAAGACAGATGCCATGGGATGGTTTAAGTTTGGGGCCGATGGACGTTGTAGGTATTCGGGGAGGGATCGCACGTCGAGTAGACGCGCTCAGGTAACACTGCAAACACCAAGAACTACCCAGGTTCGGGGCCCTCGTGTGGAGGTAACACCCCTACTCCTGCCTATCTCTTTGTATGTATAATATCCGAGTAGCCACAGTACAACTTTGCCTCTAAGCCGAGTAGCCACTCTGTTGTTCTCTCTCGCTCTAGTGCTAGCTCTTGTAATTAATGTGATCTGGGCCAACGTCCCTCGCTCAGGAGGGGGCAGGGCACCTTATATACTGGTGCCCAGCCAAATAAACAAAGACTAAAAGGTACAACTGATGGGACACGCCTACTGTGAAACAGAGCACGCCTCCGGCTTCTCGCTGACGCGGGTGCGGGAAGTCGCCGCGCCGTTCGGCAGATGTGACATGTCCACCCTGTCAGTCTCATAGGGTAGACCCCACGACACGTCCTGACCCCTCTGTCAGTGACAGGACATGACAGACGCCTACCTCACTGTAGCCACGCCGTTGCGCGAATAATCATGTACTCCGTAAGTTGAACCGCACGCCTGTACGGCTGCGGGATACGCGAGATCTTGTTAGAACGGCTCCATTGACTTCTTTCCCGGGTAGGATTGCAGCCCATCTACTCGGACCACCTGACCGCTACCCGGACGATCATAACCTTATCTCTTCTTGGCCTTCAATATTTATGACCGGATAGAAACTACCGGGTAGAGGGTACCCGGGTAGCCGTCTACCCGGTCAACGGCACTTTGACCTTCGCTTTATCACTTGCCTTACCCCTACTCGGGGGTAGCCCCCCGACAGAACACCCTTGATCAAATAAAAACACTTACAACCAAACACGCGGAAGTAGGAGACGTTGGGTTTGTTGCCGGTGAGGATCTCATATGGAGTCTTGTCCAAGCCCTTGCGGATGTAGAGGCGGTTGGAGGAGTGGCATGCGTTGGATATGGCCTCGGCCCATAGATGTTGGGGAGAAGAATACTCCGCCAACATGGTTGTTGCCATATCCAAGAGAGTTCGATTCTTCCTTTCGGAAACACCATTTTGTTGAGGAGTGTAAGTGACGGAATATTGATGCCGAATACCCTCATCACTAAGGAATTCATTCAAAGTGTAGTTCTTGAACTCCGAGCCATTTTCACTCCTAATAGCCATGATTTGGACACTGTGCTCATGTTGCACTTGGTTGGAGAAGTCGATGATAGTTTGTTGGGTCTCACTCTTGTACTTGAAGAAATAAAACCAAGTGTATCTTGAATAATCATCGACAATCACCAATCAATACTTATTGCCACCAAGACTTTCCTCGTGTACGGCACCAAAGAGATCAACATGGAGGAGCTCCAAGATCCTCTTTGATGAGATAATAGTCTTGGCCTTGTGGGGAATATCATGCATATTTCCTTCAACACACGACCTACAAACGCGATCTTTGGAAAATGAAACATTTTCTTTTAGTCCGAGGATAAGGCCAACTTTGTGAAGACTTTGCAAAGTTCTCATGTTGACATCGGATAAGCGGCGATGCCACAACCACCCCACGTTCGCCTTTCCGAAAAGACACATCGATTGAGAGTTGGTGGACTTCAAAAATTCTACCACAAACAACTTATTTTCGACATGTCCTACGTATGAAATGTCAAGAGTCTTTCTCCTAAAAAGGACCACAGTGTTTTCATTAAACAAGATGGAGAAACCCATCTTCCCAAGAGAACGGACTGAAAGTAAATTGAAACCAAGGGATTCAACAAGCATGACGTCCATGATAGTGACATCAGGAGCAATCACAGCCGCCAAAACCCGATACCTTAGACATGGACTTGTCTCCATAGGTAACGGTTGCGTCAATATCATTTGGGCGCAACTCCGTCACAAGTTCTTTGCTTCTGGTCATATGAGTGGTGCATCCACTATCAATTGTCCATTTAGATCCACCGGAAGCATAGTCCTCCAAGGCCTTAGCCATGAAGCACTTGGCATTGAGTTAAGGAAGGTTCTCATTGGGGGTTTCAAAGAGTGATGAAGATGATGGAGTTGTAGCAATAGCAAGATCGGCCACTTCACTTGTGGTTTCTTCTTCTTCATCACTTCCGGAATCATATTGCTCTTGAGTCGCAAGCACAAACTTGGTGGGGGACTTCTTGTTGAAAGTTTTCTTCTTGAAGTGAGGTTTCTTGTAAGCAACCTTGGACTTGTCCTTGCGAATGAGATTTCCACCATGTTGTTCTCTATTCTCATAGGGACACTCCGCAATGAAATGGTGCTTATCTTGACAATTGAAGCAAGACCTCACCCATTGAGTCCCTTCGTTTCCATAGCGAGACTCGGTCTTCTCCTCAACATATGCCTTGTCCTTGAATGGATTCATCCAAAACTTTTCCACGGTAAGACCAATGACATCTTTGAGCATCGGGTCATATTCTTGATCCTTCAACGGAGCCAAGTCCTCAAAGCAATCTTCTTCATACTCAATCTCTCTTGACACAACCTTGGCCTTCAAAGCAACCGATACTCCTTTGTGCATTCCTAGGGATCTAGCACAGTTGTAAAGAGCATTTTTGGTTTGCAAGTAATAGGAGCACACTTCTTGCATCACTTGGGTTGAGGTCAAGGAGGCAAAGTCATGTCTTGCTTGAATGCTCTTCAAGTCCATGGGCTCAAAAGGCATAAGAGCAATCATGTACTTCCTCTTTATCCAAGCATCGTCAATGTACTTGGCACCAACATTGTTGAATGCGTTGGCACGAGCCTTGAGCCTTTGTTACATGTCTACATGGCTCTCACCATCATGCATATAGAACCCTTCGGCCTCATTGCTCAAAGCATCATACTTATTCCTTTGCATACTCTCACTGCCCACAAACATGACAACAAGAGCGTCCCATGTTTCCTTGATGGTAGAATATTGTTGAAGATGAGGCATGTGGTTTGGACCCACATCTTGTTGAATGATGGACAAGGCGGTGTAGTTGAGTTGACAATCTACGGCTTCTCTTCTTGTCAAGTTCTTGGGGTCATGTGGCTTGTATCCATCTCGAGTGAATCTCCAAAGTTCAATACAAGAAGAGTTCAAGTGAGTTTGCATGTAATATTGCCACTCACCAAAAGAATGTGCATCAATTTTAGGAGGTTCTCCTCCAGGAATTATATGAGGATGAGGGACGGGAGGATCGGGAGAATAGTGTCCTTCGACGGAGTGGAATGATCCTTTTCCTTCCATACCCTTTATCGGTGGGGTTCTTAGCGGAAGCATCTTTAGGTAGATCAGCATTCTTCCCCTTCTCGGCGCCCTCCGGAACTTCGTCTGGAGGAGATGAAGTGGAGGTCTCCGATTCCTTGGCTTTCATGAATTGCAACATGAGTGTTCGCAATTCATCGATTTTGCTCTCCATGGATGAGGTTAATGATTTTTTTTAACTCATTGAGATCATCCATAGAGACATGCACCGTGGAATCGGCCATACTAAAACTCTTAGGCGGTTAAGCCCGATAAAAGAGACGAGGCTCTGATACCAATTGAAAGTAATTTATGGGCACCTAGAGGGCGGTTGAATAGGTGCTACGGCCAATTTTAATTTTTCTTATCGATTAAGGCTTGACACAAAGGTAAACTCTCTAGATAATGAAACTATGGTGAATTTACATATATGGCAAGAATAATGATAAACACAATACAAGCACGAGTAAAGGTAGGGGAACGAGATAACTGATATGGAGCATGCGGAGACACGATGTATTCCCGAGTTCCTCCTTGTTAAGGGAGTACGTATCGTTGGAGGGGTGTGAGCTCTCCACAAAGGCCTACTCAATGCCACAAATGCCTCACCCTATTATCCCATGAACCCCGCCACAAAGGCCCTCCACCTTCCACTATTGATCCCCTTTGAGGCGGGAATCGAGTCCTTTACAAACAAGCTTGGGGCATACACCCACAACCAAATTGGGGGCTCCCAACAATCACAAGAATCACCAAGAGTAGCAATAAGTCTTGGTTCTCCACAAGAGGAAACCATAGACAAGATCCCTCAAGCTAGGGGGAAATGAAAATTCGGTTGGTGAAGATGTAGATCTAGGGCTTCTCCTTCAATCCTCCAAGTTTCAACAAGTTTGGATGGAGGAGATGGGAGATCTAGCTTGGTGGGTGAGCTCAATCAATGGAGCATTTAATTCTGGACGAGCTACCCCTTGGAGAAGAAGGGGGTTTTCTATTTATAGGTGCACCAAAAACTAGCCGTTTTTCTCGCAGTCGAAGTTCATTCCGGAATGAATCCGGGGCTTCCGGAATGAATCCGGGCTCCCGGAATAATCCGGATCCTAACAGAAAAATTTACGTTCATGTCGGAATGAACCCGGATTGGTCCGGAATGATTTCGGATTGCAACAGAATATTTCGCGGCAAAGACGGAATGAATCCGGATCCCGGAATCACCCGGAATGGTTCCGGATCCTAACAGAAGTTTTCACGGTCAATCCGGAATGAATCCGGATGAATTCGGAATCATTCCGGATGACAGTAAAAACCTCTACTTCGAGCCAGAAAAACGTCCGCCGAACTTTTTCTTCTTGACCATTTCTTTGACACCGCTTTTGTGCTGATATTAGTTGTAACCTTTTTCAACAATTAGCACACACGGCTAAAACTCATTTATGTTGTTAACAAACACACAAAACATAGAGATATCGAAAATGTACTTTCAGATACTCACCTAATTATTTTAATTTTTAGTTTTTGTTTGTTGGAGCAGTTTGTATAAGGCCAACGGGGTGTTTCTGAAATATTGTATTTTTTATATTATGGTTTTGTAGATAATTAATTGCGTCTTTACTTTATATTCACACGAATGAAAAATGCACCATGGCAACACACGTGCATTCACCTAGTTAATACTCACTCCGATCCATAAAAAGTGTCGCTCACTTAGCACAAATTTTATACTTAGTATAAAATGAACATCATTTTGTATAGATTGGAGGGAGTAGTAAAGATTGGACGGTTTATAATTCTGCGGACGGACTACAGGATTATAATTGTTCTCCTCCACCTAAAAGAAAGGTACGTGACAAACCTTACAGACAGCTTATTGGGTTTTGATGTACGTGCCCTTAGATTCCGTAAAACAAGTTACCTCAAAACTTATGGCATTTTTTCCAAAAATAAAGCTTGTGATGCAGTTTTTGTTAAATCCTAGTCCCAACAGTTGTGTTTTCGTGATATCTACTCACCAAAATTTTGTCTTTCGTTTGCTTACATGAGTAATTGTATTTTCAGTTTTTGACAAGTTAGCAATCGTACAACTGCTCATCCTACACAGGCCCAGTTTTTTTTCTAGTTTAAAAAATAAGCTGCCTCCTCAGCTTTCTCATAAGCCGTCCAGCTTATTACTTGAGACTTAACTTTTTTTTTTTGAGACTTGCCGACCCCTTTTATTCCTCATGCGATATTAAGATACAGATGCCCTCTGGGGGCTCGATCAACCAAATATGGCGACCATGAACTAAACTTACACTACTCT
The DNA here is from genome assembly GCA_028641055.1 of Alopecurus myosuroides. NCBI lineage: Eukaryota > Viridiplantae > Streptophyta > Magnoliopsida > Poales > Poaceae > Alopecurus > Alopecurus myosuroides. Next base: position 405,657,646 of record CM054059.1, on the reverse strand, counting down.
TAGCTAATCCGTGAGCCTCCATATTAGAAGATCTCCGTTCGTGAACGAAGGCTACTTCGTCAAACACTACCTTCGCTTCCTTGATCTCCTGGACAATATGAGCATATGATCACATCGTCCCCCGCTCGATGCTCCTGATGACGTTCTGGCAATCACTCGCCAGCAGAACCCTCCTTGCGTTGATATCCCTCGCAAGAGCCATCCATTCACGCACCGCGAGTGCTTCTAGAGTCTCCGCATCCATCTTGCCAACGAAAACCTCCGAAGAAGCCCCCACAAAATTGCCCCTGTCGTCCCTAGCCACTGCTGCTACTGTGCCGCAACCAGTGTTCTTGCTCACCCGGCATCGACATTAATCTTTAATGTTCCACTCGGAGGCGGAATCCACCCATGTGAGCCTTGTCGGGTACCAGCTCTTCGTTGTTCCTCCTCCCTCGTCTGCTCGTGACCAAGATCGGTCACAAAACGTTCTACGAAGGCATGAACCGAGAGGGGGTTTTGGAAGATCTGCTCGTGGAGCGCCTTCCTCCTCGCATGCCATATGGCCCAAAGGGTCACAAAAACCCTCGTCTGGTCGTCCGATCGCAGTGAGTTTGTCATGTTCCCCAGCCAAGCCCGCGCATCTTCCTCGCTCGATGCCATCAGGTGCTCGTTGATACCTTCATCCGCGAGTGCCCAAACACACCTCGTGTACGTGCACTCCAGCAGCGCATGGCGCCATGAATCAGCAGTCCCACATAGCTGGCATTTGTCGTCCGACGCCATGCCTCTGTGATGGCGTACGTCGTTGGTCGGTATGGACTGTTTCGCTAGGCGCCAGAGGAAGATCCTTATCTTCGATGGAACCCTTGTCTTCCATAGCCGCGTCCATTCATCTCTAACCGAGCCGACATTAGAGACCGATGGCCTGTTATCGAGCCATGCCTCTCTTCTGTCCCTTGTTGCCACCAGCATTTGATACCCTGATCTGACCGAGAACATCCCACGGCGATCATAGTGCCATGCCCAGAAATCATCGTACCTTCTTGTGCATATTGGTATTTGAGTTATGATCTCCACATCCATCGGCAGTAGGTACTGCCGCAACTTCTCGGTTCTACATGTCGATCCAGTTGGTTCGATGAACTCCGAGACCCTCCTTGGAGGATTTTCACCAAGGCAAGCCATGGGCCGTAACATACCATCACGTGGTATCCAGTTATCATTCCATGTATCAGTATGCTTACCACTTCCAATCCGGTGAATCAGGCCTTGCTTCAGGACCTGAATTCCTTCATGGATTGATCTCCAAACCAGCGACGGGGAAGTTCCTACCTCCGAACTCAGCAAGTCCCTGTCCGAAAAATATCGTGCTTTGAGCACTCGAGCACTCAGCGTTTTTGGTTGCTGTATCATGCGCCATGCTTGTCGTGCCAGCAGGGCCAAATTAAATAGCTCTACATCTCTGAAGCCCAACCCCCCATGTTTTTGGGTTTGCACATCTCCTTCCATGAAACCCAACAAGGTTTCCTTTCGCCGTCACGACTGCCCCACCAGAAATTACTCACCATTGAGTTGATCTTCTGACATAAACCTCTCGGAAGTTTAAAACAAGCCATAGAGTATGTAGGCACTGCTTGAACCACCGATTTTATCATGACATCCTTCCCTCCTGCTGACAGGAGTTTCTCCAACCATCCTTGTATTCTGCTCCAGATTCTATCTTTTAAATACTTGAATGATGCATTGCTTGATCTCCCTACATCTGATGGCATGCCAAGGTATTTTTCGTTCAACGTCTCACTATGGACATTGAGAGCTACCTTCACACTTTCTCTCAGCGTTCCCTGACATCCTTTACTGAAAAATATTGAGGACTTGTCTCGGTTAATCCTTTGGCCCGAGGCCATACAGTATATTTCCAGAAGACTCTGGACTCTATTTGCACTCTCCATATCCGCTTTGAAAAGCAACATGCTATCATCTGCAAAAAGGAGATTGCTCACCGCCGGAGCTGACGGTGCCACCATTATTCCATGGAGCTCGGATGATAAAGAACGGTGTTTTCACAGGCATGATAGGCCCTCTGCTGCAATAAAAAAAAATATACGGAGATATGGGGTCCCCCTGGCGGATACCCCTCGATGGGATGAACTGCTACAATTTCCTTCCATTAAAAAGCACTCGGAAAGAAACAGTTGTCACTAACCTCATAATCATGTGAACCCAGATCCGGTGGAAACCAAGTTTCACCATTACTGCCTCGATGTATGTCCACTCCAATCGGTCATACGCTTTCTGCATATCCAGTTTTAGCGCGCAGAAACGATGTATTTTCGATTTATTCCGCTTCATAAAGTGCAGACACTCGTAAGCGGTAATTATATTATCCGTGATCAAACGGCCTGGTACAAAGGCTGACTGTTCCTCGGCAATAATTTCTGGCAAACACTCCATAAGCCTGTTCGCAAGAACCTTCGAAGCTATCTTGTATATCACGTTACACAGGCTTATAGGTCTGAACTTCCCTAGTTCCCCCGGGCTTGCCACTTTCGGAATGAGTACAATAAAAGTCTGATTGATCTCACTCAAGTCATCTTCTCCTTTCAGCACCCGGAGGACAGCCAAAGTGATTTCCTCTCTGCATATCTCCCAATGCGTTTGGAAGAAGTAAGCGGGAAATCCGTCGGGCCCTGGTGCTTTAGTCGGAAACATTTGGAAAAGGTCCTCTTTCACCTCTTTACTCGAAAACGGTTTCATTAGCTGATCATTCATATGTGTCGTTACCTTGGTGGGGATTACGTTAATAACTTCTTCCATGTTCTGTACTCCATCCGAGCTGTACAAGTTCTCATAGAAGCTCCTTGTCATTCTTTCCATCTCACTGTCATCCTCTGTGATCGTACCATCTGCTTTAGTTAAACGTGTAATCTTATTCCTCTTCTTCCTCTGGCTCGCACAAAATTGGAAAAAAACGCGTGTTTCTATCCCCTTCTGCCAGCCATTGGACCCGGGCTCGCTGCATCCACATCACCTCCTCCCGTTGATAGAGATCGATCAACCGCTTAGTGATGGTATTTTCTTCCTCTGATGGCCCCTGTCTGAGCGGTTCGTCACGTAGTTCTGACAACCGGTTATTGAGATTCCTTATTTCCCTCTTTACGTTACCAAATGTGTCCCGTCCCCACGTATCGAGTGAGTTGGACGTCGCCTGTAATTTTTGTTGCAGCTCTCTCATCGTTGTTGATTTGCCATCTTCCTTCCATTTATCCTCTAGAAAAGGTTTGAACTGATTATGTGATTCCCACATCACCTCGTACCTGAAGATTTTATCTTCAGTTGCCCTTCTCTGCCGTGCTGCTTCCTGCCACCTAAGAAGGATCGGCCCGTGGTCAGATGTCGCCCCTGTCAGGTTCGTAACCGTGGCGAGAGGAAAGCGCTCACACCAACTCGCCGTGTCTAAGGCTCTGTCTAGACGGACGCGGCAGAATGATCCCCCCGCCACTCGCTTCTCAAACGTCCATCTTCTTCCCTCAAACCTGAGGTCTACCAACTCACAAATGTCTACAGTTTCTCTGAAACCTTCTATCTGTGACAGGCTCCTTTCTGCAGCTCCTTCATGCTCGTGTTGATGAAGTACCTCATTAAAGTCTCCGATGCACAACCAAGGAAGCGGGTTGGATGATTTTATGTGCTTTAACATGTCCCAAGTTTTGAAGCGTTGGGATACCTGGGCCTCTCCATACACACACGTGATTCTCCCCGGTTCGTTATTTCTCTCCGTGATCCTAGCATCAAGATGATACTGCGAAAACGGTAAAATCTCCACATCAATATCATTATTCCAGTACATAGCAATTCCTCCACTACGTCCTGAGCTACTGATAGCAAAACAATTGTCATAACCTAGCATTCTTGCTAGTCCTTCAACCCGTGACTTGTGTATCTGTGTCTCCACGACAAACAGCACGGTAGGGTTGAAACGCTTCGTCAAGTTGCAAAGCTCACGAACTGTCGCGTCGTTTCCCAGTCCGCGACAGTTCCAGCAGATGCAACTCATTGCACCTGGCGGTACTCCGCATCGGAGCCCGCCTCACTTTTTTCTTCTTCGCCCGTCTTGGCCCTCTTTGTTTCAGGTTTCGCCGGTGAAGAAGGCAAAACTCCAGTGGACTTGCCTTCCTCTCCAAGTTTCCGATCCAGGCTCCTCCTTGCGGGTGGGTGGCTCTCCCCCTTCTCTGCATGGGTGAGTCGCAGCACACCGCCACCAGTACCTGCTTTGAGCGGTGAGTCCTCCTGAGCACGCTTCCGAGAACCACCGTTCTCTCGAGCACGGGAACCATTCCGTCCCCCTCTTGCTCCTTCTCCAGTCTGTGCCCTTGCTCGCACCCCCGTTGATGTCGGATGCCAATCCTCAACGGGTGCTAACATCCACCTCCCGTACTGCTTGAGCGTGCCGTCATGCACTCCGTCGCCACACTCAAACTCATCATGGCCTAAAAGCCCACACACATCACAGAATTTCGGTAGCTTCTCATAAAGGACCTGAAACGCTAGCCTCTTTGAGCCCTCTGGGTGTAATCCAACAACCCGAGTAAGGGGTTTATGGACGTCGAGTTTGATCCTCGCTCTCACGAAGCTGGTGTCGCTCGCACCTAGTGCATACAGATCAACACTATTGACTACACCGATGCGGTTAGCCATGTCTCGCACTATATCCTCCTTCCGAAACAGAGGTGGGATTCCCCGGATCTGCACCCAAACATGAATCCGGATCAGAGGTACTGACTTAGGGTCAGCAATTCCATCATAGGGTTCGATCAACACTCCCATCTGCCGGAAGATCCAAGGCCCTTCAAGCATAACTCGGTTCCAATCCCCGAGGCATGAAACTTGCAGGACAAACAGATTGTCCTCCACTGGGCGTATGGACCATTGCCTCGCAAAGCTCCACGCCACGTCCATCTTCTGAAAAAACGGCTGGTTACCAAAGTGTTTCGTGGTGTGCACCCTAACCACCGCCATCCACCGTGCTCCCTCTCGGAGGTTCGTGAACTCCTCCTTCGGCAGAACCACGTTATCGAGCTCCTCATCCTTCAAGACTAGCTTCTTCAGCAATTCTTGCAGATCCACCGGAGATTTGGCCTCAGACGAGCCTCCCTCCTTGGGGATCTTCGTAGCCATTGTTAGGGTTTCCAAAATACGACCCAGGCGATCCCGCCCTGCCGCCGCCCTCGCTTGCCCCGCCAAGGCCGGGTAGACGTGCTAGACGTCCCCTTAATCAGCCCGAGCGGTGCGTAAGCGGAGGAGAAGAGGTTAGGGGTGATAGGCACCGGGGAGATGTCCTTCCGCCGTCGCAGTCGCCGGCAGGAGTTGAAACCCTAATCGCTCAAGCGAAAAGGTCGCAGTCCGTGACACGTGAGGCAGAGGAATACGGCGCACGCCCTTGAGACTTAACTAGTTATGGTTATGATAGTTACTAGTTTAGAAGTCTGATATGGTAATGGGCTTATGGGCCATAGTACTGGAGTGACGGAGTCCACCGTGCCTTACCGAAAGGGAAACGCTGTAAATCACCTGGGGGATCGCGCGTTTCGCATCCCCCGGCTCCTGCTTGCGACGCGTGTACAGGTACAACGACGGGTAGAGTCCGCGCGTCCTACCTTATCTCCACGTCGATCGTTCTCATCCACATAATCCATCCCGAATCTCCTTCTCCCCCACGAGACCATGAGCGCTCGCTCTGCTCCTCCTACCGGAGCACTGCGCAGCTCCTCCCTCTACCGGAGCTCCTCCTCCTACCGGAGCACTGCGCAACTTCTGGCCTTTCTCCAAGCAACGCCGCCCCGCCCCACGCTTCTACCGGAGCGCCGACCGGCTCCTCCGTCCCTCCCGCCCCCGCCCCGCGCTCCTACCAGACCGTCGCCGGCATCATCACGCCTGCTCCTCCTAACAGCGTGGCGCTGGTGCTCCACTCCACCGTCGGCCCGTGCTCCACACGATGTCGCTGCGGGTGCTCACTAGGAGGGAGGTAGTGCTCCGGAAGGCCAACTAGGGTGCTGTCAAAGGCCGATGTCGATGCTTCCCAAGGTCACCGCCGGTGCTCACTAGGAGGAGCGGTGGTGCTTCGGAAGGCCAACAACGATGCTCCCCAAAGCCCCTGTTGGTGCTCACTAGCAGGGCGGTGGTGCTCCGGAAGGCCAACAACGATGCTATTGAAGGCTCACGACGATGCTTCCCAAGACCGTTTGTCAGCGCTCACTGGAGGGCGGTGGTGCTCCTGAAGGGCAACGGTGGTGCTACCGAAGGCAGATGACGATGCTCCCCAAGGTCGTTACCTATGCTCACTCGGAGGGCGGTGGTTCAGACCCTGCCGCCAAAGGCGGACGGGGCGGCGGAGTTGCTACTGACGGCAAGTCGAGATGCTACCGACGGCGTGTCGGGATGCTACGGGGACGGCAGCCGGAGTTGCTACCGACGGCGTGTCGGGATGCTACGGACGGCGGCGAAGTTGCTACCGACGGCGTGTCGAGATGCTTCCGAACGGGCGGCCGGAGTTGCTACCGACGGCAAGTCGAGATGCTACCGAACGGCGGCCGGAGTTGCTACCGAAGGTATATCAGGATGCTACGGACGGCGGCCGGAGTTGCTATCCACGACGTGTCGAGATGCTACCGAAGGCGACCAGAGTTGCTACCGAAGGCGACCGGAGATGCTACCAAGGCAAGACGTTGCTGCTACTACCAGGTAGCACGACGGCGGGTGTCAGCCAGGGCTGGACTCTACCGCCGGCGAGGCTGCGAGCGGACGAACCTGCCTCTGCAAGATCTCGATGAGGGGTCGGCGAGGCTGCGAGCGGAGGAATCTCTTGCCGGAGCTCTCGACGACGGGCGGTGGTGATGCTATCGACGGCGAGGCTGCGGCGAGGTATTTCTCCGGCGATTCTTTTCTCCGGTGACGAGGTGGAGCTCACCGGAGGAGCCCACGGGTTGCTGGGTGTTGTGCGTGAGTGCGGCGGTTGACTTTTTTTCCGAAGCGTAGGCATTTTTTCGTGCGTGAGTGTGGTCCCATGGGACACGTGTCGCTTGCTGGAGGCGGGGGATCGAAACTTTCGATCCTCCGGGGGACGCTCAGAGCTATCCTTACCGAAATTCAGATCAAGCGCGTCGAAAGCACGCGCTGCTCCCTACCAGGGCCGGAAACTCAACCTAGCGGACAATCGGACTCGGACACACTGCGTACTTTCCAAATTTCAGCCATCGCCGCGCCAAAACCGTGGCGCGCAAGGTTTCTTTTCCCGCGCCCAATCTCCGAGTCTCTGAAGCCCGGAGCCGTGAGCCGACTCGAATTCGTAGCAATCAACCACCATCCCCGATTCGCCGATCGATTCCTTGAACCCTCATCCCGCATCCCCATCCATCACGCCAAGTCCTATACCATGGCTTCCTTGCTGGCTCCCTGTCATGCTCTGCAGCCGCGCGGTTCCTCTACCGCTTCGTACTTGCGCGCGCCGCCGCCGGCAAGCATGGATCGCGTCTACTTCGACGACCCCTCCCGCGTCCTGGTGCAATCGGACGGCGCCAGGGACTGCAAGCGGCGACGCCGCCACGGAGGTGAGGACGACTCCCGCACGAGCAAGAAGCAGGCGGTTGGGCGCGCCGCCGCCGCCTCGCCGATCGAGCACCTTTCTTGCGCGAGGATCAGACCGTTCGTGCGCACGTCACGCCCGAGAGAAGAGACCCACGTCACCGCCCGGGGCGGCGCGCAAGACGTGATCCTGAAGCAGAACACCGGTGAGAGCACTTCTTTCAAGAAGATCAAGCCGGTGATGCCGGCGCCATCGCGCCCCAAGAAACAGACATCCTCATCGAGCCAGATCAGCGCCCGCGCCGTCGCGCACGGCGTGATCACGAAGCCAAAGGCCACCGAGAGAATTACGTGCACCAGGATCAGGCCGACAGTGGCGCTGCAACTGTCGGGCCCCAAGGATAAGCTGAAAGTTCGCCGCGGCGGCGTCCTCCAGAACGACGCGCACGGCGTGATCAAGACGAAGCATGAGGCCGATGAGCGCGCCCAAGCGACTGTCACGAAGAGCATCCCGAAGATCCAGCCACCGGCGCCCGGGGTGAATCATCAGGATCCTTACGCCCCGACAGATGCGCTCCGTTCGGCCCTCGCCACGGCTCGCCAAGCTCTGAACAGGCGGCACAACGTCTACGCGCGGGAGAGGGAGGAGGCTCGCCGAGAGCTGGCCAAGGTGGTGCAGACTGTCTTCTTCAACGACCCCTACATCAGTCTCGACGACGTGCTCAAACCCTGATCGTTTCGTTTCATCCTGAGATTTTTTTTGTAGCACGAGGTGCACAACCCATGAATCTGGCCCTCGGTCGCTGATCATGTTTGTCATCCCGGGAAGTTTGCAGTTAGATCTTAACTAGTGATTAATTCATTGGAATTTTGGTTGCGAGCCTATGGTTTCATTAATTATTCTGGTTTTACTGCCAATCTTGTATGGCGATGTATAAGTTGTAAACATTCCAATATACAGTAGTTGTGAATTCTGCATTTCTCACAGTGCCATTCTCGGCTTTGTTGAGCTGGGCTGTTGATCTTTTCGTAGAAAATATGATAAAATAAGTTGGATACACATATTTCCTACGGATTTGCTAAACCTCAGTCAACTGAGATTACGTTAAGTCTCAGTCGACAGTGTCAGCCGTCCGTTTCTGCGTTGTGATTCGCGTTGTGATTCGTGCTCCCGGCCGTTTCTATTTTTTCTGGGGCGCCTTATCCCGTGTCTGATTTGTGTGGCTGCGAACTCCCGAGTACCGACCGGTTGCTCGTTTCATTCGAGAAGAGAAGGGGACAGGTGCCAGAGGGGAAGCTGGTGAGGCGAGCTACACGGCGGGAGGTGACTTCTGTCTCTTGCTTCGCCGGAGGCGACTCTCCCCCCCAGTTCTGAAACTCTGCCTTCTCAAGGTGATGTGTGTTCTGCTTTGTGGAACTTTTCCGGTCCTATTCGAAGGTTAGGTTGCCGAATCGATCGAGTTTTCTTCTGTTTGTGCATTTTGGATTCGAGCTAGGGTTTGAGGTAGGACGTTTACTAGCGTGGGGGGGTCTCAAATACACCGAATCGATTCGACTATTAGTAGCATTTCATCAGAGAGATTCATGTGTTTTTGTTTGTGTTTTGATCCAGTTTGACCTTTTCTGTTTGGTGAGAATCAGTGGTTCTAGGTCTGTGTATATTTTTGTGCGAAGGATATAGCAAGTTCTGCGCTCTCTGTGAAGGATTGATGCATCTGTAGCCTGCTATCTGTTTTGTTTTTGGGGTTCTGCAGTTGGCGAACTGAAATTTCTATTAGTGTGTCTGAATTTTCTGGAGTTTTTAGCTTACTATGATTTCCCTATATGCTTGTAGCTAGCTGGCTAGTAGTACTAAGTTTGTTGATGCCCCAACAAACTTAGTACTATTTTTTGCTTGTTGCAAATGAGGAAGTTGAGGTCTAAAACAGTGAGGTGCTTCCTGCAAATCATGTTGTTTGGTGCAGTTTTTAAATGCATATAGTTCTATCTTGCTTGTTTCAAGGTCAAACCAACATTTTGTGATTAGCCATAGTTGATTCAAGAAACTGAGCGATGCTGCCGACCGTGCGAGCGCGCCACGCTCCCGCGCCGGGCTCAGCGTTGTCCCAATATCCATGGTGACAGAGTGGGCGGCTGATGCGAGTAAACTGCTGCAGCGAACTAGCATTTGAAACTCTTGTGCATTTTGCATTTTTTTCAATTCAGCTAGTAATAATCCTCAAGACTTTTGTAGTTTGTATGTATGTTTTTTTGGAAGATTTTAAATGCCATCGAGTAAACATTGATTCATGGTTGTTTGTAGATGGTTTTAATAAGGCAAAAGAATGGTTGCTTATAGAGATTGTTGTTGTTGCTGTTTTATGTTTTTTCAGGTAGTACATGGAGAAGAATAATCTCCAGTATGACAGTAATGAAGAGGTAATTCTTGTTGTTTTATTTTATTTTTTAGTTTGTCCATATGTTTAAATTTTGTTTTTTCTAATCTCTGCATTGTTTTTATAGGACGGTTCTGAATCGGAAGATGACATAGTTTTACTTGAGGCAGTTAATACAATGCATAACACAATTGTGAGTTCAGCCTTTTCTTTTCCTGTATTTTTTCTTTTTCCTTTTTTGATAGCATGGAGCACACATGTATTTGTGCAGTGGGGGAACCAACAATTGTAGTAATGAAAATTCAAAAGATATGAAGCATCAAAAAAATGTACTATGTTCTTTGTGTTGTCATGTTGTTGTTTAAGTAATACATAGTCCAGTGCTTGTTTGTTTGGTCCACGATCCATCCGTGGAATACTGATTGATCTTCAAGTTGCGCCTTGTGTTTTAGCACTGTCTTTTGTACTAGCAGTATCTTCTACTAGTTATGGAAATAGAGGCACGACTTAGTACTATTTGCGGAATTACTCAGTCATATTAGCAAATCTGATCTCTTACAATTCAGAAATGCTATGTCAAGCTCACTCTACAATACTAGATAGCCTGCCAGTTGATGTATGTTTAATGGCGGTTTACGTATAATTTTAAATTTCAGGTTAGAAGGAGCTTAAAGCGGACTCGTGGAGTAAGCAAATTGCCGAAAATGAATAAGATGGTGAGTTCTGCATCACTACGGAATCCTATAATTTTCATGGTCCTTTTTTAGTTTCAGTTTTATGCAACAGCCACCATGCAAGTAATCCTCTGTTGGTTTCTAACTTTTTAAATTTTTTTCCAGAAGATAACACGTGATCGTAGACAAGGCAGACAAGTTGTTGATAAAGATATTTCTGTACCCAAAAGTAGATACAATGCAAGTTACCTTGTTGAAGTCATGAAGTGTTTTGATGATGAACAAAGAAATTTCTTAAGGGAGATAGATTTTGGGGCTCTACTGCATCTGGAGGGCGGTTTTGTTCCTTGGTGTTTTGTGCAGTGGTTGGCTGACCATGTGGATGTTCAAAATGAACATATGGTTTTTGGCAAAAAGTTCATTGAGTTGAACATTGAGTCGTTTGGTCATGTACTTGGGATCCCAACCAAAGGTGAACCTGTACCTCCTGAAACCAAGACAACGACAAGTGAGTTCCTGCTGTTATTTGGACTAACATAAATGCCCTCCATCAAGTATTTTAGCGATAAGATACCGAAGAAGCAATGCGAGAACAAGGATGAGTTATTAAGGTGCTTTATGACAGTAGCTCTTGCATGTTTTTTCTGTCCAACCTCAAGCACGAAGCCTAGCTCAGCTTATCTTGGTGCTCTAATTGATGTTGACAAGATCAAGACATTCAATTGGGGAAAGTTTGTTCAGGAATCAAATTTTGTCTAGATAAAGAAGTATCAGGCATCGTCATCTACTTTGGCAATTTGCAACTACTACTTTGCGGTTAGTAACAAAGTATTTTTCAACATAACCATGGTGTTTTTATTTTTATTTATGTGTTTGTTTCACTATAATTCGCAGGTCCGATACTTGGATTTCTTAGACTATGGTACGATTAAAATACGAACAACTATACCAAGAATAGCTGTTTGGAAGGGTGACATGATTAAGAACTATATCAGTCAAGATATGGACGAAGACAACTTCTACGATAAGCTGCATGTAAGATTTTGTTTTTTTAGTAACGATCAATAAATGAACCACCCTCTCTACATGATTTTTAAAATGTCCCACTTGCTTGATTTTTATAGATCAAGCATATAACTGAAACATGTTATGCCCAAGTGACATCAAACATTTCCCCAAAAAGCAATTTCTGTCTTGATCATATGAGGCAGTGCATCGATTCATTTTAGAATTGTGCTTTCAATGATAAGGTTGGTTTTATTTTATCCATTTATCATGTATATTTATTTAGTCAACACTTTCTGTCTTTTCTGTTCAATACTATATCTCTGTGCTAACACGAACATACGACTCTGAGCAGGTAAAACAGAAAATATGCTTGATTTTCGAAGAGTACACTAACGATGAAACATTCAGAAACTGTTCAAAGGCACAAGAACTTGTAATAAATGTGCTTGAATGCTTGATTGAAAATAAATGTATTTCAAGCAGTTCACAAAGTACCGACACAATAATCTGTTCACACGGGGATGAAAGCAAGTCAAATGGAATTGTGAATGGGTCTGACAGCACCATAAAAGTAACATCAAATGACGACAGTAACAACATAGACGGAAAGAAAGGTAATTCTTTCACCTTATTCTTGCATTTTTTACATATATATCTTCTATTCTTTTATATACAAAATGCTCAAATTTGCAATTATTTCTGCTAGTTCATCTAGTTGTTTATTTTTTCTGCTTACACAGATGATGAACTACTTCACAAGGAGGATGCAAATATAAATTTTGCTAGCCAAAATACCGAGACTACTTCACCTATCATTAAGCAACCAAAGGAAGCTACAAACCTCGGCGAGAAATTACAAGGGAAGGCTAAGGTGAGACCTGAAGATACTGAAAAAATTGCAGATACATATGAGGTTGATTTTCTTGCTTAGCTTTTCCCAAATCTCCAACTATATCAGATTTTGCATACTTCGGTGAAACATTTTTTTCCTGAAATTTTGTGTACTATATTCTATCTAAAAAAAGTCATGCACCAATAATTGCCGCAGATTATAGCAAGAATAGTTCAGCCAGTCGACATAGATGCAAATATGAATAACTCAATCTCTACGGCTACATCAATTTCTCTTCACACGACCGAAGTGGATACTATACTTCAACATGTCAGTAGTGCATTGTGCATGCTTAATATAAAGAAAAGAGCAAACAACCAGAATTTGAGTGTCTCGACAAAAGCAAGGTAAATTACAAAAAACATAAACTCTTTAATCTGAAACATCTCTTTTTACAATGGCTTGGGTTTAATTTTTATAATCTTTATAGGTATGTGGGTTTTCCAAAATTTGCGTCCATTACCTTTTCTCTAAACTTTTATTTGTTCTAGGGTCAAATGAATCAAATGGAAGAAGATGTGCAAGCTTCAGGCGCAAATAGTGCTAGTTTAAATCATATGTTGAATGAAGATCCAGAGATTCCTGAGGGACAATGTGATGCACAGACATCCAGAGGTTATTCTCCCTTCATGATTCTTTTCTATTACTTTTTTTGTGTGCACATGTATAGGCGAAACAACGAGTTTTTCTTTCTCTTTGTCTGATCTTTAATTTCTGCAATTCAAACTAATGTAGACACGAGCATTACCAAGAGGCAGGAACCAATCTCTGATACACAAAATACCACCCCTAGAAGAACTCATGCTATGTTTAATGCCAATGAAAACTTGGGTGAGTTAATCACATATTCTGTAATATGCCCTCCTGTCTACATAATGTTTTCCCCCTTTTTTCTTCTATTCTATTAATACATATAAGCTTATTTTCCATCCACTGCTATTTATTTTTTAAAGGCAAAGTATCCTCAGATTATTCCATCTACGCAAGCAGCAGTTCTATACAATGTGGTCAGAGACACCATGGGAATGACATCGAGTTAATTCCACGCATCAATCTGCAGAACATGTTTGCTGCTTGTGCCAACAATTCGGAATTGAGTTCACAGTCAAGAGAATGAAGCAACACATCAAACTCAACATATGAAATACTTGAAGACATGAGTATAGATGATTATGAGGTACCCATTTGTTCGCAACCTTTTTGTCCTTGAAGCCAAACTGCTTGCACCACTTGTGCTATAACTTTTCAAGTAGATAGTCTACTTAATTATTTTCTTGTGAGATTTACCTGTTTATCGCTTTGTGGTAGATGTGCTATCATATTAACACACCCTAAGCTAATGGTGTATCTTCTTGGTCTCTGATAGTTTTGGGACTCTTTACTTATTTGTTTCGGGAGATGTTTTCATCAGTGTGCATTAGGGGAATCATGTATATTCTGGGGACTACTGTAAGAACTATAGTCGCGGATATCCAACACAAAGCTTAGACATGGTCATTGTATGCTTGATTTATATCCTAGCTTTCGTACAAATATGCATAGATTTCTGTACCCAAGGTGATTTTTCTGCGCAATTTTGTGAAGAGAATTCTGCAAGTTCCTGCTGTTTTTTTACTCAAGCTAGTTGCACTTTTTATCAACAGAAACCTGCAACTTGTCTTTCCGTTTTAACCTCAAAGCTAGTTGCACCTTTCTCTTGAGAATTATGGAACTTACTTTCATTCGGTTGTTTTGTTTCTGAAGCTAGTTGCACCTTTCCTGTTTGGAAAATGGGCAAATTGCTTCAGCTTTTATTTTTTCGAAAGGAAGTTGCACCTTTTATCTTGAGAATTATGCAACTTCATTCGGTTTGTTTTCACTGAATCTAGTTGCATCTTTGTCCCTGTGAAATGTGCAACTTTTTGCGGCACTTTTCGTGTCCAAAACGGAGTTGCAACTTTTATTTTTAGAATTCTTAAAACTCAACGATTGGTTTTTACTTAAGTTAGTTGCAATGTACTCTGCGGAAAATGTGCAATTTCTTTTTTCCATTTATACTTTGTCAAAAAGCAAGTTGCACTTTATCTGTTGAGAATTATGCAACTTCATTCGGAATTTTTTTCACTGAACCTAGTTGCATTTTTTCATTGAGAAGTCTGCAACTATAGTCGTGGATATCCAACACAAAGCTTAGACATGGTCATTGTATGCCTGATTTATATCCTAGCTTTCGTACAAATACGCATATATTTCTGTACCCAAGGTGATTTTTCTGCGCAATTTTGTGAAGAGAATTCTGCAAGTTCCTGTTGTTTTTTTACTCAAGCTAGTTGCACTTTTTATCAACAGAAACCTGCAACTTGTCTTTCCATTTTAACCTCAAAGCTAGTTGCACCTTTCTCTTGAGAATTATGAAACTTACTTTCATTCGTTTGTTTTGTTTCTGAAGCTAGTTGCACCTTTCCTGTTTGGAAAATGGGCAAATTGCTTTGGCATTTATTTTTTCTAAAGGAAGTTACACCTTTTATCTTGAGAATTATGCAACTTCATTCGGTTTGTTTTCACTGAATCTAGTTGCATCTTTGTCCCTGTGAAATGTGCAACTTTTTGCGGCACTTTTCTTTTTCCAAAACGGAGTTGCAACTTTTATTTTTAGAATTCTTAAAACTTAACGATTGTTTTTTACTTAAGTTAGTTGCAATGTATTCTGCGGAAAATGTGCAATTTGTTTTTTCCATTTATACTTTGTCAAAAAGCAAGTTGCACTTTATCTGTTGAGAATTATGCAACTTCATTCGGATTTTTTTTCACTGAACCTAGTTGCATTTTTTCATTGAGAAGTCTGCAACTTGCTCCGGACTTCCCCCCCCCCCCCCCAAAGCTAGTTGAACCTTTTCTCTAGAGAATTCATTTAAAACTCACTGATTGGTTTTTACTGACGCTAGTTGCAAGTTTCTGTTGAAAACTGTGCAACTTGTGTTTGGTAAGTTATTGTCCAAAAGCAAGTTGCACTTTTCTCCTTGAGAATTATGCAACTGCATTTTCAGTTTTTGTACTGAACCTAGTTGCATATTTTTCCCTGAGAAATGTACAACTTGCTCCAGACCTTTTTCCCCCAAACCTAGTTGCATTTGTTTCCTTGAGAAGTCTGCAAATTGCTCCAGACTCCCCCCCAAAGCTAGTTGAACCTTTTCTCTCGAGAATTCATTAAAAACTCAGTGATTGGTTTTTACTGAAGCTAGTTGCGTCTTTCTGTTGAAAACTGTGCAACTTGTGTTTGGTAAATTAATTGTCCAAAATCAAGTTGCATTTTTCTTTTTGAGAATTATGCAACTGCATTTTCAGTTTTTTGTATAGAACCTAGTTACATATTTTTCCTTGAGAAATGTGCAACTTGCTCCAGATTTTTCGATCCAAACCAAGTCGCTCATTTTTCTCTACACAGTTCTGGAAATTCACTGATTTTGGTTTTTACTGAAGCTAGTTGCACCTCCCCTCTTGAGAAATGGGGAACATGATCTGTAGTACATTGTAAATTCTGAAAATTCATTCGGTTCTTTTTATTTGGAGATAGTTGCATTGAAGATTTCTGCATTTTTATTTTTTGTAGATTGATGACGGTGTCCCTTCAATACGTTTCATGCAGAGTTTTCTTGCAAGCCCAAGAAACCAGGTAAACAAACTTGCAGACTAAGCACAAAGGGACTAATTTATATCTGAAGAATATATACATGAATGACTAATTTGTTTTCATTACTATGTATCAAGAAATATTAGGATCACAGAGATAACTAAAAAAGAAGCTGAGCTATTTGAAGCTTCTAAGTTGCAAAAATCTTCTGCTAGGGATGTTGATTCAGAACAAAGAAATTTTTTTGTTGGTAATCCAGATTCATCACAAAGGGAGAACAGTGTGGGCACTCCAGATTCACCACAACGGTTGAACTCTAATGGATCTCCAGCTTCACCGATAAGACAAATAGGAAAACAAATCATAGACATTGTATGTGTGGTTTTTTCTATTCACAATGTACTATAATTACTTCTATTAATTTTCTAGTGTCTAGTTTATTTGCTTGGGATTTGCGTGAAGTTAATAATGCTTATAATTTCAACAGAGCTCACAGGAATCTCCAGAGGTTTTGATTCTGAGAGTAAACGAAGCAAGTCCTCCTTCCAGCTGCTACAACAATGAAAAAGTTGTGCACATCGGGAACAACCAGCTGACACCAATCCGAACGAACACAACCGAAGCAGTAGATAGGATTTATAATCAGACAAATTTGACAGCTGGGGTGAGCTATGGTACAAATGCTTCAGGGAGTGCCTATACAACACCATTTCCTCCAAGACGTTTGGTGGCACCAAGAAAATATGTCTCATCGCCATACGACATTGTTGTGAGCAGCTTGGCGCCAACAGCTGAACAAACAAAATACTTTGATGCTATTGTTCGCCTCGCAAACACACCTGAACACAAATAGTAAGTATATTTGTGTTCTGCTTTCCTATCTATATTTTCTTGTCAATTATTTTTTCTCTCACTTATTTTTGACTTGGATTGTCATTTTACAACACTTCCACTTTTTTTTAAAACAGCAAGATGGCTATTGAGTTTGACAACATGAAGGTCACTTTTGATACATTTGGGAATTCGGTGAAGCGAACGGGCAAGGTTGAAGCATGGATGATTAACATGTATTGCCGCAAGCTATTTCAAGATAGACACCCCAAAGACTCAAACAGACACACATTTTTTCACACTTCAAGTGTAAGAATGTCTGTTATTTTTGTCTACACTTATGCTTGGTTACTTCTTCATTTTGATTTATCTCTGCTGTGTGATTGCAAATTCTATATAGGAATACTTTCTGGAAACTTGGAACAACGAAGAAAGGAGGCTATATAAGAGGCAGCTAGCCATCAAAGCATTTCTGGGAGCCAACAAAGCTAAAAAACTGCATTTGACTGAATTAGTATGTATAGTTTTCCCTTACGTACTAACTACTTTTTGTTCTTTGTGGCCTTTTCACAGCCTGGATTAAACATTAACTATGCTGCATCTTTTACTTTTGATCAAATCAGCATCACTTCTCGTCTTTGTATAACCTCCATTGGTTCCTTTCAACGTTGATATCGGAGATAAAAAGTTCTTTTTCCTCGACTCGTTGTTTGGCAAAGATTCTGCTTTGCACAGGACAGTTGACAACATGATGGTATTTTTTCCTACAGTCTTACTACAATTTCATACTTCATGAATTCACTTTTATGAAACTTTTAATTTTGTTCCATGCGATATCTAGTCAACTTTTTATTTCTGTCTTTGTAGATTAAATATTTCAAAGAAATATGGAATGAATGTGCTAACAAGAATATTGATTTCTCAAAGTTTGATATCATCTACCCAAAAGTGCCACAACAAGTTAATGGGTAATTTTTTAAATCCTTCTATTCCCAACTCTTTTTCCAAACTATGCTACTTTTGATATATGACTTGTCTTTTTTCTACAAAAACAGACACGATTGTGGAATCTATGCGATAAAAAATATTGAAATTTTTTCACCGAGGAGTCCACTGATGGGAGCATACTTGGCACAAGATATCCCAAACTTCCGCATTCAAATAGGAAATGATCTCATGTTCTGCAAGTATAACACCCTAGATGAAATGAAGAATTTGGTTAGAGCATTTCAAGCTACTGTATGATTCATATTCAATCTCCCCTTTCAATTTCTTTTACCTGTTTTCTATCAGTTCTATTTTTCAATAATGCAAGTGTGACCTACATTTTAATCAATTAAGTAGTTGCTACTCAAAATCAGTAATTTCTTTTCAACCTTTTTCTCAGGTTCATGGGAGATATGCGAAGCAGATGTGAAGAAACAAACAACCAACTTTCGTTTTGATCTCTGTACAAAAAGAAGCAGTGTCAGTGAATTAGCAGTCGTTCGAGATCAGCTACTTCTTCTTTTGTTTGCTCTGAATTTTGCGGTGTTAATACAATGAAAAGATATAGTACCTTTTTAGGAAGCAAATGTTCATGTCTACTAATTGGACAAGTTAAAATTTTGTACTGAGTTTGTTCGCAGCAACACAACGCTACGAGCTGCTACTTCTTCTTTTGTTTGTCCTGAATTTTGCGGTGTTAATAGAATGGAAAGTTGTAGTACCTTTTTAGGAAGCAAATGTTCATGTCTACTGATTGAACAAGTTAAACTTTTATACTGAGTTTGTTCGCAGCAACATAACGCTCCGAGCTGACATGTGCAATACCTGCTAGCATTTCATATATACATTATGTTTGTACAATTTCTCGTTTACTTTTTTCTATTTGATAAATATGCAACTAGCTTCAGCACATAAAAGCAGAGGGAGTTGCACGTTCTCTGTAGTAATGTGCAACTACCTATGATTATTTTATGTTGTTAAGCGACTTCCACTGGTATTTATGTTTTGAGTCATGTACAACTTGGGTCGCCTATTTTTTGGAACTAGTTGCACCTTCCTCCTTAGGAATGTGCATCTAGCTGTTGTGTTTCTGTTGAGAAACATGCAACTATCTCCGACACTTCCCTTTCTCCCAAACCAAGTTGCACCTTTTCTGTTGAGAAACATGGAAACACTATTCAGCTTGTTATTTTACCAATGACACTTGCCCATTTTTTAAGGAGAAATGTGCAACTAGAATGTTTATATTTTTTTCGCTTCAACTTCAATACAATTGAGTGGAAGTATGGTATTCTCATTGAAAAAAAATCTTTTGTTTGGAGCATTTCATATAGATCAAGTACAACCACAGAATAACATTATACGGTCAAACTAGCTAGCGAGCACAACAAGGCTCAAGAAACAACAGGTAGTGCATATAACTTCCTCTTTAATTTTGTCTTCATACAAACCATATTACATAATAAATGATCTTCACATTAATACAACTATCTCTTATGATTTTTTCAGGAGTATACAAAATAGAGATTGCAATTTTCATTGTCTCTGAGATATGAAATGACAGCAAAACCAAAGGACAACCCTTTTTATATCCAGCAAGAAAACATGTAGGTTCTCTGATTTTCGCAGCTTCTTCATGCAGTACTGTTCTTTTCAGCTTATCACTTTTTATCTCGTGCTTCATTTTGCAACTCCTCCTTGCCTGTCACCTGAATTTTTTTAAGTTGTTCCATGATGACAAGAAATTGAAATCAGATTGAAAGTGCAAGTATAGTATCTCAACAAAAAATGAAGACAATGCATACCCTTATCTTTCTTTTTTGCCTTCTTTTTCTTATAAAACATGGATGGATCCAAGTGCAGATTAGTGCATGTCTGTATGTTATGCTCATTCGAACCACAATGGCTGCACGTTATTAAGTTCCTTGTAAAACCTTGTTCTGCAAATGTCTTGAACCTGACATCCACTTTTTTCTTGCCTCCAACAGTTGGTCTGCCCTTAGATTTTACAACATTATGATCATTTAGGTGGCCATATTCAGTTTGCACATCAGGAACCATAAGGTTTATTTTCTCGTCGACAACTGTCTCTTTACTTTTCTCCTCAGCTACTGTCATCTCATCAAGCCTTTCTGCGATTCTCTTAACCTCATGAGTCACAAACATATACTTCTCATTGCTTTTAGCCCCATCTGATGCTACATTGAGATAAACTTTGGACAACACAATGTACCTCAACTGGCCACATTCTGCTGTCAAATCCAATGGGACATTGTATCGCAAATCTCTGAGATCCTTCTTATCCCTTGGCTTCCAACGGTCTATAAAATATTTCTCCGGAATTTCTGCAATGTTTAGATGGACAAGAACCCTTAAAACATGCGAACATAGGATACCATCTTTGTTGAACTTTGCGCAAATGCAGCTGAAATTTTGTCTCTCTATGTCAACAAGAACTACATATCGCCTTGTCCTGTAATCTCTTGAAGCAGCCAAACTAGTTTTATATACTTCATATCTAAGATTTCGTTAAATCTCTTTCAAATGTAGCTTAGACACAAACTTCAATTGCTTCTGGAACCTATAGAATATCTTTCTGTTATATATTTTCCCAGCTTGCACCTCCATATCATTTCCACACCAATATGTTGGGATGGTTGTTCTAGTGATAGAATCTTGTTCTTTCTCATTTTCTTCTATAGTCTCTACTATCTTCTCAGATTCACATAGAAAACTGCTAATACTGAATGTAGACCCAACATTGTCCTTAAAAATGGCATTTGTGCCCTCACTTCTTGATGTAGAATGGATGAAGGGAAAGAAGTCGTTCTTGAAGTAAACAGGAACGAACTTCTCCCTAAATTTCCACATTGCCATGAAATACTTTAGCTTGCTTACTTCATAATTCTCTAGAATTTCTCTCCATGATGCTTCAAACTCAGCCACAATCAAGGAAAAATGTATAGTACCTTTGAATTCATTGTGTAAGTTAGGAATCTTTGCAAAACTTCTTCCATGTGTTTCTTCTGCTTTCTTCACAACATGAAAAAGGCAGTTCCTATGTACTGAATCCTTAAAGACAGCAGGGATAGCTATACTCATAGACACATCTTGGTCCGTGATGATTGTTTTTGGAGCCTTCCCGCACATACAGTGCAAAAAAGTATCAAACAACCATTTGAACGTGTCGATTGTTTCATTCTGTAGGATAGCACATCCAAAAAGACAATTGTCTCCATGCCCTGTCACCCCAACAAATGGAGCAAAGGGCATGTTGTATCTGTTTGTCTTATAAGTGGTGTCAAAGCTGATACAGTCGCCATACATCTCATACATTCTTCTGCTCGATGCATCTGACCAAAAAATATTTTCAACAGTGTTACACTTGTCCACCTTGAATGTGTAGTAGAACCTTGGGTCTTCTACTTGTTTTTTCTTGAAATATTTCAGTGCTTCAATCATGTCATTCAAACGGCTCTCCTTTCTAATTGATGTTCTCAAATTGCTCACAAACTTCTTAGTATATGGCACAGCCTTCAAACATCCACCTGTCAAGTAAGAAAGTATTGCTAAAACTTTCCTAGTTGGCATCTTAACTGAGTTGAAAGTTCGAATGAACAATTTTTCCTCATCAGTCATCTGCTTGTGAGACCTCAAAAACCTCGATTCTTCATGCGGGGACAGCTCATGATTGTGCTCCATGTGTAGACTAGTAACAATCCATTTTTCTTCTCTAAGGGTCACAATCATTCCTGCACGACCGTCTGTAATTTCTATCTTGTTTCTCCTTCTTTTCTTTGGAGGCTGAGTAGGTTGTTGCAAAGGCTCTGTTTCTCCTTTCTCCTGCAACTTCTTCCTCCTATTCTCCTGCCTCTTGAGATCTCTTTTGTTTCTTCTTTCCATAATGACATCTTCATCAACAATTTTGCCTGCACGGTTGCATTTGAACGTGTATCTTGTCACGGCATTATTTTTGTTAGCATTCCTGCAGTGATAATTGCCTGCCCTCTTTGCCGTAAAGCCACAAATTTCAGAGTATGTGTTGTAAAACTCAAATGCAGCCTCATGTGTTTCAAACACTTGACCAATATGAGGCACATGGTGACTGCGCACCTCCTGACTACAACTTTGAGCATCAGTCACACTCTCATTATCAATAAATATCTCGATATCTTCCTGAGACAGTTGAACATCATCAGTTTGCAAGGTTTCTGCTTTAGCTGCTGCAATACCTTCTGCTTGACTAGACGTGCTACCAACATTATGAGGAATTTCTTCATCCGAATTATCGTGCCCCGCAACTTCCTCATCACCACAAGTACTTTCATAATCCTGACCTGGCAGTGGATCATTAATCCATGTATCATTGTATTTATATCCACTGTCATCATGAGTTGCTGAATCCTGGTCAGTGTGTGCACCATCACTATCATCTTCATTGTTATGCACATACTCACTCCTGCCCGTGATCATAAACATCTTGTTCTGCATTTTTCATTAAAAACAACAATTTGTTATGAATAACAGTGAAAAAAAATGAAGGATGTACAAAGTAAAGAAATATCAACACTCTTATGATTCTATTTTGTTTCTTATCTCATCACCCATTGGTCCAGTAAGCAAGTCCATAAAGCCACCATTATCAAACTATAAACAAAGACAAAAGTTTGTAGTTTTTTTCCATCGAGATATGAAGTAAAATTGATTCATATTTTTTGATGTGAAATTTTAAATTTCGAAAAATTCACATGTGGAGCATTCATAGCATCCATGTCCCGCAACATCTGTGTAAATGTCATAGGACTTTGCTGGGAAGGGTTAAGCTGAAGGTCCCACATATAGTGCAAATCATAAAGATGTAGTTCAGTTTCAAAACAGAAAGCCATGAAGTTGAACTTAACATTATGAACAGAAATCCCTAAAGTGTAGGTTTATACCAACTTCTGTCCAGAGAAATTATGAATTGCATCTGAAGAAAGACCCGCAAACATGTTGACACTAGAGTTATTTACTTCTCCATAGGAAAGGTTGTTTTGATAATCTGTCGTAATGCAATAACCTTTGTCATGTTAAATTATATAGGAAATGAGAAATATAAATAGAACTCTTGCGTGTTTATATAATTCCATTGCAAATGAGGAATATCAGATAACTACCTGTGTGCCAAACAACATTTCGGAGCCGAAAAAGCGTCCACCCTGCAAAAAATAAGAAAGAAATTACAGCAAGTACCAACCAAGTTTTCATTCTTCATGCAGTTTGTAGACTACCATTATCAATAATCTATTCTTCTAACTTGCTCAACTTCATAGTCTGTACCATTTCTTGCTACAATCCAAACAGATTTAATTTTGCATATAGTTTCGTAAACCTCGATGACATTTCTTACTACTTGGACAAAAGAGTTCACAGTTTGCTATTTTTTTGTCACTACAAGTGTAGTTTTACAAGGGTTCCTGAAATTGTTTACTACTTGCACAAAACAATTCACAGTTTTGCTCCTTTTGTGACATTTGTTGTTCTTTATGTAGTACATGCGAAACATCTGCTGATGCCATGAACTGATCCTGCAGGGGCATACTCTGAGCTTGCAAACTCCGAGACAGATAAGCTAAATCCTGCAATTTTGATTTACTCATGCATTCAGTAAGGAAAATCACATCCCTGTTACCTTTATGAACTTATGAAATTTCATTCCCAAGTTCAGTAACCATTACCTGTGGAGTGTGTGAAAGAAATCCACCATAAGATCCAAAATTCGTAGCAAATTCTGAACCTGTTTTCTTCCCTGTTGATTATACAAGAACATAACATATTACTGCTGTGTGTTGACATGAAAGTTATTCATCCTTTTGTCAGATCTTGATGTGAAAGGACAACTAGACAGAGAACTATGAAGAAAAAGGGGAGAAATATACCAAGGTAAGGTGCATACGGATCCCCCATTGCAGATTTCGTTCTTGAAATAAGAGTATATCTGAGATATGACTTGTACACGTATTGTTCATGCCCAGATCCCCTAATGGCGGGTTGAACATGTGCGTTTTTCAGAGAGGACGAGGGGATGCAAAGAAGAGGAGGACGAAGGGAAAACTGGGACCATCTGGGATCGATGTTTCTGGTTGCTTTCGCTTTTCTTGTGCGAGGGGATAGCTTTCTGGGACCAGCTGGAATCGCTAGGCTCAATAGAAGGCCCAATATGACAAAAAAGGAGACAGCCATCACAACGCACAAAAGCCCAGATGACAGAAAAGGCCTAACAAGGGAACAAAAGTCAAATAAGGCCACAAAAGGCAAAACACGCAGAAGTTCTAGCGCGCAGCATAGGAGCCACGTCATCGACTGAGACTTAAGGTGTTCTCAGTCGACTTTGACATGGATTGCCTATGTCTCAGTCGACTGAGATTTTCTTAAGTCTTAGTCAATTTAGAAAAGTGCAACTATAGTTTAAAGAAAAGTGCAATTGCACTTTTCTGAGTAGAAAAGTGCAACCGCACCAGTTGCACTTTTCTGTCTAGAAAACTGCAATTGCACATTTTTTTGAACTGTGGTTGCATTTTTCTCAAAAGTGACTGAGACTTAAGAAAATCTTAGTCGACTGAGATTTAGCAAAACCGAAATAATGTACTAATTCAGAAAGAGAAGTGTCACACTTTATTTCTCATTTGTTGGCAACATGCCTCTTGAGAAGTGTACTCAGGATAAGTATTCAGGTGCATCGAAAACCCTAGTCAGCAAAACAATCATCAGAAGTTGATCAAATTTGGCCAGCACTGATTTTCAGCGCAAAACAATGAATTTTACATGAGTCAAACATGGAAGCGGCATGCTTGGAAATGAGAACCCAATCTAACTAGTACTGTACATTATTTTAGAGCAATGATACCTAAAAATTTAACATACGGAAACAACGATACAATTTGAGAAAATATTGAGCTTATCAATTGTTTGATATCATTACAATGGCAGCTAAAGCTAGCTCATGTTTGGAATACAGATGCTAGAGTCAAACTGACTTCGCTCAATCGAAACTTGAAACCATACAACGCAGAACGAAAAGCAAAACACACAATTCCCAGCTCCAGTAAGCAGAGTTCGCGAATGGTTGTCTGCTGTCAGGAACAAAAGACGTAGCCAAAACCAATCAGCTTCGTTGCACCCTCTCTAATGCAGCAGGAATGATTGGTATAATGCCAGAGGATGTGACCAGAGAATCAATAGGAACATCAGTTGAGTTGACTGGGATGATGACTTCCTCCAAAATTTGCACAGAGTATGAAATTGCAATTTCGAAATAAGCCAACCATTAGAGTGAAACATTTATTAAAGAGAATGATAGGTATACCCCATCATTAAATATGACTATTCACTAAAAGATGTGATATCATTGCAATAGACATATGTTACCGAAAGTTTCAAAGAAAGATTTTGTTCGGTTATATAAGCACGGAACTACATGTCGGCTCGTTGACTCATCGTTTACTCCATGAACTAAATTGTGATACTCATTCGAACACGCATCGAATTGTTTAATTTGTATTTCCGAAGAGCATCAATATGGCAAAAGGCTACACTACCATAGGTGGCTCCTACCAAAACACAAGAAAAACTTTGAACCAGGTTGGGATTCAATAGCATTCTGTGCTTGACAGCTGTGACGGTATAGCCGTACATGTGCATACAATTCCTTTTTTTTCCATACGGCTCCTAAGGGAAGCCGGGTTCTATTGCTGGAAAATAACGTAGCAAAGTTTTTGCCCACACACAACATAACCTATTTAAAGAAGAAATTAAAAAGAACTCGTCAGTTTACGGCAGTTTTCGACGCTCAAAACACCCAACCTAGCAGAACCAAACCAAAGAAGGGAGAAGGTTTCCCGATCCAAACCATGGCCACAACGACTCTACAAGGAGAGAGGTTCCGCCAAGCTGAACCCACGGATCAGGCTACTTTTACAAGTTTTAAGCAGCACTACAACGACAAGCTAGTTTCCACCCGCAAAAAAAAAAGATGCTCTATGGTGCCCGGACACCTATACGAAATATTGTTCAGTTTATACAGATACGCAACATGGATACCTCGGATATCTATACCTTGGGTATATACTTCGTATATATACCCTTGGATATACATATCCAAGATATCTACATATCTACATACCTAGAATATATATACCCAAGTGCACGTGTACCTGTCAGGTATGTATATATTTTTAGATATGCATACCTCACTATGTACATAGTTAAGGTTATATATACCTTCTATATACCTAAGATATACATACCTGATCCATAATGTCTACATACCTGAAATGTATCATATTTTTATACTGATGCCCGGACACCATGGTGCCCCAATATAGCTTCCTAAACATAACCGAACAGTGCATACAATCCTTAACAGAGTGACACGTACAACTGTAGGAATAAACAATCCATCAATATTTGTGACGACTAGATCATCCTTGAGATCTTATATAAGCAAGAGTGTAGACATGTGACTCATAGATTATTACACCAACTTAAGAAATCTAAAGCGGACCATAATGATGTCCAACCGAAAAAGGCCAGATCGGGACAAGGTCCGGTTCTTTATGATTAAAAGACCACTTTTTATGTACACAAAAAAATTACTTCAAACAAGACGACACCTCAGGAGGGAGATTTCCCCCGGTTTGTCATAAAGTTAGGAGTGAGACTCGAACCGGGACCTAGCCCTTATGCGCTTTTGCACGGCTACCTCTAGTCCAGCTAGGCTGAGTTGGTTTTGTGATCTACGGATGAATTACCACATACATTATGAGTTCATACAATATTCGGTGTCAAATTTTCTACAATCTAGCCTAAATATTAGTATGACTTTTTTTTACCACGTTGAACTGGGGCTGAGTCGGTGGTCCAACGGGTGAACCAGCCAGTTGGACAGTTCTCCCACCGGTCTGGTTGTTAATTTAAACTCTGGTATGCAATTGTCTACACAGCTACCGTTACACACATGGGTGGATCAAACATATCCAACTCCACAAAAAGGGAAAGGAAAAGGGATAAATCCTTTCTATTTGACACCAAGGCTGCTTAAAAGAGTCAACTGAGAAAACAAATCAGTATAGTCATCTTCCGTGAGAAAGGACCCTCTAGTATCTAACTGTCTAACTGTCAGTACATACGTCCTTCCCATGTAGTACATGTCAAAGAAGGATCTCATTTTGTTTTCTTTTTCTTGAGGGAACAAATCTCTCAGGATAACTGTCTAACTGTACATACGTCATTCCCATGTAGTACATGTCAAACAAGGATCTCATTTTATTTTCTTTTTCTTGAGGGAACAAATCTCTCAGGTGCATACATAAGCTTGGAATCAGAAATGGGAGAGAATGCACTTGATGACTGAATTTTGTTACTGGCTGGATTCAAGAATTCAAGATACTCTTAAAAATAGAAACTGAAATGTGACAAAAAAGAGTCTGTGGGTGCATCATAATAAATTAACTCTTAATTTATCAAATGTGGGCATTGGTTGAGTTAGTCTTTTGGTTTTGGGGGGTTCCATCACGTTCCCCTCACAATGTTGCTTTTGTAAATATTTATGTTCTCCTCTATCTTAATGCAAAGGCGGTGCTCCTTCTGGTTTTGTAAAACAAAAAAAAAACTTAATAAGAATAGAAGATATAAAACTAATGTCATATGGATGCACACTCTAGTTTCCTACATGGCACTGGATTCCACGCCATCGAATAACTCCCGTAGAGTGTAACTGGCATTGCAAATACAAATGTAACTGATTGGATTGTGCTCACTCAATGTCTCAAGATTTTCATTCCCACTAGTAGAAAAAGGGGCTCTGGTCATGGGCTTTAGTCCCCATTAGCTATTGGCCCGGGACTAGAAGGGGCAGCGTCAACCGTTCACCTGGTCGTCAACCCTTTTAGTCTCGGGTCGTAATACGGACCGGGACTACAAAGGTGGTGGTAACCATTCGTCTGGCGTGAGACGTTTTAGTTTCGGGTCGTAATACGTACCGGTACTAAAGGCCTAAACCATCTGTCTCTCATGCGCTTTGGAAGTTGTTTCGATCGTTTGGGATAAAAAAAACTGTGCCATTTGCTACAGTAACCGTGCGGGTTGCTTCTTCTTTCTCTTCCTCTCTCCTCTCTTCTTCCCCATCCTCCACCATGAATCAATTTGGTACTCGGTTTTTGGATGTGCCCGCACATGGCAAGACTCTTCTCGATGTCGTCTACACCAACAACAGCTCCAGGATCCCGATTCTTCTTGCCAATTTGAAACGATGGCTTGAAGAGGATGAACACAAGTTCCTTGGCCTTGATCTCGAGTACGCGGCCGATCATCGAGATGTTTTTGTCATCCAAATTGCTCACAAGAAGTGTGTCATGATCTTCCAATGGGCAAGGTAATAGGATAGCAACATGTCAATTTGAATCCTATTGGAAAGACTTCTTTTGATTCATATAGAATAGGAAAATTGCATAGGATATCAACATGTCTATTTGAATCCTATTGGAAAGACTTATTTTGATTCATATAGGATAAAAAAATTCCATAGGATAGCAACATGTCCATTTGAATCCTATATGGGAAATAGTTACTTTTAATTTACCTATATATATATATATATATATATATATATATATATATATATATATATATACATATAGGGTCGCGCTATTTGACACCCAGGGTATAGAATAGTTATTCTACACCCACCCTCTATCTCCGCAATCGTACATGATTCTTACGTCACGTAATTTTTTTCGTATTTCTTATATCGAGTAGAATATAATAAAATATATCCATATCGTAAAAAAATTATTTATGTGATGCTACAAAAATATAACAAAAATAGACATATTTATGCTATATTTATGACTTTTATGTTGCTATAAGCCATATTTTTTTTCTTTGTTACGCCGATTTTTCTATTATGGATCAACATGAACGTAAATATTTACATATGTAATACAATTTTATGACTTAGCAACATACAATAAAATTATGGGTGCAAAATAAATTCTCTGCACTTCGGGACTAAAACCCCTTACGGTTCGAGACTAGAGGCTCGTTTTCTACTAGTGTCCCAAACCTGTTCCTATGGGCATTCTGAAGTTAACACGAGGCACAAGCCTTTCCAGACCACAAACAAGACTACTCACATCTTCGTTGTCTTGATCTAAGAAGCATGGTCAAGCTAATATATTTGCCTATCAATCCTACTAAACAAATGAGCATAAAAAAATGATTTGCAACTTCATCATACCAATTGGACCATGGAAAGCAAAACGAAAGTTCCCTTGTAAAACATAATGGAGAAGTTTGTCGCGACCGGCGACCGACGGACTAGTGGCGTCGCCGGAGACCTGAGCTTTTTCTGAGTCGCAAGAACCTCGGACACGGGAACACCCACACCTGATCGAGAAAGCAACAACTAGAAAGATCCTTGCTGCCGCTTTCCTTGGGAGACACGTGGGCTTTCCCGGCAGCTCTCTCGTAGGCGTCGAGGAACAGGGAGGGAGGAGGAGACCTAGCGGCGGCGAGAATTTGGCAACGTCCGTGTCGCCCTCGCGAGAGCGACATGGGGTAGGGGTGCAAACCATTTGCTCGGAGGAGTACTCTTTTTTCCCTTCTTTTCACCTCAGAGCTTGAAGCCAAATAATAGGATTAGCACTACATAAGCGCAATGCGTTTATGTATGTTTTGGTCTTGGTTTGACATAGCATAAACTGTCCGTAACTTTTGATACTCCATCCGTATCAAATTAAATGTCACAAATTTAGACAAAAATGGACGTATCTAATGCTGAAATAGATCTAGATACATTCGCTTTTGTTCATCTTTGTGACACTTAATTTAACACCGAGGGAGTACTTCGCATAATCAATGGTTATGTGCACCAATCAAGTTGGGGTCTGCCCTCCTTTTCAAGAGAAAAAAAAAGGAGGGCTAGTCTCCTCGGCCTTTTAGACTCTCTAAGAAAGTTTCCAACTGATCGGTAATGCTAGCGTGAGTGATGTATTAGGAAAACATGATGACTTAGAAGGGTTACTTAATAAGTTAACTGGAACTCATTTGCAACTCACGGCCAACACAAATCGCGACCAAAGGGGAATCTACCGTCCCTTCAGCTCGGACAATAGTCCTAGCTTGCCGGCCAGTGATGCCTTATGTTTTTTGGCTTTGTGTATGAAATTCTCAGTATAGTGATTTCATACGAAAACATTACGACTTAGGCATGTTTGCGCACCGGAATCTTCTAGATCCGCCACAACTCACAACGAACATCAAATGGTCAATAACATTTTTCCTTAACTCAAATCATTTGCAAAAAGGAAAAAAAAAACTTAGTTGCAACTGATGTACAACTTAAGTAGCGCATGATTCACAATGCATATCTGGAAAATAATCCTATATGACCCAACATGCTACGATCCCGTTCTGGACCACGTCCAGCATGGTACACATGAAAAAAAAAGTTTTTCTCCTTAATCAGAATCCCGTTGCCGAACATGCTTTCTTCTCGTTAATCAGATTGTGGAGTTCTGACTTTGGTCCAGCAACGGGTCGTAGCATGCTAGGTCCTATAGATTAATTTCATGCATATCTAACAATCCTAGAGTCGAGTCGACCAGGCCCGATTGCTGTCAATATACGACCTAACCTCCCTGTGCGGCGGCGCCACGCCGCACCGGGGGGCTCCCTCTGTGCGCGCCTCCACACCCCGCGCATAGCCTCCCCTCCCTCCGCCGTCGCCGAAACCGTTACGGGGCAAAGCCCCTGTGGCGTGGTGGCGGTGGCGGCCTTCCCTCGGCCCAAGATTTGTGGGGGCGGCGGCGCTCTTATTCGGCGAGTCGGCGGCGGTGTTTGAGGACGGCGGCGCTCTTATTCGGCGAGTCGGCGGCGGTGTTTGAGGACGGCGGCGGAGGTCAAGTGGCGGTGGCGGCGGAGGCGGCGGGATCTGGGGTCAGATGTGCTTGGCCGGCCCATCGCTGCTATCCTCTGGCCATTGACGCCCCGGTCATGGGTTGTACCTTCAACATGAGGAAGTTCAGGGATTCGGTCTGGGGCGTGGTGGTGGTGGCTCCCATCTTCGTCGGTGGTGGTCGGTTGTCCCAGTGGCGAGGGGAGATGCGCGGCTGCCGGTGAAAATCGTGTTACGACTCCGGTCCTGGCAGGCGATGACTGTGTCTACGCGTCATCACCTTCTTGGAGGCATCGCCTTTGCAGATAGCATATACCCTCTCGCGTTGCTACATGGGAAACCCCAGATCTGGTGATTCTGGATCGGACAATGACGACACTCTATGTCGCTCTCCCTCTTGGGGGCATTGTTTCGAAGCAGTGGTCGGATGGAGGTGGCAGGAAGTGGAGCGGTGTACTTCTACAACCTTGACAACAACGTTTCTCGGCGGCATGGCACAGCGGGGTCTCAGTGTCAGAAGCTTGTTGTTGGACTGCCGCAGGGAGGAAGCGCTGTCTGGCATCGTGGACGTCGACGGCAGGCCTGGCAAGGCCATTGCATTGATTAGTAGTGATGGTTCGGTGGAAGACAGCAGCAGCAGGGTATCAACGTGCGTGTCGGTGTGCATCTGGGGTCTGCCGGACTGGTTTGTGCTCCCGACTCGCTATCGGGCGGCTTGGACGAGGCCTCCGGACTTTGAGAGATTCGTAAATACCGATTTTAATAGCAATTTGCTTGATAGAGTCATGCCCACTCCTACGGAGCCCATCGAGCTAGAGTCAGATGATGCGCGTTGGTGTGTTAGTCAGAGCATGCGGTTTCGATTTTGACCACCCTTTCATCAAGTAGGTTTGTAGGTGTGAGTAATTTGTCGTTAGCTAGGGGGCTTCTGGCTGATCAATGTAACTCTTTGTAAGGCATCATGGTTTCGCTTATTCTTTAATAAAACACCGGTTGTGTGCATCATTTTGATGCAGAGGCTGGAGGTAGGACCTCCATTTCTATAAAAAAAAAGAGTTGACCAGACCTAATTTTTTAATTATCGACTAAACCGTACTTAATTTAAATCCAATGATGAAATAGTAGTCGGTCTCTTTGGGTACAATCCATGCTTGGCCTGCTCCGCATGGAACGAACGCGCTATGCTGCTCTGAATCTGAGCGGAAAAGCTAGACATACGGGCATAATTTCTACGGATTGGTCTTACAGAGGAACGTGTCACCTCCTAATTAGCCCATCCTTTTAAATCGGTCTCCCTGAATTTTCTTCTTGGCCCACCCGCTGACCCACTGGCCTGACTCCGTATGATTAGCCCATAAGGTTCGTCCGTAGACGTAGCAACGCTGACTATCACCCGGGGGATGATCGTCCGGGTCGCTACTGCACGTGGCCCCCTCGTCGCTCGCCTTCCACGCGTCTTCTCCCTTCTCTTATCTAGTCAACTGGCCACCAGCCCACCACCGCTCGTTCTCGACCCAAAACAGAAACGCGCCACACGCCGCGCCGGGGTGAAAAGGGACGGGAGCTGCTGCGCGGGGAATCGAGGCCGGCGCCGGCGCAGAGGACGCCGTCGAGCGCCGCAGCCAGGGCCTTCTCGCTGGTGCCTTTCGTCGGCGTCCACGAGGAGCTCCGTGAGGACGGGCACGGCGCCGAGCTCCGCCCCGCCATGGCGGCCGCGCCAATCCTCTGCCAGGACGCCCAATCGGCCACATCGCCGTCTCCTCGGCCAGGGCCTTCTCGCTGGTGCCTTTCGTCGGCGTCCACGAGGAGCTCCGTGAGGACGGGCACGGCGCCGAGCTCCGCCCCGCCATGGCGGCCGCGCCAATCCTCCGCCACGACGCCCAATCGGCCACAGCGCCGTCTCCTCGGCCCTCAGCTCCGGCCGGTGAGGCTCCCATCCCTCGTCGCGGGGGAGGGAGGACGCGGGGCGGCGGATCTGCCGGGGCACTGGCCCCTGCCACGCGAGCTCTGCGCTACCCCCACGGCAGCGGGCAGCCTCCACCGCGCCCCTCCACATCACAACCTCCGCCGCGCCGCTTGCCTCCGCTGGCGGACGACGTGACGTGCCCAGGCGACCGACGACCACGACACCACCCCGCCGGCGAACTGGCTGGCCGTGACGAGGAGGGCGTCATCTCCAGGGGCGCAGGCCGTGAGGTACCACCAGACCGACGGGATGGGCAGTTGGCGCAGTACCGGTCCTGCGAGGTGCACGATGTACCCGGCCTCACGTCCTGGGCACTGGCCCCATGCCCTTCCTCTCAACGCCGTCGTTCGACCTCTCCGCCGGCGCCGAGCCCCACCTTTGGTTTTTGCTACTTTTGTGTAATTTTTTTTTTGCTACTTTTGTGTAATTTTTTTGCTTTTTTTTACAAATTTTTTGCTACTACAATTCCGGCGAGGTCCGATTATTTGCTCTAATAGAATAATTCTTTTGCTACAATAACGTTTTGTTTTTGCTTTTTTAGAGTAAATTTTTTGCTCTGCTATTCCTCCGACGAGCAAAAGTCTCCGGCGATGGCTCCGGTGAAATTTAACTTTTTTGCTACTGTAGCAAATAAATTGCTACAGTAACTCCGGCGAGGTCTCCGGCAAGATTTGTATTTTCCTGTTCTTTTTTGGGCGAAACTTTTTTTGCTACATAGGAGCAAAAGCGGGATGTTTTTTTTGCTACACAAAGCAAATACGAGGTTGGGCAAAAAAAATGGACACGTGTCAAGCAGGGGACCCGGGGACGGGGATGAAAATTTTCTATCCCCGGACGCCCAGTGCTGTCCCATTTCGAGTGTCCGGATCGAAACAAACTCAGCGGACTTTCCAAACATCAGCGATCGAACACAAAACCGTGGCGCGCAAGGAGTTTGTTTCCCGCGCGCAGGTGGTGCTCCGTCTCCGATTTCTGGCCGGACTGAGATGAATATAACCAATTCACAGCGATCCCACCACCTTCCGTCAAGCCAAGCCCTAGCGACAACCAAAGCAAAGCAAGAAAAGCAAGAAGACGAAGACGAGCATGGCTTCTCTGGTGGCTCCCTGTTCTGCTCTGCACCCGCGCCGTTCGTTCTTCCGCGCGCAGGCACCGTCGTGCGGGGATCGCGTCTGCTTCGACCCCTCCCGCGTCTTGATGCAAGCAGACGCCTCCAGGGACAGCAAGCGGCGGCGCCGCCACGGAGGTGACGACGACTCCCGCGCCAGCAAGAAACAGGCGGTTGGCCGCGCTGCTTCTCCGGTGGCGCGCCTTTCGTGCGCCAGAAGCAGGCCGTTCCTGCGCACGCCGTGCCCGAAGCAAGAGACCAGGGTCACCGCCCGCGCTGTCCGCGGCGACGCGATCAACAAGAAGAACGCCGGCGAGAGCCTTTCTTGCAAGAAGATTGAGCCGGCGGCGCCGGCGCCATCGCGCCCCAAGAAAGAGACGTCTTCATCGACCCACGGCTTCGCGCACGGCGTGATCGCGAAGCAAAAGGCCGTCGAGAAGATTCCTTGCACCGGGATCAGGCCGACGGTGGCGAAGATGAAGCTCCACTGCGCCGTCGTCCTCGGCAACGACGCGCACGGCGAGATCAAGGCGAGGCAGGAGGCCAGCGAGCGCGCCCAAGCGACAGTCACGAAGAACATCCCACCGATCCGGCCATCGGCGCCTTCGGTGAATCCTCAAGATCCCTACGCCCCACAGGATGCAGTCCGCGCGGCCCTCGCCGCCGCTCGCCAAGCTCTGAACAGGAGGCAGAACGTCCACGAGCGGCAGAGGGAGGAGGCTCGCCGAGAGCTGGCCAAGGTGGTGCAGACGGTCTTCTTCAATGACCCCTACATCAGTCTCGATGACGTGTTCAAGCCCTGATCGTTTCATCCTGAGAATTTTTGTTGGTGTACTGTACTTGCTACGGTCTGAGGTGCTCAACCCATGAATCTGCCCTCAGCCCCTGAATCCCTGATCATGCTTGGCATCCTAGGAATTTTGTAGTTAGATCTCAGTTAATGATTGAACCATTGGAATTTTGCTTATGAGCCGATGGTTTCATTAATTATTCTCGTCTTACTGCCAATTTTGTATGGCGATGTAAGTTGTAAAGATTATACATACATATCAATGAAGTTGTGAATTCTGCATTTGTCACAGTGACATTATTGTCTTTGTTGAACCCTGATGTTGATCTTTTCACAGAAAATATGATAAAAAATAATTTGGATATACATTGCCTATTCTGAAAATGAAAAAAAATGTACTAACTCCGAAAGAGAAGCCTCATACTTTATCTTTTCTTTCGCCGGCCACAAGCCTCTTGAGAAGTGTACTCAGGATAAGTATTCAGGAGCACCTAAAACCCTAAATCCTCGGAAGTAGCTGCAGAACAATCATCAGAAGTTGAGCAAATTTTGCCAGCGCCTGAATCAGTGCAAAACAAAAAACGCTATCCTAGGAAAAAAAACTGCATGAGTACACAATCTTAGTAAATTTTTTGGAGCAATGATACCTGAAACAACGACCCAATTTCAGAATATTGTATTGAGGTTATCAATTGTTTGATCAAATGCATCATTACAATGGCAGCTAATACCAGCTCATGTTTCGAATACAGATGCTACTGTCTAACCGAATTCACTCAATCGAAAACTGAAACCATACAACAGAAAACCACAAGCATTACACAATTCCCGCTCTGGTAAGCAGAGTTCAGGAATGGGTGTCTGCTGTCAGGAACAGAAGACATAGCGGAAACCAATCAGCTTTGTTGCACCCTCTCCAATGCGGCAGGACTGATTGGTATAATGCCAGAGGATGTGACTAGAGCATCAATAAGAACATCAGTTGAGTTGACTGGGATGATGCCTTCCTCCAGAATTTGCACCGAGTATGAAAGTGCAACTTCAAAATAAGCCAACCATTAGTGTGAATCATTACTAAAGAGAACAATAGATATACCTCACCATTAAATATAACTATGCAATGCAGAGTGACAGATGTGGTATCATAGCAATAGACATATTTTATCGAAACATGCAATTAAAAGATTGTGTTCAGTTAGATCAGCATGGAACTAAATGTTGGCTTGTTGACTCGCCATTTGTTCCACTCATTCGAACACACAACAAATTGTGTAATTTGCTTTTTAGAAGAGCGCCGGAATGGAAAAAAGTTACACTAACATAGGTGTCACAGGTATAGCCGTACCAGTGCCTACAATCCTGAACAGAGCGGATTGTTGGCAGAGTGGCACATAAACCTGTAGGAATTATCGAACTAGGCGGTGGCGGTGTACACGGGTTGTACGTGTACGGTGGTGTGCTACACCATACGTACATGTCCTGGTATATAATGTCTAACAGGAATAAACAATCTAACAAAAAAATTGGTGACTAGATCACCCTTGAGATCTTATATAAGCGGGAGTGTAGACATGCGACTCATAGGTTATTACACCATGTTAAGGAATCTAGAAAGTAGTGCAGCATGGTTTAAAAAACCAGAGCGGACTGGACCAATGGCCAACAGGAAAAGGCCAGAGCCAGAGCCTTGTCTGGTTCTTTATGATTAAAAGACCCTTTTAACGTAAACGGGGAAAACTACTTCTAAGATGTTTTAGGACGAGATCGAACATACGATCTCAACTTGCTGCAAGTATTCCTGCAGGAGGCTCATTACCAGCTAAGCTGAGTTGGTTTAGTGATTCATCGATGAACTGCAACATACATTATGAGTTCCTTCAAGATCTGTTGTCAAATTTTCTACAATCTTGCCTAAATATCAACTAATGTGACGGTTTTTTGTCCGTGTTGAACTGGCTGAGCCGGCGGTCTGACTGGCCAACCAGTGAACCAGCCAGTTGGACGGTTCTCCACCGGTCCGATTGTTTAAAATATGGTATGAAGTTGTCCACTCAGCTACCGTTACGCATATGGGTGGATCAAACATATCTAACTCCACAGAAAGGGAAAAGAAAAGGGACAAACCCTTTCTGCTCGACGCCAAGGCTGCTTAAAAGAGTCCACTGAGAAAACAAGTCAGTACAGTCATCTTCCCTGAGAAAGGATCCTCTAGTATCTAACTGTCAGTACCTACGTCCTTCCCATGTAGTACTCCCTCCGTCCCAAAATACTTCACTTCCATTTATTTAAATATAGATGTATTTAGACATGTTTTAGTGTATACATACATTCATATTTGAACAAATGGAAGTCATGTATTTTGGGACGGAGGGAATACATGTCAAACAAGGCTCTTATTTTATTTTATTTTTCTCTAGGGAACAAAGCTCTCATGTATGTACATAATTTTGAAACCAGAAATGGTAGAGAATGCACTTGATCATTGAATTTGGTTACTTGCTGGATTCAAGAATTTAAGATACTCTTAAAATTAGAAACTGAAATGCATCAAACAGAGACTGTGGATGCATCATGATAAATGCATTATTAATTTATCAAAATGTGGGCATTGGTTGAATTGGTCTTTTGTTTTTTGGGGTTCCACCACATTCCCCTCAAAATATGGCTTCTGTGAATATTTTTGTTCTCCTCTATCTTAATGCAAAGACAGTCCTCCTGCCGGTTTCCCAAAAACAAACTTAAAAAGAATACAAGATATAAAACTAATGCCATATGGATGCACACTCTAGTTTCCTACATGTCACAGGACGCCACACTATCGGATTACTCCCGTCAGTGGCGGAGGCAGGATAAACCTACGCCCCATGCCAGCTTCAATACTGTAGCTACAGTATTGAAGCAGTACTATTAGAGTGCATACTTAAGCCTGCACACGAGGCTTGCACCCCGGGCC